>JAHMML010000005.1:3927187-4243024 GCA_020341155.1 Eciton burchellii
CGTCGAGCTACGATCCAAATCAATTCGACGATTATTAAAGCACAACACGCGCGCGCGATATTAAATTACTTCGTACGCGGCAAATGCCACATGCCATTGTTCCAAAACCAGAGAGAGAAAGAGAGAGAGAGAGAGAGAGAGAGAGAGAGAGAGAGAGAGAGAGAGAGAGAGAGAGAGAGAGAGAGAGAGAGGAAAAAAAACAATAAATGATGGAAACGCGCTACGGAATAGAGTCTGAAATATTCATCCCGTCCGGGAAAGAGAATATTTTTTCTCTCTTTCTTTTTTTTTTCCTCGTTAAAATCCTGAATTTATTCTGATCTCTCATTGATCTCGCGGGTGTAATTGCCGTCGACGAGCTAATTAAATCGTCGAAAATATACTATTCCCCCTTAATATCGTGTCTGTGTGTGCGTTATGTCATAATTTCTGGTTTTTTAATTCATGCTTAAATCGTAACGACGAATACAGGATATCTGTGATTTATGAGAGAACATTTGCAATCGGCGCGCCGATAATCGATTGAAATATCATAAATTTATATTTGCTAATTTTTATTCTGTCGAAAAATATTTAAAGACTGTTCAAGGCAACTCTTGAAGCATCGCGAACAGAATTAAAATCGATACGTTCTTTCTTATTAATTTGACCGAAGGCGGAACGAATGCAAGCAGACGGCGTATATTGAAACGTGATTATACGAAGATGATGATACCGTTTATTCGCCGAATATCGTCGACGAATAAACGAATAATTATTCGCACAAATATAATGAGCAAATTCACTTACCGATCGATGATATCGCTGCTGTTATCTTTCTCTCTTCCTGGCTCCCGTATTTTGTTTCTGGCGGATATAATAAAATTATTCAAGTTTCTGGATGAAATGCGCGAAAGTGTATGAATAAATTGTGCAAAAATATGTAAGAAAGATATAAATATAATTAAAAATGTAACCACGTTTTTTTTAACTGTCGCTTGGTAATTTATAGAGCATTACATGTAATGATACAATTGATACGCGTATCATTTATATCGATATGTCAGCGTATCGATAGGCTGAAAAAGATTATGCTTGAAACCTGGGAAACTTACCGGACGCGTGGCAATCAAACGAGCTAACAGAGCAAATCGATATAAATGGGAGCGAGTCTTTCTCTCTTCCTTTCTCTGTTCCTCTTAACGAGCGAGTCTTTAATTTAAAATCCGATTTACTCTCCGCGACTCTATTCACCCATCGTTACTATAGTATTATAATGATTGCTCGCCGGAACCGCTTACCGCTAATTCGCTGTAACAATTTTAATATGCCGTAAACTGTAACGGGCGTACGAGAGCTCCGGTATAATGCATATGGATGTGTACGCGTGTGGGAGCGCTCAAGTTATTGCATAAACGAGCCGACCGTTTCGCGTGAATTTAAAGTAGTTAAATTTTTCGCTCTAGCACAGCAGAATTGAATAGTAATTAACGTCCCATTGTCCTATTTTATCATTGGATATAATATCATCCGGCTTCTGTTTTATATAGTACAGCGCGTTCCATGATTTTATGAACAAGCGCATTTGCATAGGCGGCTTTGTGTGGCGTTCTCGTATCGCTTTCTCAGCGCTGATATTAAATTATTTCAAACATCAAATCGCTTCTCACTTCTATCACGATACTTCTATCTCGATATCACTGATATTTTTTCGATTCCACGGGCCGATGCCCGTTCGCCCTTTAAATAATCCGTAAATTCCTGCTGAGATATCACACGCAGATTACAGCCGTTCCCGGGAGACGGATTTCCATTCGACGCCCACAGCGCCCACAGCCGCTTTCCGGCGCGAGGCCGGAGCGGATAAAAACGCACGTGCGTAACGCGGGCGAGACGCAACGCGTCTAAGCTCGGTATCCGCACGCTATCATTAATTCCCCCCGCGGCGGCGACGGCGGCGAGGGGAGGGGGAGATGCACACGCAAAAGTTGAACGATTATTCGCCTGGCGGTTCGCAATCGTCCGCCGTATATACGCGCAAACCAGCCGGTAGCTGCACGAAATGATGTATGCGCGAACGTTACTAGCTATTTACTCGGAATTGTATGCATATGTAACTTAACTCAATATCGCCGCCGGACTCCATTACCGTTTCGACTGCGGCGGCAGGGTCATACATCGTTGACCCGGCCGGTTTGCGCGCATATTTACCGGGGCCTGTGAGGTTTGCGGACAATGTTTGCCAGTAGAAACACGCGCGCTTGCCTCTTCGATATCGCGGTTGCCGGGCACGCTCGTGAATTTGATAAATCGAATATCGAATAAGAATCGACGCATTCCTCGCTCTAAGGTGTCGATTCACCGATAGCGTCTATCAACGAGGAGAACGCGCGTGAATAAACGAATCGGAAACAGATAACAGAGGTACTTCTTGAACGATGCCGCGAACGATCGGAAGATCAGAGATCTTGTAATTTGCTTGCAAAGAGATGGCAGCGACAGATGCTAAGCTACGTTAGTCGAAGGGATCGATACTCTTGATTCAATCGCCGACAAACTGATGTTGTCGGCAATCAATGCAACTCGACGATCCGACTCGACAAATGAAACATCCGCATTAAAAAATCAAATGGCATGGTTTCGATAACACACTTTCGGCATTTCAGCGGCATTTCGAGATCGCCACCGGATCGCACGCGATAAAATATCGATATCCTCAAATATTGATGCCCTTTGTCAAACGGATAAAAACAGCTCTCGACGTAAAATGTTCGCGGCAGGTCTGCATCATGCATTACCGCGTATCGCCGATAAAGCTGCCAATTAAAAACGGCTTAGATTGTCTGGCCGCCTGGCAAAAAAAAGTAGAGAAAGGATCATCGCGGCTGCAATGGTTTGTGCCGCTCGTGATGGAGATCTTACAACGCGCGATCGGAGATTCAACGAACGCCGGAACGGCGAGAGTTATGAATTTTTACGGCGGGACAGAAAAGCGATTTTCAATCTGCGGTGCGTTATCGATTCGCGCTGCGCCACCGGCGTCGCGCGTGGCGCAATAAAACCGCGGGATTCCCCGCCGCGACGCGCTAATTATGAGAACGCGCCACGCCACGTATATCCCTAATTACGCCGGAATTCCTGTCGTCCGGCAGTACGCACGCGTCAGTCGAGTCGACAGTGCCGGTCGCGGCGGTTAATGAACTTAAATTTGTCGCTAAATGTCGCCTCGAGGCGTGCATGTTTAACCGATCGCGGAGATTCCGCGGGAAGTGACGCGCGACCGGATGTATCATTGCAACGTGATCGCGCGATACTTTTTTCGGAACACTCGCCGTTCGTAGAAAGGCGCGCGGCGGGCGGAAAGTAATATTCATAAATTACGATGAATCATGCCACGTCGGCGTCAGCGCGGGCGCAAATAAATTTCGTCGAACCGATTGATGACGTATCGGCCGAAGCGCGCGAAACGAGCGTTATAAAGCAGGTTATAGCAATTATTAATCTTGCATTGTTTCATCCGTTATTCCCTTTGTGCGTGTGTGGGTGTAGGTCACAAATAACTGCCCGCGCGTGTGTAATTAACGAGCGCTCGATTACGCAAGTTCCGAGGCGCGGAGACGCACGCGAAATTGAAAACTCATTCGCAGGACGCGTGCAAACGCGCACGTTTACGCCTCCTCTCATCCATCCATCCATCCATCCACCCACTCATCCACCCTCTTCCACTCTTCCTCCCCGCCCAGCTGCGGCACCCTCTCCAATTTCGCGCTCGCAATCACGTCTGATTAGCACAATCAGCCGCGGATTTTGCGAACGGCCAGATTCGATATACATCGCGCGATATATTGTACATCGCGCGGCGCGTAATAATGACGATGGGGCGAGCACAAATATGTTTTTAATTAAATAGCGCGTTTGCATTATCCGTTTGGAATAATGATTAGCATCGTATCTCGGGGGACCGGGCGGGAACCCGCGGGGGATGCCGGGGCGGCTCGTCGTGCATTCGCACGAGCAATCGTGCCGAATGAAATTCGCTAAAGCAATCCCGGGCCGTGCGCCGTCACGTTTTGTCGTCGCGATCAAACGTCATCGTGTGAAATTAATGACCGAGGTGGCGCAAACCACCGCGCTTTGGCCAGTTACGTTGGAGGAGTTGACCGGCGGAATCGAGATTGCGCGATCGCGTTTAAACCGAGCGTAGGCGCGGAGAATGGTACAGCGAATAAATAACGAGCGCTCTTGCGCGCAGAGAGAGAGAGAGAGAGAGAGAGAGAGAGAGAGAGAGAGAGAGAGAGAGAGAGAGAGAGAGAGGGCGCGGGGATACCAGAAGACGTCGGCGGGACTCTTGCAAGCAAGGGTTTAGCAAGGTTCGTGGGCTTACGTAATTTTTCGCGGCAATCGGTCGCAACGGCCGCGGAAAACGAGGAGGGAAACGCGAGATACGCAAATCGCGTTTCTCATCGTTAAAATCCGGTCCGGAAATAAACGGCCGCGTGACTTTCCGCTGCACAATGGAAAGCGAAGTATTTCGTTAACGAGAAACGCGCGGGATATCATTGCCACATAGAAACGGAATCCGATCGTACGGAAGGTAATACCGCGTGTCCGCTTTAGGAGCGACCGGCCAAGTGGACGAACGGTGAAGGAGAAGCGGACAAACAGGCGCGGGAGAGAGAACGCGGGCGAAAGAGAGAGAGAGAGAGAGAGAGAGAGAGAGAGAGAGAGAGAGAGAGAGAGAGAGAGAGGGAGAGGGAGTGGATGGGCTTGAGGTTGTATCGCGAGAATCACCGGTTGTAATCGTTGTTATCAAGTGGAGGTTAGTGAGCGGGCGCGCGTCCGTTGTTTGCATTCGACGGGGTTTAGAAGGAAACACAGGATGAGAGAGACCGCCAGCGAGAGTCGACAGGGGACGTGCTAAGCGAGGGGTGCTCGAGAAAGAGAGGAGGGAAAGGGGAGAGCAGAGGGCTCGTGTCCGTGATAGGCGGAGCCGAGTGGCGGTCGATATGAAACACCCCTCAATGAAACAAGCCCCATCCTTGCCGCCCTCTCGCTCTCCTATGTCTCTACCTCATTCCGTCACTCCATCGCCTCCCCCCTCCCCCCTCCTCCTCCTTCTCCTCTTGCACACGACCCCGCCAACGCTCATTCACCCTCGAACGCTTCCATACACCTTCTCTCTACTCTGCACTTATCCGCCCCGCAGCTTACACAACGCGATCCGTCATAACGGCGCATCGCGGGACTTTTAACCCTTCGCGTGTCTCTTTTTGCACCGCGCGAGGAAAATTTTGTTTCAACGAAACGCAACGGACGAACGATACCGACCAACATCCGTGGGCAACACGGAGCTCGCAGGACCAACATATTGTTTTTGTCCTTCGATGACGGCGACGACGACGAGGACGACGACAGTTTAGCGAGTTTATCCGAGTCGCCCGAGTTATCACGGTAATTTGTGAAAACTCACGGCTAACGCGGGTAAATAAATTAAACGAAACGGTAACGCTGATATTTCGTCGGCTCATCGCGGGAAACGAATGGAGTTCGTTCTCGGCCGCCGTTCGGCCAGCTTCTCTTTTTTACGACGTTTTACACTTTTTTGTGCGTTTTTCTGATACTGACAGAGACAAAAGTTGCCACCGGACTACCGTATCGCCGATTACGTCGAACAAAACGTTTTAACGGGATTCCGCAAGCTATCGACGTGTAATGCGAATGCAGGATTACAGGGTAGAATTGACATGGAGTTGACGGCACGTTGGGCAACGTGTAATTTGAATTGACTATTAATCGTCCGCGTAAACATTAGCTCGCAACTGATTTACATCATGCATTCAACGCTAAATGTTTATTTATCTAAAGCCGGCTTGCCCACGATATGCATCCGCTCGTTAAATAATCCAAATGTCCGCATTTATGCCCGGGAAATTTTAGCAGGATCCAACATCGTCATGTAAAATCACGTGATCACACGTTTAATATCAAATATACGGTGCGAATATCGTTTTTTTTCTTCTCTTTCTCCCTCTTTCTCTCGCTCGCCCTTTCTTTTTTTTTCTTTTCTTTATTACGTTTTCGAGGCAATCGCGATCGCAAAAGCTTCTTCGCGTACATATCGATGCATTTCTCATCGTTATTCAACTTCAGCAAATTTCGTTGATAGGAGGAAACGGATTGAATATTTAATTTGAATTCTAAATTCACGCGTTCACATCATCGCACAATGGAAGGCTCTCCTCGATCCCCTGCATTTTTCAAGAGCGCGGAATTCTCGGCGAGAAGGGAAAAGGGAAGCAAAGTACTACGTTCTTCCTCTCCCGCTACGTGCGCGCGCGCATTTTTAATGCTCTGGGTATATAAATTCCTGACAGTTTTTGGCGCGCGGGACTTTCGTTTTCGGATTCGCGAGAATCCGCGGAGAGATCACGCGACAGGTGCTCGGATTTATTTTGATAACGGTCTTCCGCGATAACGCGCTCCTCGCGATCCCTTAAAACTGAGTTTGCCGCTCCTCGCCGAGCAACTCGCCAACAATCTCTCATATACCGTAAATACGGCGGGCAATCCGACGACGCCGTTCGCGGATAGTCCCGTAATGCTCCCCGCGCGGCGCAATAGTCCCGCCGAGGATTCTGATTTCTCCGTAAATCCTGCTCCAGATTTGGCGGTGGCCGCTGCTACCGGCGAGCGAAAACCGACGCTGTCAACGAATCGATATCCGGATGGGCGTGGCCTTGTCGATCCTCTCGCGGGTGGAATAGAGCGCGCGGGATTCTCGCGGATGCTGCATCGCGGGAGATTTAGCGGCATCCGACATATCTCGCCGTCCGGTCGTCAGCGCGGCCATAATTAAAGATCCCGGTTTTTGCAGATTCGACAAGTGGACTGTCGAGGCGCGACGACGTGTAATTTCTTCAAAGGTCGCTCCGCAAGGCGTTCCCTTCGCTTTGATCCCCGATTAATCCGCATCTCCTCCTCCGACGAGTTGATATTTTATGATCAGAGCTTCCGGCGATGAAGCACCGTTGGTTAAAGCCGAAGAGGTCATCCGAAATGACGCGGAAGCTTCCGTTATTGTCTCGCGCTTTTGAATCTTTCAGCCTCGCACGGAGTCTTTCGGAGTTATCGATCGTTGGCTTTCCCGTTGCGAGAAATTCGGCTCCATCGAGCGATCTATCGACAGGAGGAAACGAGGAAGCGAGTGCAAGACACCTGGTATAATATCGCTCCCGTGGAGTGGCAAAGTAAATCGTTATCTACGGCGGAATATATCTCATTGCGTCTTAGCGCACGAAACGAAAGCGTATTAACGACAAAGTTCAACCCTTCCCTCCGCTCGCCGCCCTCCCGCACGAAACGCTGCATATAAAACGCCTTAATGGCAGCGCGATAAGGACATGATTTATCGTCGCCATAACTCCCGAGTGTCGCCGGGGTGTAGGGCATGTCAACCGGTTACTTGCTCTCAACGAGCGCGATTAACGTATTTATTCGCCTTCCGCTTTCCGCGCCCAGCGCGCAGCACGAGTATCGGAGTCAATACCGAAAACAAGATATGCCTGCTGTATTTGTCGCCGACTTTTTCGCCCCGCCGACTAATATATTTACGAGCGCAATTATGTTCGCGGGGAGTTTTTGCGAGGCCCGTGAAACACAAACCGGTTGTGTCCCTCTCGCGTTGCGTTGCGTCACGTTAACGGTCTTCGAAGATTTTTCCATCGATTTAGAATCGCGTTTTATTCTTGGGAGATACTTGTACCGTGCGCGGCCGCTACCCGAGCCGCAGAACGCTCGTAGAGAGATTTCTGCGACCGGATGACCTGCGAGCAGCTTAATGAAACTTTATTCCATGAATTGAACCTTTGACGAATCTTACCTCACGCAAAGTCAAGGAATCTTAATTTCGAGGCTTGAGCACAGCAAGATGTCCCGTACCGGCAGTCAGAGACATGCAAGAAGCATTTTAAATTTTCATCCAGGAAAGAAACGACCACCCAACGGTCTCGAGAAATCATCAAGGTCAATCGCGTTAAATTTGAAAGGATATTTCAAGGACCGAAAAGACTTCCTTTAAGCCTAACGAATCTATTGTTACAAGAAAAGAACAGTTACTGTTATGACTAAGATTCTAAGATAACTGAGATCTTAGAAAAATCTTTCAAGTCTCCAAATTGGCAATCCCGCTGGAACTTTAGTCCTCGAAACGGACCGTTGACAAATTTTATCTCTTGCTCAGGCTCAGATCTACCTTAATTTCGTGACTTGAGCATAAATTAAGATGGATATTTCATGTCAGAAATGCGCGATAAGAAAACATGATCTACCATTATTTCCGTTAACGGGAATTTTCGTTAACGGGAAAACAGGCTGTCGAACAACTTGAAGAAACCAATCACGCTGTGCAAATAAGAAAAGATATCTGAAAGCTCAAAAAGACTTTCAACGTGACGAAACTATTACAAATAAAATATATAATAAATAAATATATAATAAATATAAAGCCATAATAAAAAGCCATTACAAATAAAATATCGTCTTAAATGAGCTTCCAACTGGAAAATATCTTTCCGCTGCCCCTTGAAGCGGAACGCTGAGAATAATTGAATACAGAAACGGTAAACGATCGGAATTATCAAGTCTCGCGATGAAGAAGACGAATCGACGATTAAATACAGAATGCCTCTGTTTAGAAAGAGGGATCAAAACGATATGGACATCCCGTTCTCGGCATTGTACGCGAGATGTTCGCTAGAGCCGGAGAGTATTAACGAATGTAAATCAATTAATTCTCCGGTCGGGGTTCCCAGCGATCGACACGAGCTAATCCACAGCGAGACAGAAAGGGAAGCTTGAACAGAAGGGAGAGCAGAAAGAGGGGAACACGGAGCGTCTGTAATATAAGGCAACGTCGTGCTCCGTGAAAATCATCGAACCGTGACGAAATTCTCGAAAGGAATCAAATCCAAATTGTTCGAATCGTTCTGGACGAAGTCCCTCAAATGAGAACCGCCACGTTTCTCTCGCACGCAAAAAAAAAAAAAAGAAAAAAAATATGCCGTAAGGGATAAGCATTTTTCTGTTTTTTGCCCTTCCGGTAATGAAAATCATAAATTGACGTTAAAGTTAAATTACTCGGCGCTATGCTCCAGCGAGGGCCGAAAGCAACAGTTTCGAGCGTCGATATTTATTTTTCCGCTATGTTGCCGCTGCAAAATGAATTTGTATGACCTATACAAATCGATGAATCAGGAAGCACATGTATTATTCTATATAAAAAAAAAAAAGAGAGAGAGAGAGAGAGAGAGGGGGGAAAAAACAAGAGAGAAAAAGCGAGCGAGAGAGAGGGGGGGAGGGAGATAAAACTGAAAAATAACATATCGCCGGAATTCCAATTTTTACGTTTCACATCAGCTGCAATTTGTTTTGTTTTTCAAACTGTCAAAACAGTCTTCATAGCGGCCGCTTTTCGCGCTTATTGCTATTGCAATTTCGCTCGGGACGATCGATTCTGCCATGGCGCGAAGGAAGCAATCAAAAGTCGAGAATATTATTTCGTGACTCTTATTAAGGCATCCGCACAGGGCGCCGGTGCCGTAGCGAGAAGAGCTGAAGAAAGATAAAGATAAAGAGAACGAGTAAACATAAAGTATGTACAAAATTTCCTCTTCCCGCGAGTAGCCGGTCGTATCAATAATAAAGGATTCCGGACGAGAGAGGGAAGCAAGAAAGAGAGGCGGGAGGCGAAGGGACTCTTCATGGCTCATGTTTATATGCGGGTTTATTTCTTTCACGGTCTGGGGAAAGGGGCGAGGGGGTAAAGGGGTCCTCATTCACTGGCCGCATTATCTCGCTCTCTCGCTCGCATATTCCGCCTCCTGGACCCGTTCTTCTCGCTCCACCCCTCCCGTATCCTCGACAGGCCATTAAAATTCTGAGCGCCACACTGCTGAAAAATTACGACGCTCCCCTCCGCTCGTCGACCCTCCCTCCTATGTGAGCTCCCTTCTCTCTCGCTTGCACCGATTGAACACGAATCGCGCCATCGCGCTCTTTCTCTTTTCTTTTGTCTCTTTCCTCCTCTTTACCAAACCATACCGAATCCCTTTTGATACATCTCTCTTTCTCTTTCTCTCTCTTTCTCTCTTTCTCTCTCTCTCTCTCTCTCTCTCTCTCTCTCTCTCTCTCTTTTTGCTCTCCGTCTTTGTCGCGCCGATGTATCCACCACTTGGCTTCACTTCGAGGGTCTCTATTCGCCGCTCGGTTTCCTATTCCCCCTTGTAGGTTTGCTTCTGTCTCCTTCTCTCATCTTTCATACATCTCGCGCTAGCTTCATGCTACTCTGCAAGTTTCCTCTCTACTTACAAGTAGAGAGACTACGATCTCTCTTTCTCCTTGTCCTTCCACCGGTAACTTCACGTCTCCTATCTCCATATCCTTTCTCTTTCTCATCTTTTTTATCCTCGCTCTCACTCGTTTTCGTATCCCATTCTCCTCCTTGTTTCTCATTTTTCGTCTTCTTGCTCGTGTTAACTTGTATCGGTAGTTTTATCTTCCGTTTCCCCTCTCCATTTATTTTCCTTTGTTTTGTCCTTTACGTTAAATCTGTCTCTTGCTAATGCCGCCTAAGAGTCTCATCTATTTCTGCTTCCTTCTCTCATCTATTCGCATTCATTCTACACCGTAACTCGTTTCTTTCTACTTGTTTCTCTCTGTGCTTGCTAGATTTTACTAGCAAAAGTCTCGTATGTCTCGTTTTCTTTTTCTCATTATCCCTTTTTGTTTCTTGCTTTCTTATGTTCTTTTTATCCAGTCTGTTAGCCTTACATCTATCTTTCTCTAACCGCCTTCCTCTTCTCAGGCTTCCTCTTGCGAATATCTCGCTTCATCTTGAATATGTCTCTTATTAGTTCTATGGAGTATTTTTCTTTTTTTCTTTTCTTTCTTTCTTTCACATTCTTATTCTATCTTGCGCCTTGGATCTTTCTTTCTTTTTTGCTTGCCGTCTATCTCTCCTTACCTCTCACTGAGAATTTTTATACCTGTCCTTACCACTCTTCATTCGTTCTCATTTCATCTCATAGCTTCTCTCTTTATCTTCTACCGCCTGTCTCTTGCTGCTTCTCTCTTCTCTCTTCTTTGCTCCTCTTCTCCTCTTTCTATTCCTGTTTTCCTCCGTCCATCCATCTAGTACCAGAATGGTCTCTGCTTTATGTTCCAGTTCGCTCGTCGCCCCCGCACCACCGTCTCCTGACTCTTGCTGACTTTAGCTATCTAAAGGACAGCTGTGTGAAATATCTATTCGAAGGAGCGTTGAGATTCGATGTTTGAGAAGGCACAGCCTTGTTCCGAATAAATGTACGCCAATGATCGAATTGCTTTAAAAGAGGGGGAGGGAGAGAGAGAGAGAAAACTGCATCCTTTTCGGTCCTAAAAGAAGCAATAAATTCCCCATTTTCGTATCTTCACGCGATACGTTACAACATACAGGATTTCAACCATTATGTCCATATATTTGCCGAATATATCAACGAAAACCGATGGAAAACCAATGCCGTTCCATTGAAGAAATATGTCGTCAGAGAAAATAACGGAATGCCGTAGTTTCATATCTAAAATGTCCCTTTCCAAATTCGGAACAAATGAACAGCTATTTTCGAGCTGGCGTGTCATGTTAGTATTTGCAGAAAGAATGGCGATCCTTCGAGGATAGATCTCTAAAATGTTTCGGAAAGCCCTTAAAAATTTCTCAAAAAGTCAATCACGTTATATATTGATCGTGTAATACGAGTGTAATACATACGCTTCGTTACAAAGCATCGAGGATACGGTACTTCATTCATATTGCGTACGGTACTTCAAATGGTACTTCAAACAATTCTCAAAATGTTCGGCACAACTAATCCGAATTTACGTTAACGAGAGAATCTACGTTACGTTACGTTTCGCCAGACAGACAGACAGACAGACACGCGATACCGCTTTCCGTAACACTCTCGCAGACAAATGTAAATTCCTTTCCGCCCAGTCTGAAATGATCTGCGATGCTTACATCACGAAGATACAGGGGTATCCCTCTAGGATATCGATTCGCATTCCTGTTGGAGCACGACGCTGTACCGCAGCGATCGCATTTAACCCTTTGAGGACGGAACAAAGTAGTGATATTGTTCATCGATACGGCGCGCCGGTCGGTGCGGACGATCAAAAGAGGCGCCAACCGAAAACCAGTTGTGACGAACGAATCGCATTACGCCGTCCGCTCGTATTGTGCATTCGCGGGATAACGCATGCATCACGGCCCGGCGTGCACCGGTCGCGTTCCCTCCTCTCGTTCCCGCGGGACGCATCGTTCTGTTGCACGTGTCCTGTTCTTTCCTGCCAATCTGGCTGATCGGTGTCTCCCTCCCGCTAACGCAAAGTCCTGTCTCGCCGCTGCGAAATCTGCTTCCCCCTTGTCCCCTTGCCAGCGCTCGCCCTGTCGGTCCCCTTAACTCGACCGCGCTCGATGCAAGCTCCGCGGCTCGCAGCCAATCAATATTAATGACATATCAATTCATAGGAACAATGTAGCCAATTACGGGCGGCCATATTACCACGGCCGTCTCTCATTCTCTCTCTCTATCTGTCTCCCTGCTGCGCTCTCCCCCTTCTTTGTTTCGTTAACTCACCTGGTCGGGACAGGTGAATGCGGTCTGTTATTTGATGGTAATAATTATTGTCAGGATTCTCCCCGTGCCGGTGAGCATTGCGAGTCGGCAATGACGACTAGAGGAGGAGGGAGAGAGAGGAAGGGAAAGAAGAAACGCATGGACGATTCGACGGTAGAGATAGCCGATGCTGCTCGATGCAGATCGAGCGATATCGCCAATTGATTATGTGTAATTTGTAAGCAACTTTCTTTTGTCACGTCTGCTCAGTGATCCTGTTCCGTTGCGGCAGATCAGGGAGAGAACAAAGAAACGAGCGAGAGGGTTCGCAAGGGTAATCGATACCGGTCACGCGATATTTCGCGATATTATAATTAGCGCGATATTAATACGCTGCGTTAACGCAGCGGTTCAAATCATCGCACAATTAACAGCCGATTGTGATAATGTCTGAGATTCCATAACACATCTCACGTTGGAATTCCGCATAATTATGTATTTCACGTTCCGACGTAACGTCGTGCGAACACAATGACACACGTCGCGAAACTCAGTGAAACGCGCGCGACTCTGGTTATGCGAGCGGCAAATCATTCAAAAGCGGAAAACCGAATCCTGATGAGAGGACGAAACGAGCGAGGACGCCCTGTCGCTTCGTCTCAAGAGCAATTAACTGAGCTGCAGTTAAGTTACTCGTGATTGCGATTGTGAGAGAAACCTGGCTCGGGTCGACCGGGACTCGCCGGAAGACTACGGCGACAATTTCCAACTCGAAACTACCTCCGCTGGGCGATCGCGAAGAAAAAGCTCGGCTCGCGATCGATCGCGTGGAGATTAACATTTACAAATGCGATGATTGTACGCTATTGATAGCTATGGCTCGCTATGTAATTCTGTATATCGCCGTGTATATTCGAACGGAGAACAGCACGTCGGAGTTTCTAATTAACGCCCGTCGCAATTAGCTCAGCACTCGGGCTAATGACCGAATTGCTGTTTGCGTCCCAATCGCTGACAGAGTAATTTTGATTAATTATAGGCGCGGTAATGCCGACCCTGACCATAACGCAACATCGGCTTTGCGTTTAGAGCAACACGCGCGCTTAGCGCAACGGCGAGTCTCGCCGGGCACTTGTTCGGCTTCAAGCGGCGCACGTGAGTTGGACTGGATGCTTTCGCGATGAACAACGCGAATAAGTGATCTCGAATGTGCGTTTGCACATTGCGCAAATATCGTCTCGTCCACGGATGCGCCGTTTAATCATCTCACATGGAAGGCTTAGCTTCGGGAAAACGTAAAAAATTCATTTGAAAGTTGTTTCTACAGCTTGAGGGAATAACTTGCGCGCTCGTTACAAGTCGCCACATGGCGACGTCACGAGGACTGTCCTCAGAGGTAGGATTAAAAGATCGTTGGAACCTAACGGGAACGAGTTTTCGAGAAAGCAATATGATACGAAAAGTATTGACACTAGCACGTTTATTCTTCCGAGGATTATCGCAGTCTGCTGAAGCATAAAGCTTTCATCCCATTGTAGCTCTGCTAACACTTGCCTCTTTTTCGAAAGACTAAGCGGATATTTGCAGGCGAAACAGCGTGCGTCGCAATATTTGCACGCGATACCTGGCCGGGGCGCGAAATTCCACGGCTTTTTTTCGCATGAGAATTCAGGAAGTACGTTCGGGTACGTACAGGGAAGAGTAAGAAGAAGATGGCGAAGAGACACCGGACACGGCGCAAAGGTCTCGCTCGGCAATCCTGTCACGTTTCGATGCTACTGGGGGGTGTTCCACGGCATGTGGTCTCGCCAACCCTCTGCCCTTTCTTCACCTTCTATCGCTCTTCGTGGTAGGCAAGGCGAGTTTTTTCCTCCTTGTCGCTCCGACGTTTCTCCCAGTCCGTTCCCTTCGTCCATTTTTACACCCCTCTGCCGATCAGAACGCGTTTTGTTCAGTGAAGCGAGCGCTCCCCCCGGACCTCGACCGACCAGGTCTCTCTACCCTTGTTATAAATACTAATTGCTCTATACAAACGTTCGAAATGTGTTTAACGTT
The DNA here is from genome assembly GCA_020341155.1 of Eciton burchellii. Classification (NCBI taxonomy): domain Eukaryota; kingdom Metazoa; phylum Arthropoda; class Insecta; order Hymenoptera; family Formicidae; genus Eciton; species Eciton burchellii. Next base: position 3,941,872 of record JAHMML010000005.1, read on the forward strand.
TCTTTGGCACGTGATCCCTTCGCCACCCCTTTCCGTTCTCCGTGCTCTCTTTTTCTGTTTCTCTTCCGGCTCTTCTCTTCCCGTTTACACAATGCGACATGGGGATCATCTCCCCCGCTCTGCTCGCCCTCCGTGGTCTGGTTGTTACAAGTGCAATTAGGATTTCGCTTTGATAATCCATCGAGCTTATTAACTTGCTCTGTCTGACAATAAACTACTCTTCTCTCAAGCTTTGAAGCATCTCTCTATCGCGACTATGTTGCGCTATATTGCACATACTTGCAATGGAAGTTTATACTTGATATGCCTTCCGCTAAGACTTGCAGAAATAATTTTAGATCGATCAGAGTCGGTAAGATAAACGATTCTTTCAGCGGGAAATTATCAAAGATCTGAATCGCTCTTCCAAAACGATTCTTCATTCGTTCGTTGTAACGCACCTTTGATACCAATCTTGATGCCAATGAAGCTCACTTAGTAACCAAATATATCGCAAGTAACCAAATAGATAATATCAATGTCCATAAGGCAGAACAAGCCAACACACAGAAATCCGTATCTATCTATCTATCTATCTGCTACTTTGTCGTGTCTAAATTTAATCGGCCATCTGTGTGGCATTAGCAGACGTATATCTCGCAGCATGCGTATACCAATGGACTAGTTGGTTGTTAGTTGTTACCTGAGATCATCCGTCTATCTCGGGATCTGGTAGATAGTGGAGAGATTGCTTTCGCTTTAACCGGATACAGGCAAACGTATACACGTGACTCCGTATGTGCTCCGAATGCGGAGGATGAACAAGGCCGTCCTTGCTCGTCGCGTTGCTCATGGATATACGCGCGGTGATTGATACCAGCTCATACGTATGGACACACCTAATGAAATAGATAACGCGTATCTTGCACGACTACATCTGCGTCTCGGGACTGGTTTCAGTGAGCAGATAAGCAGATCGTATATACCGACGAATCAGCGTTCGCACGAGCGCTTTTCAAGCTAACATACATCGGCGAAGTTATACATCGGCATGCATCTCTCAAAACTGACATCAAATACGTGATAACCGTAATTTTTCAGATGTACCCTACACCGATCAATATCCAGCCCAGAATCGTTGAATCAATGACATCTAGTAGCTAAATATTCCTTTCTTTTTTTTTTTTGGCTTTGACGAAACCGAAAGGAAATGTAGCGTGTCATTCGTGTCAATTAAATTAGTTTCGACATTTGGCGCGCATTCGTCAAGCTACTTTGCCATCATAATCCTCGAATGCTTCTTTTTCGAGCGTTTTCCTCCGGCACATTTTTTCGGGATTCGTACGACCGAGAGAAGCAGGCAGCGTTGAAAAATCGCCAGATAATAGATTAGTCGACTGACAGATGGCTAGCTGCATGGAAAGGGAGACGCCGCAGTGTCGGATTTAACGGAGGCTGAAGGAGCAGCCGTGTGGTTAGGGATGACGGCATATCCCTAGCTTTCCTCTTTCTCTCTTCCTCTCCCTTCTGTCTCGAGTTTCCAGTTTGTATGATGACTTTTCATGGAGGAAAAAAGAAGAGAACAGACAATTACAAATGCGTTAACGCGACGCTGTTTATACATCGCTGCCCACTTTTGGAGCAGACAGAACACATTCTTTCGATACTCTCGGCGACAGAGAACTATCATAAGGAACATCGCAGACATATCGATGCTCGTATGAGAGTGTATCATTGGGGAAGCATAAAGGATAATTACAGCAAACGATCCAATTACGATTGTCGGTAAATCTTCTTGGTCTATGTTGAGGATGGATTTCCGCAGTGAAGCAGGAATGCTGTGGACGCACAAAAGTCCACTGTAGTTAACTGTATAGCACCCATCTCTCCTCCCGCACCCTCTGCGGCTGGATGGCATAGCGAATGGCATGAAATACTCGGAAACAAAAAAAAGAAAGGCGAGAAAAATCTGTTGTGCTCCAACAAAGTGCTTCCACCGTGACGCCTTCTATTCTGTTTACGTCGCCATCGATACGTTCATTTGCGCGGCTACCATAGCCCGCACCATTAACGGGAACGGCTTGATTAAACGGCGAAATTATGTTCGTTACAGAATCAAGAAGTGACTGTTCGCGAACAGACGAAGCGCACAACAGAATGCCCATGCGTGTGGGTTCATTAGAGCCCGTGCATGAAAAAAAAACCGTGAGATATTTATCTCAACAACATGAAGGCTATCGCGCGTATGCCAGATTTGTCAAACGTGATATCTTAACGAGATTTCAGGCTTACTGTTGATATAACAGGGAACTCCAACAGGGAACGCGATACAAGATAAAGTATCTACGATAAGATTCGAGAGTATAAATATTTCTCGATATTCTCATTAAATATCTTTTCTTCCTTAAATGTCCCTTTATCGGAAACTTGAACAATGCAGTGATCTGATGAGTAGCCTTCAAAAGTGTCAATCTTGAATCTTTTTGAATCTTTTTGAAATGAGAGAGAGAGAGAGAGAGAGAGCTCTCGCTTAAAGGTTTCTTTAGCTGCTTTATTTTCCCGCAAACTGCAAACTATTCTCAAAGAAGTGCTCGAAACTACCGCTACCGCTACGGCGCATACGTTTTCGTCTAATAAAAAGAAATTGACGCACATTTACGCTCGCGTGGTTCTACGCAAACCGCACGAATGGCGCGTCGCGAAGGCCATCAACGGTGTGTATGGTCGAGGACCAACGAGGACCGCAATATCTCGCGATAATCAATTCCAGTTCTTTAAATCACGACCGAAAAACTCGATTATCCTGTTTACCTTGGAGCGAGCTGTTCTTTCTGCGGCCTGTAGCGTAACGAATCGTGCGAAATTGCCGCTCAGGTAGCTTCATATATACGGGGTGGTCCATTTTAATCTACCAATGCAACTTTTTCATCGATAATTCAACAAGTGCATCGAGCATGTGTTTAAGTATCGATGAACGATGTTTGAAAATAAATGAATCGAAAGTTTATGAACCCAGGATTCGATGTAGCAACGTAATGTTACGCGATTTAAAACAACACACGGTGTTCCTGTTCCGAGGATGAGGCATTGTTATTACATATTTCCCGACAATAAGATGAAACGTAAAGTCAGACAACAGAAATACAATCGTCTTAATTCAGAAGCCGGCCTTGGAATCTCCCTACAAGAGCGTCATACCATTTGTAACGCGTCGCCCTCGAAGCTTTACCTTGAGGAATCGCTGCTGGCCGCAAACGCCAGAGAAAATGGAGTGGAAAAATGAAAACGGAGCACCGTGTATACGGCGTTTTGTACCGAATAAATTTCGTGCCTTGCGTTACGATGTCACAAGCCTCTGCCGGTGTATTTTCACGAAAGTCCCTCGGGCAACGACGACGGGAATTTTCGCAATAAGGAGTCGCGTTTATTGTTGGGGAAAAATGCGGTACCGCGCCGTCCTCCGCAATTCTCCCGTCTCCTTCCTCCCCGAACGAGTTGAAAAACTTTTAGCAACGAGACAGCGGCCCCGTTTCGGGCGCGATTCGCATACAGCGAGTATCCAGTTAAACACACCTGTTACACTCTCTCGGCCGAAATCGCACTAATTCAATTAGCAGGTAACACCGCTTCGTCTGCCAATCACGGCCCGATAAGTAGACTAATTACCCTTTCTTCTAGTCTAGTAGCCGGAAGCGCGATGCGGCACCGATCGCGCGCTAATTGAATCTCGCGTCTCGCCACTTTGCGGAATAATTTGCGCGAAGATGCCGCGATCCATCGATTCAACAGACACGATTTCCCCGCAACAGCGATCCATCGCTTTCAATCTCGATGCTCGAAGCGGAGCTAACAGTCTGGCTGCTTATTAAACATTCGCTTCAACTCTTTGCTTTGCAGGATCGAACTTCCGAGAAACTGTGTGATTATATATAACTCGTTATATATAATCCATCTCCTTCGTAGGAATTATTCTCTCTCTTATTTTTTTCTTTCTTATTTATTTATTATAATTGTATCTTATGAATACAACCGCTTCTTCCATCGCTTTGTGAGGGAGGATGGAATTTTAAAAGGAACTTGAATCGCCAATCGTGCGCGTGATAAAAATCGCAAAATAAAATACTTTGCACATAGATCTCCTCGCCATCGACTGTTGTAATTCGACTGACTCCGCAGACTCCGCTGACATAAGCATCGGCGCTCTTTGAACGCGTGTTGGGAAAGGAATGTAGATTTCCGGCAGAACGCGCGTTTTAATCCTCGTCAACGTACGTCCCGGTTTTCGGTGCGCCCTGTAATACCCGAACGCGAATACGCTATTCAAAGCTGTAACGCATTAACTTCCGCACGAGGCTGGCTAGTGGCCGCGCGTAAAATAATTTACGACGTTTCTCTGAGTCAACGAGCAAGCCCGACATGAGAGAAGGAATAAGCAGAAAGAGCGAAAGAGAGAGAGAGAGAGAGAGGGAGAGAAAGAGAGAGCGGAAGACGGAGGACGCGAAAGGGAGAGAGGAGCGGCCGATGAAACGGGAGCAAAACGAAGCGGAGGAGAAAGAAAAAGGAAAAGGCCAAGAGAAAGGGGGAAGGGTTGAGCGCGTAAGAATCGCATTGGATAAAGAGAGGGCGGGGATAAAGGCCGACCGCACACACTTGCTCTTGCGGAGCGCCGAAGGCAAGGAAAAAAGAGAGGAGAGCCAGTGCACACGTGCACATACATGCGAGCAAGACACGAGGGAGTGCTCGTTCCGTTCTCCCTATTGTGCTCCCCATGGGCCCTTCGCCGCCCTGCTCTACCTTGGCTGCTTTAAATAACTCGATTGCGCTCGTCATTTTACCTGTCTCTAACTACCTATTGAAATCTGGATGGTACAGCGCGCGGGCGCGGTGGTCTTACGCGCGATTGAAGGCTTTTTCCGGAATTGGAGAAGATAACGAGATGAATCAACGTGACGAAACAAGGTGCGCGAGAGACGCGATAACGAGAGAGAAGAGGAGGATAGCGTTATCCTCTTTAATTACGAAGCTGCACCGTGGTCTCTCTGGAACGAGCGGATTTATGGAAATTAACTCGAGCGCGAAGCTAATTATCCGCGAGGATCGGAGGAGGATTAATCCAAGACCTGTATCCCAATCTCGCGTTAATGCGTTAATTTGGCTTGCGTCACGTCGCAATCTTTGGCGCGCAGCGTTCTTCGGTTAACTACCGTGATACCGTACGTGATATCTCCATTTGGAATCGAGTATCGCTATCGTAGCTGACGTTCGTAAGAAAGATATACGCATAATGAGAATATACGAGACGCGCCACTGATATTGTGAAAAGTTAATCGGCCAAGTCGAGTAGCGATTAATCCGCTTCTTGTATCCGCGATAATTCAGAGTAGCGTATCGCGTCCTCAGGACGCGCCAGCTCGTTTACCTTAATTACTCGAAACGATATCTCCGCTGTGATAGAATATCATTAGCATTCCGGTACACGGGTATTAACGCTTCGCGGTAACCAGGTTGGCTCTGGCTTTATGTGATTACATCCGTGATTATAGACTGCGCGGCGCTAAAACATGTCAGCGACGGACGAGGCCATCGATATTCACTTAGAAATCCGTGTCATTCCATGCGCGTAGGTGTTCGCGAGTAATCACGTTGCATGGCGATTGAGCCGTGAATTATCGAATTCCTTTCTCGCCTTCAATATGCCCGTTAAAATATGTATATACGTGTATACGCGTGTATATATGTATATATGTACGGGTACGCGTGCACGCGAATATATTGCTTTTAATTCAAAATACATGATAATTGCAAAAACGCGATCTCCGGTTAAGCGATAATAATACCCGACGTGCCTTGAAATGTGTGCGGTTATAATTTCGTCTCCCGTATTATTTCGCGCATGCGTGAAAAAAGGATTGACGTAACTTCAGATAGAATTGGACGCAATGTCCTTCTTGTAATAAAGAGAGATTATTTTTTATGCACATTGCGCATAAAAATTTTAATCCACACTGTGAAATCGTGTTAAAAGCATCATGTTAAAATTCAAATCATTGGTGGACAACGGGATGGGCCATAATCAAAATTGTGCACGTTAAAGGGGACATGAATGATAAAGCGGAATCTTGGAAAGAGATGAGATCTCAAGTAAATAATCGCCAGTTTTAATAAAGGCTATGATTTATGATTAAATAATATTCAAAGGAGGATAAAAGGCTAAAGCTAATTAAAATTTCAAGATACGCGAGCTTCCAGTTAATTCTACCATTCTCCCCTCATTCAGCAACCATTAGGATGTCGCGCCGAGAATCATTCTACCGAAAAAAGGAGGAATCAGCCGTTTCAGGAAAGTTCGCTCGGAAAGAAGGGGTTAGAATGGAGAGCCTTCGCGGAAACACGTTGGCCGGTACGTAGAGAGGCGTGTCGGAGAAAGGCGAGAGTCGAAATAAGAGAGGGACCGCTGTTTATTATCCGCCCGGAAAGGCGTATAAAGAAAAGTAGAGGAAAGAAGAGAGATAAAGGAATAAAAAGACGGAGAACACGGGCGAGAGGGAAAAAGGCTCCCCCTCTTTTCACGAGCGACTTCACGACATCGCTGACAAATTTTCCACTCCGCGCCAACTCGTATCTCCGATCGAGCGATTCCGATGTAAATCACTTCATCGTCCTCGCTTTACACACAGTCGATCAGACGAGCCATCGCGGCAGATATCCGACAGATCGGCATCGTCCGTAGTCCCGTAGCTTAGACTTAATTACTGCGATTAGCGTGAGAGGCGGCCCACTATATCTGCGCGTATTACACGGCCGGAGGCAGCTGGCCTCGACTCACTCTCTCTCTCTCTCTCTCTCTCTCTCTCCCTCCCTCTCTCTATCTCTCTCTACATCTCTGCCACTGCCTTTACCTACCCCCTGAGAGTTCAGGGGTGTTCAGAGGCGTAGGAGTGGCGTGAGTGAGCCAGCAGTGAATAAACCCTTCTGTAGCATGTACTTGCTACTCCCTTCGCCCCCTTCTCTCTCTCTCTCTCTCTCTCGCGCGCGCGCGCGCGCGCACCATCGACCTCGCCACCGAACCAGTAACGGAATTACTGTACGCTCGCCCTGTTCTGCAAACCCTACATTATTAAGCACGCGGTGAGATTTTTCATTGACTCATATTCGAGTTAATGGTCCATGAGCTACTAAATAACTATGATGCGCTAAATAAGTCATCTAACAGAGAACGGTAATGCAAGAGTCAGTCGTAACTGCAATGATTAACTAGAAATAGCATGTATTTACATCACGAGCTCTTTTTGCCATCATGGCATATGATTGATGTAAATAATATAATCGATTTAACTACTTGCGATCGAACGTGCAAGGCGAGAAAAATAAATAATTGCATCTTTAATTTCGTACATCACGAGAGAACATTCAAAGACCAATAAACACGTTACATGAAGAAAAAAATATATCCACACTTGATTAATGAAGCGGTTAAGAAATTCAATAAACATTTCGCTGCGACGTTATGCAAATTATCTCGTTACAAGTTTTTCCATATTCCTCGACACGCCAAAAACTACATAATTCGCGTGTTTTGCATTACCCTACTGAGGAAATCCACTTTCAATGAAAAGAGAAACCGGTTTCTGCGCCAAATCCTCCAATTGGAATCGTACAAATAACAGCTTACGATCCATTAGCGACGGCGTTGCCCGTTTCAACATAATTATTTAAACCGATTACATTTTACGGTAATATGTAGCATTCAGCAACCGCAAATGCATCGCCGACCACAAAGTTAATCCGTCCGTTCTCTGTTCCAGATACTCGGCCGGGCAAAGGCGTAGTCTGCGTATGTATGCACGATTCAGCCCGGCTTCTGCGGGGTGACGTTGCAGAAACGCATCTACCCCCCTTACTCTCCTCCCTCACTCCCCCCTTCCTCTCTCCCTCTCTCCCTCTCTCTCTCTCTCTCTCTCTCTCTCTCTCTCTCTCTCTCTCTCTCATCTTCTATTACATGTAGATTCCCGTTTCCGTTTCCCTCAGCTTCCGTCTGCGTCGCATGTTCTGCAGCATTCTGCACCTCTTCTCCCCATCTGCATCTCTCGTCCTTTTGTACATACATCGCTTCCTTCCTTCTCTCTCATCTGCACGCTTCCTGTCTTTATTTAACTGTCTGTACACACAGTGGCGTAACATTTACGAAATCCTGCGATGAAATAAGAACGTGCAAATCCTCAGCTGTGGAGAATGTCTCGATCAGTCGTACTCATTGAATATTGTTACGCTCCTTTTGCATTGTTAATGATGCAATATATATATATATATGTATGTGTGTGTGTGTGTGTGTGTGTGTACATACATGGAAAATATGCTAAACAGAAAACAAAATGTGCTAAACAGAGAACAAGATATGCTAAACAAAACAAATGCCGCAAAACAGGCAGCCGCATATAATTAAAAGTCAATGTAATTTAATGCCGCGTATACGCGCGAATTCGGATTATTTTCTCTTTCTTTCTTCTTTATTCTCCTCCATCTTTTTTCCTTCTCACTTTTGTTTATTTTTTTTCCGTTCTCCTCTTCTTCCCCTCGTCCTCTCCTCACCCGTTTATTGCTCACACTTTATTGCTTTTCTGCTTCTTTTTTTGTCTTCATCCCTCTTTATGTAGGCTTTTTTCCCTTCAATTTGTATTTCCTTCTGCTTGGCTTCAGGAATTACGACGCAAGTCGTTTGTAAAGCTGTTAGTTACGCCACTGCATCGGCCTCTTTCCCTCTCTTATGCATCTCGTGTCTCTGTTCTCCTCCTGTATTTCTCCTGACTCCTTTCAACCACCTTTTACCTCTCTTTCTCTTCTCTCTCTTCCTCCCTCTCTCTCCTCTCTTCTTACTCTCTACATCTCTCGGTATTACTGTATACCCACTGCAAGGATCTCGGAAATGAAGTCGGCCCTCCTCCCCTCGCCCTACCAGCCACCGTCCTTCGTCCTCCATCCTCCCCCTCTTTTCCCGCCGCCGCCGCTAAAAGCCTGGCGGGGTTGTTACGCAGACAGAAATTCAATATAGCCGTTACTCTTAGGTGGTTGTATGTACTTACCGTCTCTCTCCTCTGTACTCGGATAACGTATTATTATCGAAGAGCGACAGCGCGGAGCGACGACTGAGCGGAAGAGTGGATTCCCCATCATGGAGAATTCACGAATCCGGAGAATATCTCTTTCTAACCTGTCTAGCTTCTCTCTCCCGCATTCTGCCTGTCTTCTCTTCGCGCTCGCACTTTCTTTTCCCCAGCGCGGAAATTCGCCGTGCGAGCGAGCGAGCAAGCGATCGCCTTTCGTACGGGGAGGGGGATGCCGTGAGTACGCGGCATAATCGGTTATAACGTGACCGAGAGGGACTTGATTACCGAGTTATTAAACGTTAGATTAGATCTCGACGTAATAAGGATCGCGAAGAACGACGCGTGACTTAGCCGTGCCATTGCTGGCATATGCCAGCAACTTTCTCTCTCTCTCTCTCTCTCTCTCTCTCTCTCTCTCTCTCTCTCTCTCTCTCTCTCTCTCTCGCTCTTTCTCCGTCGATATCTACGTGTATCAATTACTCGCAGAGTAATTTCCCGAGATTAACGATCGCCGAAATTTTTCTCCTCGCTTATCGTCGCGGTACGAGGTATAAGCGCAATGTGCGCGAGACGATACATCGAGCAGTATCGATGTATAATTGAATTTCATCATCCATAATCGAATTGCGTGTGCACCGTGGCGTGTTCATCGCTGATTCATTATGATCGCGTTGGTCATTAACATAACCACGCACAGCAGAGGCTTTGTTGCTAATTATTGCGATAATTGGTACTCCGCGGTACTGAATTCCGTGCCGTAACATTGTTGGGTTGCCGCGTGTTCCTTTCACGTCGGAATTAATTTATTTCCCGCTGGAAAATCGGACGGGCTTTGTGCCCGCATCCGTAAACGCGGGCGTTTGCGTTGTTGCAGAAATTATTTTCAACAATCTCGACTTTTACTTTTAACAAAGTTGCCCCGTTACGTATATGCATATTTGATTGAACGCTCAAGGCATTCGCTAAGAAAGTAATCCAGCGCTTGGATAGATTCGAGGTTAATCTGCGAAATGCAGCTGCGTCGATTCCAGGCTGCATCAGTTTTATGACGTTTAATAGCCGGTTTCTTTTTCGTGCAAGAATTATGGCGCGTATGAATTATACTAAATCATTTATTATACGTTTTACGGTCACTGGAGTCTCGACGTGAATTTAATCAAGAACGAGAAACCTGCCACGCGCACTACTTAACGAGATTAAGTCAGCCGTAAAATAAAAAGGATTCCAGAACCATTTAGAGTCCAGGAAGAAAGTAATAAACAAGCAAGAAAGACGTCCATTAAGATTGAATTATTGATTACTCGCTTAATTAAGCTACTATATCGATCCGCCGGGCGCGGAATGGTTCCGGCGTCTTTGCTCGCTGCGATTCGGCTTTACTCCCCGTTCATCCCACGATGCCCGAATTTATGAAGAAATATTCGACGGATTTCAGGAAAGACCTCCCAAACGAGATTTGATCGTAGCGACGAACGTGCGAGATGCACTTTTACGATTTCGAGGAGTTGGATCGGGCGCCTGGATCCGCGCTTACATCACTGAACAACTACCCTCCGGCCGTTTGGTAGGTTGCTAGGAAACACCCCAGTGTCGAATCGCGCGCTTCCTCTTTCCGCAGCGCTACCATGAAGACGAAGAAGGACACAGCGCGACGCCCTTCGGCTTCCTTCTCTACGTAGCTTCAATCTTACGTAGCATCTCGCACGAAATTCTGTCGGGGGATCGAGGGGTGAGAACGATAGCCTCGAAAACTGTAAGGAAGGTCTAAAGGCGCCGCGAGGATGCCCTGATGGGGTAGTGGGCGCGACCGGGGGAAAGAGGAGGAGGAGGAGGAGGGGAGGGTTCGGCCGCCGAGAGTTCGACATGCACGAGTTGTTTAGTGGATCGTACGGCGACGTACGATCCTCAAAATAGATATTTGTCACCCTAATGCGACGGGGAACGAGAGCACGCGTATCAAGTGACACGGCTGAGTGCTGACAACGACCGCGTCACCCTCATAACTCGCACGCTTGGCCTCTATCGAGACAAAGCCTCGGCGCTCACGGATTAAGATTGAATGGTTGATTATGGCGATATTATCTACGAGATTGCTCTAACTTCCTCGGAAATTATTACATGCTCGTAATGATGACGCTATCCACTGGGGATCTCGGATACTCTTGCGTTCGCTGAATCGATAGAAGGATGCTGCGTCAATTCAGCATTTCACAGAGGCGTTTTTACGTTTCTTACAACCTGCCTTATTCATCTGCTCTGTTCTTCCATCGAGCTTTTCGTATTTAATTAACACCGAGCGGATGTTAAACTTGGTGCATCGATATCGCGCCGAGAATATCATCGCGTTGTCATCTCGCTTTATTTTCCTAAACGATTCCTCTTCCCTAACAGTTGGAGGCTCTCGGCCGTGGCTCCTGGCGTTCGTTCGATTCGCTTCTCTCGAGGAATTTGGCTTAGCTTCTTGCTTCTCGCGAGCCAAGGAGGGACCGACTATCGGATCGCGCGTTTCTCTAACGGCGGATTTGAATCCCCGACATTGCAGCGGAACGTGCGGCCGCAACAAATCGCGCGGAAAGATACCGCGGAGCGGAGCAAAACGAGTTAGAGCTGCAGCTCTTGGTGCGAGCACCAAGATCGCGCCGATTTCCGCCGCGCGCCCATTCGGATAATTGGAAACGCGAGCTGGTGAATCACACCAGCCGGAGTACATTGTCGCGCGATCAATGTCGCGGCGGTTCTTCTGGGCGGCCGATTAAAACCGGCGTGCCCTCCGCCGCGACCTTCTGCCTCATTTGCCGGGGGCCCTTCGCCTGAAAGTAAGCACGACGTACCGGCTGGGTGGGCCGAGACATGCCGCGAAAGGATCTCGGGGACCGAGAAAGACCTGACTCGGAACGAGTGTTAGCTCGGTCGAGATAACCGATCGACAATCTCTCCTGGCGCTGGTAGCGAACACGAGAAACACGGACAAATGAGACGAGCGAGCGGCTTGGCGGCTGGCTTGGGAGAAGAGGGAGGGAGAGAGGGTGGGAGGGGGAGGGGAAAACTTGCAGAGGAAGTTGGGGGCTGCTTGAAAATTGCGCGATGACTCGCGCAAAAATTGAAGCCCGCTCGCAGGATGAAATGGGATTTTATCCCGTGTTTCCGGGAACGGCGCTCCCTCCTTCCGCGAGAAGTTTCGCGAAGCGAGCGCGGTGCGCGCCAGACGACATCCCGACGAGATAAAAAGTTCCAGAGATTTAAAACACCCTCAAAGATCGTGGCTTACAGATGGCTTACGACAGAGCATCGAGGTATGCTCGAGAGCGGATTGACGAGCCGCGCGGTTCGCGTGTTATTAATCAGTCGTCGTCGAGTCGCGTGATCTCTCACGCTGGTTTACGTTCTCGTTCTTGCGCGCGCATCGCTCACATAAAATATGAATTGTCGTAACGATCGACGTATTATCGCTCGGTCGCTCGGTACAGTGTGGGATTTCAGGCTATGTGCGGGATGCATGGAATCATCTATCAAGAGACTTTAATCATTCGAGTTGCGTCTAATAAGGACCTAACAAGGAATCGCGCATTACTCACGTCCTGTTAGCATCACAGTGCCGGACAGACAGCTAGTAATGAAGGGGGGGTCATCGGCATCCGTAACGCGCTGCGCGCATGCGCGCACGCGCGAACGCCACTGCGTGGCCGACAAACGAGTGGCGGACGATAATCCCGCGGGATTCGATCTGGTTCTGCCCGCGGCGCGCAACCGAGGCTCGTATCTCGTCTCGAAGTGATGGTCGATATCCGCCGTCGCCTGCTAGAGATACGCGATCACGCAACACGCCTGCTCGTATTAATCGCATTCGATAGGCATCGGTAACGTCGGATAAGGCGCAACCGTAAAGAACACCGCTGGACTAATCCTCCTTTCAATTCCGCGTCCTCTCGCGCTTTATCCGCCGCGGATGTTCGCTGTCTCGAGCTTAATGGAGATTCGACGATTACATTCGCGATCCGCGTCCGAAATCACGAGTTTTCTCGGGATATCCATGCCAACGCGGGCATGCCAACTTAACCTAGATCGGATCTAACGTAATCTAATTTCTTCGGTGATAATCGCTCGATGATCTCGATATTCTCGGCGATCGGCATATCTCTCTAGTCGCCGTACTAGACGTACCGTCGCGCATGAAAATGGAACAACGATCACTCACCGTCGCTCGAGCCGGTGTGTCCTCCGATCCCTACGCTCCGATTTACCGCTACGTTTTACCGCGATTCCTCGCGGCGCATTTCGACGCTTCTTGACGCTTGATTGCACTTGCGGCAATATCTCTCACAGATTTCGAGCGACATCGATCACAAGAGACACGCGTAGTCGTCAAATTGATTGAAACGTAATCGCACAGCACTATTTATCCGGCACTCCCGATGCTCGTACATCTATTCGACACTCCCGACTGTTGTTTCATGGTTAATGTCGGTTACGAACATCAACAGATCGCACAACACGCGTGAAATTAGCCGATAGGAAAATTCAGCAAAGTTAACATGGCGGACGCTGAGCGAATAACCGCCAGAATAACATACGATTACTTGTTTGAATCGATCAATCTCACGGTTCTCTCATTGTACTTCTCGATGCTTCTCGATGATATTAAAATGACACTCTTGTTGTTTCTTTTTTTTTTTTTAAACGACGCTTACGAGATACGCGAAATTACTAAAGGCGAGTTTCTCTACGCTCTAGATGTCGACCGTGAACACGAAATGGCGATCAATCGCGGATCGCGCGAGCCAAGATTCAGTATTTCTTACATTTATCCATATGCGAGATTTGTCCGAGAGAAAGCGCGATAATCTCAAGGAAATCGATAATGTAAACTAATGACATCAAAACTCGTTCACGTGATTTGTCTAACTTCGCGAGTGTCGCGAGACGTGAAACTATTTAGCGAGCCTTGAAGGTTATGAGATATCAAGATGTGTTAATTGCGTGACTCGATTCATAAATGATTAATAAGTCGTTTGATCATCGCTGAATTTAGCGATTCCGATACTCGTTTGCTCTCGTACATGAATTCGCCCGATAAAATGCGACGAAATGTCGCGCAATTCAATTACATATCGACGATGCGCGACGTGAACTGAGCGCAGAGTTCGAAATTCGATATCACGTTTGCCTAATTTCATGAGCAATGCCAAAAAGTTTCTTTAAGGCCGCCCTCTTATTCATTTATCAATCACGGTCGCCTTTATCGGTTAATTGACAATTAACAAATGAGATGAGATTGCCTGAGATTGGATTTATCATTTATACACGAGCTTTTACGAAAAAAGAAGACATACAGAGCAATCGCGATTCAATTATTGAGAATCTGCGACGCAAACTGAGTCACGAGTTTTTAATTTGATTCCGCCGATTGATACCAAAATTCCAAAAAACTTTGATTTCAACTTAGAGGCTTACATATATCTTACCGATATAAAAACCATTCTATAAGAATGTCGATATGGATTTTGTGTGCGATAAAAGATTAGATTATCTTTAATATGACCTGTAAAATGCGCGGCAATTTGATTATCGATATGAAATACCGATATGAAAGCCGAATCGTGCAACGATCGTGAATTCCACAAGTCAGTTTAATGAGCAGACGTTCCTCGATTTTCCAAAATGTTACGACACTATTACCAATATATATATATGTATACATGTGTATACATGTGTATACATGTGTATATATACATATATATACATGATGATAAAAATTTCATGCACTTATCCCGTTGCGTTCATCCTACATTTTCATTTCGTAATCTCAAGCATCGTAGGAGATATAATCTTTTATATCACGATTACAGGCTTATCTCGACATCCCTTACATCAAGAAGTAGGGAACATGATGAAAAAAACAACAGGGAAAGGAACAGAATACAGAGAGAGAAAGAGAGAGATGAGGGAGACAATGTATCGGGAGGATCTAACCGAAGTTCGCAAATTGCTACCACCCGGGGGATAATAAAACAGTAACGATTTTCGCGGATGGAGCAAGTGAGGGAAACGTGATACGTGAGGAATAATAGAGAAAGAGCAGCAAAAAGAGAGAAGCAAGAGAGAACGCGCGGACAGAGGAGGGAACGAGAAAGGACTCGCTATATGTATACATGTATGTATGCGCACGTATATGTATCATGCATGTACGTGTATGTATGAGGAACACCAACATGGCGAAGAAAAGGACGGAAAGATGCCGCCGTTCACCTTGGAACAAGAAAAAAAGAGAATCAGACGCGAGAGAGGGCCAGGGACAAAGGAAAGGACTTGTCAGGTAGCGGACACCCTGCGCTCCCTTCCACTCTCTTCGACACCCTTCGGCTTTCCTTCTCGTCCCTAGCTTCACAGCGCTTTGCTCCGCCTCACCTCTCACCCTCGCATCCGCATCTCTCACCCGCTCCTGTTGGACGACTCTTTCCGTTACTACTCTTATGGGATAACTCCTACGGTCGAGGAGTCCTCGTTCTACGAGATTTAGCACCGCGAGAGCCCTGTATTAAGGGCTTCGTCATCTGATCGTCTCTCGCTTATCTTATCGACTCGGCTGAATCTGCGCGAGTTCAGGACGCCAAGCACGCATGTACTTGCTCGTGAATTATCTTTTTAACTCTCTAACTCGTATAAATGATCGTATTCTTTTGCCAAAAGTTGAATCGTTCATATATTTTGTGCATTATTAACGTAGAGCGTTATTCTTTTCTGTTTCTAATTGCGATTGTTTTATTAAAAAAGATAGATCAAGGGAGAGAGAGAGAGAGAGAGAGAGAGAGAGAGAGAGAGAGAGAGAGAGAGAGAGAGAGAGAGAGTATTTGAATCTCCAAGTCTTTTTACTTTCTTAATCGATTTTTTTATCGTTTCTTTTACATTTTCTTTCTTCGATTCATTTTTAAATCGAAGATAACTTTAACCTTCCACTTTTCATAAAAACCGAAAACGCGAATTCTCTCGAATCGGCCGTGACAATGTTATCCTTGACACGAGTGTGCAGCCAAGCGAAATCGAAACCGAATGAAGTTTAACTTTAAGCCGATCCGGAAAATCGCCCTGTCGCTCCTGTGCTCCCATACGATGAAATACAAAAATCCCGGTATCGTTTTGTACTGTCATGCTTGCAATAGGAAAGCTGACACTTTATATACGTTGCGAGTTTGCTCACGTATGACTTCGTTGACATGTCGAAGTATAAGCCTTTAATCGGATTCGAAACGTGTAGCATAACACTTTGGTTAAGAGCTCGGCTATTGTCCCGAGTAATTTGCGGCATCATCTGACGAGCTTCTCCGCCGACTGTATTATGTGAAATTTCACTTCAGCTCTGATCACACTCGAAATGTGGTTTATGTTTTCGAAAGATATTTGATAACACGATTACAATATTAATTAATATTAATGAGCAGCAAAATAATATGAGAAATACAGCATCGAATTCACCATATTTCGCAGAAATACGTAACGGAATGTTCGGCGATCAGCGAGCGATGTTCTCTAACGATTCAATTCTATCGTAATCCCGGAGAAGCCCTGAGAGCGCTCATTAGTCTCTCGCGAAGTGATAGCTAAACGCGCGATAAATAAACACAAAGTGTGCGCGAAAGCACGGGTAAAAGTCTCGCCACTGTACGTGAATAAGAGCAATAGAGCGCAAGAGCTTCTCGTTTCAGCGCTTCCCTCGTAATGCGCCGTTAAAGAGTCTAAAAAAGATAAAAACGAGCAAATGAAAAATAATCACCGGACCTGCGGTGCGGTTAGAAAGGTCGAACGGGGAGGAACGGGGGAGCTAAAGGAGAGTCAAGAACAAAACGAAAGGGAAAGAGAGAGAGAGCACGACGGGCAGGGGTCGGCCAGCATCGCCTGCTGTTGGAGGCAGCGACGTTTGAGGATACACGCGCCCCCTTCGGCTAATGGAAATAAGTTCGCCTTTCTGACCCTCCAGCTGCGAGGGGGGCGGATGAAAGGCGAACGGGCGCAAGCATCGAGCAGGCAGCCGGGGACAAATTCGGCCGAGGGGTGCGCGCGGGGAGCTTTCCACCGAATTAGACGATAAATATCCCTGATTTACCGCGCGGTGGAGCCGCCCCCCCCCTCCCTCCCCCGCCGCGCGAGTCACCGCGAGATGTGCCCTCGCATTGTCTCGCGGGGCTGCGTGCGAGGCGATAGCCGCGCGAATCGAGACGGAAAATTGTCACCTCGAGTCGCCGCTTTCGGGGGCTACTCCAAAGTGGAAACTTTCAAGGAGAGTTAGCACGAGCGCATAACGCGCACTTGCGAATAACTCGGCGGAATAAGTCGGCCGGCATAAAAAATTCAGCGGGTAATCAGCTCTGTGCGTTTGCGAAAGCGGGAAATCACGGGTAGATGCGAGATGAAGTCGGCGAGATGAGTTTCTGGGACAAGAACTCGCGTGACCGAGAGCGCTTCTCGGTAATATGACGAAGGAGAACGAACGCGAAGGACTGTGATGACGACTGTCGCGAGCGCAAATGAGCCGCGGATATTAGATTCTCGCGATCGCGCCACGATTACGTCGATCCGGAATCTCAAGGATCGCACTCGCTGCTGCGCTCGATCGAGTCGTAATCCGCAGCATCGCTCATCAGAGCGCCAGCTCATTTGGCCAGTTTCGCGTAATCGATGTCTCGATCTCTTGTCGGATTAATCAAACTTTCCGTCCAGGGCAGAAGGGACACGACGCGTAGATAATTAGCTAATTATCGGTGTTGCGCGCAAGACTCGCGTAAAGGATCAACGCCGACGTTCATCCATGGATGAGCGAATATTGCCGAGAAATATCATTATCGTCTCGGCGGCATTGAGTAACGCGGTCGGAAATCAGCAATTTACGCAAACGGCTTATCGGACATAAACGTTTCGTATGGCACATATCACGGGAGTCATACCGGTTAAGTCGGAAGTTTCCCGAGGACAACATAACTTATTAATTCGCGAGACAGTTCCAATCTCTTTAATCGCGAGCTTACACGTACGATGAACACGAGCGATACGTTGAATTCTTTTCACAGGCAGGCGCTCCTGCCTATTGATATCGACGACGCATTTATCTCAAGACTGATTCAAGGCTTCTTCTCTTTTTATAGTTATCCGAGAGCTCGATCCGGGAGCCATCGACTCGACAGAAAAATAAGCCGTCGCATGTCGCGCGGAACGAATGCATCTCGGATACATACACGCTATTTACCATGACGGGCTGTCGTGCGGAGAGCGAACTGTAGCAGAAAGATTGCTCCATCGCGACAAGCGACAAGAGAGTCGAGCGTGCGTGCACGCGTGCATGTATACGTGCATATTCGTAACGTATGCAACGTCTCCCCTGCCGCGATGAAGAGAGGAGGACCAAAGGAGGAAGGTATGAGCGGAGCTACCGTCAAATAGCAGCGTATGCGAGATCTCGAGGATGTATTCGATTCATCGCGCACGAGCGAGCAGTTTCGGCATACATGTGTAAGGTGGGAGACGGGGGAAGGGGAGGGAGCATGCATCAATACCAGCGAATATGTCGAATAGAGGTTTCGAGCTTTTCCTTCTCTCGCGTTCTTTCCTCGCTTCGTTCGTCTTTTACTGCTCTCTCTCTCTCTCTCTCTCTCTCTCTCTCTCTCTCTCTCTCTCTCTCTCTCTCTCTCTCTCCTCTTTCTCTTTCTCTTTTTCCCTCTTCCACTTGCTCGCGCTCCCCTCGTGTCGAGGGGAACATGACAATAATACGATATGAGCCACAGAATATAACGTAACTCGCCTCAGCGGGGTTCCCTGGCGCG
This sequence comes from Eciton burchellii, assembly GCA_020341155.1. NCBI lineage: Eukaryota > Metazoa > Arthropoda > Insecta > Hymenoptera > Formicidae > Eciton > Eciton burchellii. The sequence continues at coordinate 3,960,764 of JAHMML010000005.1, forward strand.
GAGTCCGTCTCCCCGCTGTCCCCCTCACCTCATGAACAGCGGGCGCCAGCAGGAGAGAGAAAGGGAGTAATAACAGAAAGAGAGAGAGGCAGAGACAATGACAGACAGTGAGAGCAAAAGAGGAGCCGGCTCTCGAAAGAAGCGGCAGGCGCTTGCCGGAGTAAAGTGCAATAATACCGCCCGGCGGGGACATTCTTAAAGCGCGTTTACGCCGACGAGTCTGGTGGACAACTGTGTTATCGGTGATGTAAACGGGTTTCCCGCAGCCAACAAGTGTCGGCCTCGGCTTTATTGGCCGAGCAAGTCATGAATTCTGTAACAAAGTCGGGAGGTCTAATTTTGCCGGCTGAGCCGAAATTTAACGGATGTGCGCGACGTACGTTACGTGCATTAGACACGTCCAATAGCGGCATCCCATTGGATCTGCTCACAATCTGGAAGCTTCGCAATATCCGTCGTCCGTATTCCGCTTTTTCTACCTTCCACCTTTACGTAACGGGAAAATAGATTTCCCGGAAGCTCGAAGCTATCCACCGTGTTATCACGTGCACGCGCACGCTCTTTAATCAATCGCTCTTACGGCGATCATGATCAAGCGGTCCTCGTGTATTTCCCAAATTCGAAATCTGAGGCTCGCGCTCCGATGACGCGATCCGATCGAATGCATTACTCTCACGCCGTTACGGAGAAAGCCAGTCGAACGCGCGTACGTGAGCGCGATGTCGCGCGCATAAAGTGCCGTACGTCGGTTTATAAACTATTTATGCTAATGGTGCACCAGAGCGACCGACTCATCGCCGTCGGTGAAGTCGTAATTGCTTTTACGCGAATGCAATTACGAGGCTTTAACGATGACGCGACGCGCTTAATTGCGTTTATACTCGCGCGGGATACCTGCGTAATGAAGAAGACAATGGAGCAAGAGAATGGTCGAGGGTAGGGGAACGGGACGGCGGTAGGATGGACCGCACGCGATGTAGTGCTCGTCGATGGCTACGTATTACGCTATCGCCTAATAATTTTTTCGTGTTCCGCTCTTTTATGGCTAACTACTTTTTTTGGATGCTAAAGACGCCGATCATTCTCCTCGTCGTCGTCGTCGTCGTCATCGTCGTCGTCGTCGTCGTCGTCGTCGTCGTTGTAACCACTACCGAGCATCCGCAGAAGCCAAGTTTCCAATTAACGGAGACCAGAACAGACAGAGGGATAGAGAGAGAGAGAGAGAGAGAGAGAGAGAGAGAGAGAGAGAGAGAGAGAGAGAGAGAGAGAAGAAGACCCTCGTTATAAACGGGAAGTTAGGGATTGGACAAATGCCTTTTATAACAGAACGATTTACATCGGCGAATTCATTTCCATAAGATTTAACACGGAACTGTCCGACTGCGCTCGGCTGGATCGTCACGGAATTCCCTAGCCCGAGCGAAGTAATAACGAAAGAAGTGCATGTATAATTTATTGTTCTAATCCAATTCCTGCCATTTATTTTCAATATTTGCGCGACTTTCTGCGTCGACTGCGTCGATCGAAGTTTTCTCAAATTTTAATCAGAGAGGAACGTTCAACGTTCCCCTCTCACTGGACATCCTCCGCAAACGCGAGACTGCATCATGATAACGTTAGGTCAAGTTAGCAAAAGTTAACGAGTCCTCGTTATGATCTCGATATATACGGTGGCAATCGCACGTATCGAACGTGAGCCATTAGATATTTACGCGCGCGTCGAAGCTCGTCGGGGCGGCGATTCGGGGTCATATGCGAGTTTTATTGCCTCTACGTCCGATCTTACTTAAAGTAATAAAGAGTGGAACCCGAGATGGGTTAGCAATCCGGACGGTGGGTCGTAAATTTCTCATACCGTACGGTTGCTCGGCCGACCGTACTCTCGTGCCCGCCACGACCTCTCATCCCCCGTCCGGATCCCCTCCGCCGTTTGCTCACGAACCGAGCACGATTTCAACCCTATTCACTCGGCGTGAACCTCCGCTCTTCCTGCGGGCCCTTTGCGAGCCGACGACACAGGCCTGCCTACACGAGTAACAGATTATTACGGCGGTGATTGTGTCGGATGTGTGCCACCATCCGACACGACGTTCGCTTTACGTTGGCTATAGATTTATTTATTGATGCACTAATACCATTTCCAATTTCCGATTAAATTGGGGTTTCCGAATCTGTTTTTTCTTTATTTCCCTTTGGAAGCGGCTGAATATTTCATTCGAGTTCCTGATTGTTCATTTTTACGATGGCGATTGTACAACAATCGATGAATGGAATCTGTGCATCATTTTATGTATTTGAAAAATATATCATTCTGATATTCTATTCAATTTTAACATACATACATACACAATTTTAACATATAACATGCGTAGATCAATTTTCTCTTCATTGTTATTGAGCGCATAATTAAAAAAAAGTCAATCAATGTGAAAAACATCGAGAAAAAACATCGTGGCGAATAATTATCCGATGTTTGAATTCCATTCATTTCTTTGATGCAGAAATCGTGTACGTGGCGACGCCTGTCGAGAAATTCTGGAGAAACACCGCGAGTTTGTCTTACCTCGATCGATAATGCAGCGGAGATTTTCACGCGCGTATCTCAGCCGGGCGAAGGGAACCTTTGCTTATCTAATTATCATATTTTCCTCTGTACGTTAATCATGTTAATCATGTTTTTATTATATCCCAATTGAAAATGTATCGTTGTAACAAGGCGGTACCATCCTTCGAACTATCTATCTAAAGATAGATGATACATATTAAATTCTTTTGATTGGCCAGATTATGCTTGCTAATCAAATTGATAACTCTAATATCGCAAATTTCAATTCATTGTTCATTAGCCACGATGGGTTATAGTAATTTTAGCTTATATAGGTATAACTCAAATTATACTTGGACAAACCGAGTAACGTTAGTTACTAAATATCAAATTTCTACACTGACTACTGATTTCGAAACTGGCTAGTGTAGTCGGAAGTCACCAAATAAAGGCCAAACTCTCTGTCATGTCTTCCCTTCCGATTCATGGCTGCACGCACGAGGACGTGAATGTGAGTTGTAGGATAAGCATTTATTATAATATTGATATAGCAGGTTAGAAAAATGCAAATCAACGTTGTCGGACGATGAAAAACAGCTAATCGCCATATGTGATCGTATAAGTGCAAAATTATCCGCGTGAAACTTGCCGCGCGAGCTAACGCCCGGTACATGTGATCGCGTGGCCACATGTTTTGTTCACGTGTTCGCATTTGGACGTGTTCATCGAGGAATTTCTCAAGATTGCTGCATCGTTCCGATCACGTTCGACTTGCCGTTACACGAAAATATCACGGGCCATCGAATTTTCCCATATTTTAGCATTGTATGATTTCAAATCGACGCTAACAAATGTTTCCTGTACTATACTGGTCTATGAATATCTAGTTTATCTCTCGTACATTTTGCTTTTACCTATATTTTTGTTATTTTTCTTTACCTCTCTACGGTGCTTTCTTTACTGCTTGTTTATATATCTCTTGTTTTATTTTAATGCGTTCGCAGAATTATGCAAATTGTGCAGACTTCTGTCCATGTCACTTGCGCCGCGTTACAATTTTAGGAGCAAACATTTTACTTTTAATATTCCATGTATCTATTCTGAGCGTATTTGTATTGTATTTGGATGTTTGGATGTAGAGAAGCTGTGATGTATTAATATTCTGTGATTTGCAGGATTATAGATAATAAATATAATAATAAACACAATGGATGATAAAGAAGCATTCGACGATATGGTAGTAGCTACCACAAATACATTGCCGGCAGCTATGCCAGCTGAACTTCCCGAAATCAAATTGTTCGGACGTTGGAATTGCGATGATGTACAAGTGAACGATATGTCGCTGCAGGATTACATCGCCGTTAAGGAAAAGAATGCAAAGTATCTCCCACATTCAGCTGGACGCTACGCGGCGAAACGTTTCCGTAAGGCACAATGCCCTATCGTGGAACGTCTTACGAACTCTCTGATGATGCATGGGAGAAATAATGGAAAGAAATTAATGGCCGTGCGAATTGTAAAGCACGCCTTTGAAATCATCCATCTTTTGACTGGCGAGAATCCTTTGCAGGTGAGTTTGATATTTTCAAGGCTTGTATTCGACCATATATCACGCATACAATCCTATGTTAATATTCTTTGACAAGTTTTATTGTTGAAATAGTTTATTATTTGTTATATGAAAATTTTGATTATTGCTATCGAATTTGCTCACAAATTGTGCTTTTTTATTAGCTATTTCATACAACGTAATTAAATAATATCTCATGTATTTAATTGTGAAATGTCTGCGCTTCAGGTTCTTGTCACAGCCATTATCAACTCCGGACCACGAGAAGACTCGACGCGTATTGGACGTGCCGGTACCGTGAGGAGACAAGCCGTGGACGTGTCTCCATTGCGTCGTGTAAATCAAGCCATCTGGTTATTGTGCACGGGCGCAAGAGAAGCCGCGTTCCGTAACATTAAAACAATCGCCGAATGTTTAGCTGATGAACTTATCAACGCTGCTAAAGGTTCATCAAATTCTTACGCGATCAAGAAGAAGGACGAATTGGAGCGTGTTGCTAAATCTAACCGCTAATTTCTATATGAGGGAAATATAAATGATTTATCTTTCAATTACTTCATGTTGTATTTTATTAAACAATCACGTCCCATTTCCCGAATCAATTATTAAAAGTCAAAATTAACCCAAATTATTAATCATAAAATTTCGAGATATCGAAATTGCGTTTAAGAACTTTAAAGAGCAATCGATTCAAAGCTCGACAAAAATTATAAAAATTTATTATTATAAAGATTAAACGAAAATGATTTCTCAGATATCCTCTGGAACTCCTATCGAAGCAGATACAATATGAAGATAATATTTAATATAAAATACATTTTCTTCCAACAAAGATAAGAGGGAAATATATTTTCTGTCAACAAAGATTTACGTTACATGGTGCCATTTTATTAGTACGCCATCTTACGAGGAGGGCGCTAATGTACGTAAATGGCAATAACAGTATGCGAGTAGCTATTTTGAGGTTAAGAAATTGTCGCGGTGGCGGAGGGAAGGCCTCCAATATATCAATTGTTAGATAATATTTCGCACAATGGCATCTGCTTTAAAAAAGGTAATCCTCTATGAATTCGGTATTGTCTATAAATAAGCACCGATCGTTAGATCGCCCAACTATTGGAACTTGCATTCACGCAACATGATAATTCTGACAATACGGATAACCCTTCCACGAAACAGAATTTTACTACGATGCATAACGTAATGTGATATGCGTTTGTGTTTCTTTGCTTGCAGTCTACGAATTTGGCAGGATTGGCTGTCAGCAAGTTTCCTCATACGGATTTAACTGCGATGTATAAAAGAATTCTGCGAGTTTTGGACAAGTTTCCAAAGGACTACGCTTACCGAACAGAAACAGAGAAAATTGTCCAGAACAGATTGAAGATTGTAAGAGAGGTAGGGCATACGGAAGCAACAAGATATTTCTACTCTGATATCGTATCAGTTATTGCTCTTAATAAAAAGTGTAAAAGTATTTACTTAGAATGCCGTGTTTTACAGACTGCCGATGTAAAAAGCATAGAAGACAAAATAGGTTGTGGACAAATCGAGGAGCTTATATTGCAGGCAAAGAACGAGATGCGCCTGGCCGAGAAGATGATAGAATGGAAGCCGTGGGAGAAATTGATGCAGGAAGCACCGTCTAATCAATGGACGTGGCCGCCACACAAGTAATCCTAATCTATAATATATATTTGTACATAGTGTAGTACTGATGTCAGTACGAATAAAATATAGACTGCGCAATATAGATGGTTACATTTCTGTGTGACGTATTGATTAATAAAGATTGCCTACAATGTCATTCTTGCGGTAATAAAAGCAATTAAATTATATATATATATATATATATAAACGTATAATTTAATTGTGCGTATGCACAATTTGATAAACGCATATCGTATACATGTAGTAGAACAAACACGCACATTTTGCGTAAGCTGTAATTCCAAATGCGAAAGAAGCGGCGCAACCACTTTTATTTTACTGAAATTTGATGAGGTCGGGCTGAGATCGAGGCTTTTATTGAGAAATTAGCCTTTGATCTTTACAATTATATAATTTTATCTGTCACTTTATCGCGCATCGATATTTTGTTTTCTCTTTTTATGCCGGTGTCTCGGACCCATAATCGTGAAACCGGCTGCGTTCTTCGGTATCGCGGTGGTCCATCCGAATCGTTTCTCGTCGCTCGGACTGATCGTGATTGGACCCTGCGCGCGGCTAAGTGCACCGACGAAAAAACGAGACGATCGAGCATGGGCCCCGAGGCGCCGTAATTTCGTGATCGTCGTTCACCAAAACCTGACGCGGGCGGTCTCTCTGTTCGCGGTGTACACGTTGCGTGCAATCATGCTCTCGTATTATTAGATTTCTAAAGCATGTTGCTGGATGATCCGAACATCGCGCCGGAATACTTTATTGCCATTTTTATCTCGATACGAGGCGTAAAAACGTGTTTCTGTTCTAATGATTTGATAAGTAAATGTCGTTCTTTTTCGGAGAAAGTATTTAAAAATATCGTCACCGGCGATCTTATGGTCTAAGCGAAGTCTAAGCGAGCAGAGCATATAAAAATGACCGTTAAGTTATAATCAAAATATTATTTCTCTCATCAACAAGGAGACATTACGAGTCCCCGTAATTATAAGACACATATAAAGATACATGCTGGTTTTTAAGATTTTAACGAGGAACGATTTCGTTCGGATTCGTAAGACATCGGACCAAACATCAACAAACGTTCCCGCTCCGTTCTAGTGCTCCGATATATTTCATTCAAAATACCGCTGTCCGTAGATATCGCGGAATGTCAAAAGTACCGACGCCAATATATCACAATTAATCCGATGCTGATCCTTCAAAGCGCGTTTAAGATAAACTCGGCATACTCGCGCAGGATTTAAAAAATCTGCATGGCAAAAGAGTGCCTATCGATACTTGGGCATCGAGCATGCGGCGTCCCCACGCCACGGCAATCGAGGCTCGAGGCGCGGCGTGACCGCGCTTATCAGACCCGCTTCCCGCGGAAGAGAGCCGTCCTTGCGTCCCCTTTAAAAAGACGCGGCGCGGTGCGGCGCGGGCCCCCCTGTGGGCCGTGGGAGGGAGTCCCGAGGAGGGTGGGCGGGCGGGGGGKGGGGGGGGGRGRGGAGGGGGACTTCGGATAGAGAAGAGCGAAATGGAAAAAGGTGTACCGTTCACCGGCGGAGGTAAACGAGCGGCGCGGCATGGCACGGCACTCCGCTCCTCTCCCACTCGCCTGTACGACCGCGCGCTCGCACCAGGATACCGATTCCGTTGGCGCGACGAGAGCGCGCGGTCCGCACTCGCCCGCGAGACGCCGAGGCGGCAAGGCGGCAAGGTCCTCGTGCACTCGCGCGCACTCCGCCGTCCATTCGCGTCGTGTTGTCCCCCGTCCCTCCTCCTCCCACCTCCCGCCCCCCACCCCCCGCGCGGCCCCCCCTCACCCTACCTCACCTCTCCTTCTTGCCTTACGTGCGATGTAAACACTGCCGGGATTCGGCAGGTGGTCGCAGGTGCAAACGAGGTACATTCGCGCGCGTAGCACGGTACCGTTGCGACGCGCAGCAGTTCCTTCCGCGGTAAGTCATCGTCGCATACGACGATCGACAGTGATCGTGACACAGTGCATGACATCCATCGTTCCCCCCTCGTACCGCTGAGAGATCGAGAAAGAGAGAAAGAGAGAAAGAGAGAGAGAGCGAGCGTGCGCGCGCGCGCGCGCGCGGCGTAGTGCATTATTATATACCGTTCTTCCACGACGGACGGTGCAGTGATCTCCCCGTGCCAGCCGCGGAGCCGGGTTCGCAGGTCCGATTGTGTCGGATCGCGGGGGAGAGAGAGAGAGAGAGCGAGAGAGAGAGAGAGAGAGAGAGAGAGAGAGAGAGAGAGAGAGAGARAGAGAGAAAGAGAGAAAGAGGAAGGCAGCCTGGCGACCGTCGTGGGAAAGGGAGCAACGCCGCGGATTTATCGGTGAGTGTCGATTTCGCATTTCCCGTCAGAGAAGATCGATTCGATTCGAGAAGCGCTCGATACGTCGAGCTAGAACGCGCGCGAAAGAGTCCGACCCTATCGGCATCGCGTCAACGAGGTGTCCCGGATCGGGTGACCTTTGGCGGTAAAAAAGCAAGAGTAAGGGATCAAATGCGAGGGTGGCGTCGGAAATAGAATCGAATCGGCTCCGCGCCTGTCACGTTGGCTAACGATCGAGCGCGTATCAGCCCCCTCGTTCTTCTGATATCGATATGTATTCATATCGACGATTAAACGACTGCTGCTGACACTTGTTTTCGAAATACAGGAGCGCGAAATTTCCTGATGGGGCGATTTTCAGGAGACTTCACTCCGCTTCGCGCATGGCTCGAAGATTCTTCGGTTCTCTGAATTGAATCTTGTGCGCCGTCCTATTCGCAGCGTCTATCGCGATGCGAATGAGTAATGCGCATTGGAATAATACGCGATATGTATTTAACGCGTTATCTCTATCGCATTGGCATTTAACCGGAATAATTTAACTAGACAAATTGGTAGGCGCCCGTGGCGATAAAGCTTATCATTCGCATAGTAAGTTTCTTTGCGTTAGTGAGCACGCGGATTTTTATTATTACGGTGATACCGTTAAGAGAAAATATGTAAAGGGCATTATTCCGCTTATCCGACGCATTTCTTGCATTCGCAATTCACGAATGATCGCTATTCTATTTTACTTCAGTTGATATTAATCTGAAAGCTGTGTTACTTGGAAAATACGCGATTGACGAAGGAGAGTCGGTAAGAGGGACAAATGACTGGGGAGCCTTTTCGAAAATAATTTATCTCATTGAAAGATCCGTGCAAGGAACGCTGCTGGTGATTTACTTGACGCTTTCGCGAATTTGAAAAGATCAATCGATCGATTGCGAAAATTGCATTGAGATTAATATACTGCAGCGAATATACTGCGTCTCGCCGTAACAATCGGCGTGAAATGGGTCGTCAGGTGCCTGATTTTCATGAGAAAATTGCGAAATCGCGTTCACACGTGGACACGAGTGCGCTTGTTGACACGGCGAGCGGCTTGCACGCCCTATTTCCGTTGATGGCTTCGTAATGTACATCGCCGTGTTTAAGTATCGCGTACATGGGGGACACAGGTGCTATCCGCAAACTTGCACTTTGCCGCGAGTTAATTTTTGACTATCTCGCGCGACGTTGACCCGCTTTCGAAACTTGTTACGTTCCCATGTGACCAATATTACTAGCCCACATAACATCCATCGTTTATACAAATCGATCGCCGAGAACGATCGATGGGATTTGTAGGTCGAGAGCAAGCAACATGTTCGAGAATATCGTCTCTCCTGTGTCATGTAGACGAAACAACTTGTCGCGACTTCCCCGAGCGCGCGATCAAATAATCAGAGCGGCATCGGATTCGCGGAATCTTGAGAAATTCGGGGGAAAATCGCGGGAATGAACGCGATGGGGAAAAGCGACGGTCAGGAACAGCGCCGGAATTCCCGGTGATCGATCGCGGCCCGAGCCTTCGATCGTTCGTCAGGGACTATAAATTCTGAAACAGGACCGGCAGCTCGTCAGCAAGCGCGTTTAGTTATAGCCACGCGCTCGTTACGCGCCAAGCCGCCTCGTCTACGCGCGAACTCGTTCGCGCGTAAGCTATGTGCCGCGTGCGCGCAGATTTCGCGACGCATGCAGAATGCATTTCCGTGCCGTGCGTGATATCGGTATTTTTCGCCATCGGGCAGACTAGCTGCCGGTGCAAAAGTCTGGTTATTTAACATAAATAATTCCTCGGGCGATCGGCCGCCACGGGTGACGGTTATTGCGACTGTCCGCGTTACGGGAATGCGCGGCTGATTATCCTCGTGATTTACGGGCCCTAAAACGTGAGAAAGCCGCCCTTTTTGCGCCTGTTCCCAATTTTTACTCACCTAACGATCGCTTTGGCCTCGCCGAAAGAGAAAAAGAAAAAGAGATATTCGCGTATGGGATACATGGATGCCGTACACGGGATTATCCCCAAGAGTCCGATAACGTCCTTTCTTTACGGCTTACCTTGAAGAAGCGTAATCATAATTAATTCGCTGCTAACCGTAAACCATTATGACTGGCCCTCTTCTATCAATAAATATTACGGCAGTTTCGTCGGTCCGCAAAAAGTCCGCTGAAAACATCAGCCTGTTCGTGGTCCTTTGTTGTGCATCTTCATCATGATTCACGATTAATAATTCAAAGCCCGGGACGGAGGAGGAAGGAGGCGGGAGAGGTTACAGAATTGAAAATTGGACATTCATGCGCGAGTTTGGATTTTTAGGATCGTCGCATCTGAGAAATAGTTACATAAATCAGGCTAGAGATATGCGCTTGTATCGGCGTTTGGAATTAATGTCTAAATAAATCTTCGCTCGAACCCTCGTGCCGCGTTGTCTTCCACGAGCGCCCACGAGCGATAGGCTTAGGTCGCGGCAAGTATTTCCAGGATGGAAAGAATGGTCGCGGCGGGCGATATTCCGAGACTGGGAAACAATGCTGACGCGTAGACGAGCGCATCTTTCCGCTTGCAGCCAAACACAATGCGCGATTTTTACGAGCACGGGCCGGCGAAGGGGACGTTCTAGCACCCGCGCGATATAACCGAACAAGATGAAGAAAGCCGGGCGGACAGCTGAGAAATTTCTCGCGGCCATATCCCCGCGCGAGGGGATTCCATTTCGACCGCGACGACGTATAAACGTCTCTGCGACCCGCCGTCGTCCCGAGATCCATTCTGCGCGGGGCAGACAAGTCCTTCGGGGTTGATCGCGTCACGTCGCGTCATCTCGAGACTACCTTGCTTCGCTTCTGGACTGAATCGATCGTGATTGGCCGCGATTGTTCGGCCAGGCCGCGGAAACGACGAGGGCGCGGATCTACGATCTCCGACTCCGGCGGAGTATGGAAAATGACCGCGGAAAGGTAGCCCCTCCGCATCGGTGGAACGTTAACGTGCCGTGACGCTGCCCCGTTAGAATACTCTCGGCGAGGCGATCTACCATCTGCGCGCTGATCGTGAACTTTATTTACACTCCGTCGTGCCGAATCTCCGCGTTTCGACCGGCGCGGATGTCGCGCGATAGCCATCTTTTTCACGACACGTTACGGTATTCGCCGCGCCGAAATTCGCGTTCCCCCCTGAAAGATTCATTACTCGCCGCACTGACCTCTTTCACATCTCGACTAATTCAGCAGACGCGGATTAACGCCGTGCGATTCGTGCGAACCGTCTCGCCGGCAGAAGTATAGACATCTTTATTTTATGTCTGCACGCGTAATTGCGACCATTGTATCTCGATTACGCGTGTGCTTTGCGTCATGTAGACGAAAGAAGAGGCCATTACCCGCACTCGGATAACTTTAGCATCGAGCGCGGCAATCGTCGCCTCGTGAGATCGTATAATTCACGTATTTCACGCGAGAACGATGTAGCGTGTTCAGCATTTGTGCGCCTCTGAGGCGCCGCGAATCCAGATAACTTGAATCAATACAATGAAGCAAGTGCGCGTGAGATAACCGGGATTCATGGATCTGTCGGCTTTACCGCTTATCATCAGAATTAATCAAAAACGCGGCGATGTAAGGAAACATGAACGTCGAGTGTCCTAAAATGCCGCGTAGCGGTTTTATGGCGGGATGAAGGACTCAAAGGTCAAAGGTGACGCGAAAATCGAATGACCGTTGGAGAATGAAGCTTGTCGGATGATCAAGCTCGAGGATGGCCGAGTGATTTCTGCGCGCTGGAATCCTTGATGGAATATTAAAGTTGAATGAAAGAATCTGAATGGATCAAAGATTGAATAAACGACGAGCCGCTATCTCATTATCCGACTTTTGCGTAGCGTAGCGATGATAGACTGGATTGTCTCTCCATGCGTTCAAGGTGATGTTACCACAAAGGTCATCTATCGACCATGTATCGTATGTCATCGATGATGTCGATTGCGACTTGCTTATTGCGCGGCTTTCCATGTCGATCGATCAAAGACTCAGCGATACCTTGATGGCTGATAGAGATCTTGCCGACGTTATTTTCATGTTACGTCATCGAAATAGCGCATCGACTAAGCGATTGTAAGCGATTATCCAGTCTTTGACTGGAAATATAGATCGCGAAATATGATAAATCGTCAGCCTGTAGCAACTAAACTAATGTGTCTGCTAAATATCAGAAATTTGGAAGCACGGAGAAGCACTCAATAGTTGATTGCTGGAAAAATCCTATTCCGCGCATTTGACATCTCTGATCATCGCTCGAAAAAATACTCCTGAGGGAAAGGTCGACGAGGAGCGTTTAATATCACAAAACGCGAAGCGTTCGATTTATTGGCGCGCAGACGCGCATTAATTAACACGTAGCTACCAAGACAAGAGCGAGAGGTCAGAGTCTCATCCGAGCGGCCTGGCTTCGCGTTCCGGCTCTCACCTCTTGGATTTTGTGGGTCAGCCAGGTTTCAGGTTAACGATTATTGCATCTCCCGCTTCCGAAAGGTGATCGATACCATCACCGTGACGGATAAGTGAATTAAAATGGGACGAAAGCGCGACCCTTTCTTCCCTGCTCTCGTTCTAGATACGCGCCGCGAGCTCCGATGGCCGGCCGGTGCAAAACGAAAGCGCCTGAACGCGGGCAATAACGATAAGCCACCGTGGCGGACGGGACGGCAAAATCGGAGGCTGAATTGGACCGCGGACTGTCGTCCCCATCTCGAGAGAACGCGACTCACCCTCCGACTCCTACGCGGTCGGCCATCACCGCGCTGAAGCGGCCCATCAGCGCGTCATCGCTGCGAGTGCTCTCATCTCGTTTTGATTGCCGGTAACCTTGGAAACGCGGAAACGAGACCTTGACGTGTGCAGGCCGCCATAAACTCTTACCTAATGTTAAGGCCGGAGGGGGGAGGGGGGACGGGGAGAGGGAGGGAGGGAGATAAGGACCGCGCGGCGCGCGCGAATGGCGAGCGATATAGGCTCGTTCGTCGTGCTCAATGGCTCGAGACTTTCACGAGCATTCCTCAGCCGACGCGTCCTCCGCTCGCGTTCTCCCTCGATCCAGGCTGCCCGATTCGCTCCTCATCTCTCGAGCGGCCGCCACCTCCGCCCCCGCCGCCCCCGCCGCGGTTTCGTTCATCTCTTAGCCGCGCGCTCGCGCGCGCTCTCCACCTGCCTCGCCCATCGCGGCCGCGCGCTCGCGCGCGTTCCTCATCATGATTTCTATGGTCCAGCGAGAAGGAACACGGGCAGCGCCGCGGAAGTCCCGTTTAACCTCCCGAACCCTGATTTACGAGACGCTCCGCTCGCCTCGTGGAATGCTCATTTCAGATACACTGTCGGCAGCACCGCTACACGCAACTCCCCGAAGACACTTGTTAACCCCTTCGAATTAACGCCGGAGATGACGTGGCGGGCATGACCGAGCGCGTTTCGCGCGGAACAACCCGTAAAATTGAGACTGATGAGTCGGCCGGCGGGGTGTGACCTGACGGAGGGATAAGACCGCCAATTTGTCGGTTTCATCCGTTTCTGCGTTCACCGGTGGGACACGCGCGTGATCCGCGCACGCTTCGGATATCAAGATCGCGGATCGTTAACGATAAGTTCAACGTTCAACCGGGGGCTACTTTCCTCCCGTAATCTCGCTTTCTTATAATATGTGTTACGTTCCGCTCTCTCCTAATATACATGCGTGTCCGTCCAGCGGGGAGAAGAATTGGGAGAAACCGACAAACAGCGTCTCGCATCCCGGTTTATACTTGCAATAAGCGCCCGTGTGCCGGCGCGTCGATTTTTCGGGCCGGGCAAACAACTTCCGAGGACCGTAGGTCAGGGGAGGTCGTAAATCTCCACGTTAACCGAGGCGCGATCTCGCTCGGGGTTTCGTGGAGCGTGCGGAGCCTAAAAAGCGGCGTCTAATGTATTCTGCGCTCCGGAGAAGCTTGATGCAGGCTTCTCCTGACGAGCCGCGAGCCACGCTAGATGCATTCGCGGCGATTCGCCGGCGCTATATTTAAAGGGACCCAAATCGGTGTTGGTATTTGAGAAGCCTTCGCTCTCGCGTTTATCGCGTCGAATGAAATCTGAAAGATCGAGAGAGACGAGAAGGTTTCTTTCGGTTCGTTTCGTTCGGAGTCGTTTCGGAGCGAACGAGCTCTCGAATGTTTGAAGGGATCTTTAAAGATCGGGCTTTCAGCGCGTTCACGCGCTTAGCGCACGTGTCTGCGCCAGCGTAGATCTGCGGCATACGGTATTTGCGTAAGAGAAAGTCGGACACGTTTGATTTCCGTAAAACGCCAATAGTGTAAGCAGCCGACCTCTGTGCTCGCATCCGCGCGAGGGCGCATCCCGGAAACGCGGTTGCCAGAAGAATCCCCTCCGCGGCGCGGGGGAAATCGCGCGACACGGTAAAAACGGGCGCGCTTCGTGCCACGTAAGCAAGCAAGACTCATTTCCGTCAGTCGTCGCTTCCTCCTTCGCATCGCGTGGTTTCCCAATGGGCCGGGACCGTGCACGAGCGGTTATTCGGAACGAAATTGCGCGAGTGAGTTCCGCGCATAACGAACCTTTCGCTTTGCGTATCCGCATTCAGCTCCGCTTCAGGAATACCGTAAGTCGGGGTTACGTCGCAACAGCTAGGCTGAATGGGGATTGCAATGTCTCGGAGTTGGTTTGATCGAGACGGGACGTGATTCGAATCGTCGCTTCTCTCATCAGAGTTTCATACGTCAAGAATGTATTCCGTGACGTGCGTCGCGCGCAACGTGTGTCAACGTGGAAACAATGTTGGAGAAGCTGCGAGCTTTCCGTCCACTGGATTTTCTTCAATCCAGTCAGCCAAGGCTGCGAGCAGGGTTGTCAATTAACGTCCGTCAGCGACGAATCATTTCGAACGGATAATAGGATCTTTTTCCAATCACGCTGTAATTTTCATTCACGGATAGGTCGCAAATGATACGATGACGCGCGTGAGGAAAGAAAACCAGCTATTTCCGAGGCTTAGCATTTGACGCATTTGAGCGTCATTCCCGAGCGCTGAGCAGCGGCGCGCGGCTCAAACGGTTTCCATGCAATATTCATCGAACATTGAATAGCGATAGTACACCGTGTGTATTCCCGAGAAGTGATTATCCTTTGAAAGGATCTGCATTCCAACGGGCCTCTTTTTGCAAGGCCGGACATTATGATCTCAATGCACGTTGCGTAACGCACGCGCACGTGAATGAGCAGCCGCGTTCTTTCGGCCTCATCAACGTCACGTGCCTATCAGCTCCGTTTCCATTTGTTCCTCGTGAATAGCGCGAATCTCTCGAAATTCGTGTGCGATATCGGGCACACGAACAAGCTGAACAAGATTACTGCTCGCTCCAATTTTTCCGTTGCTTCCCGTCAGTTCTCGGGATCAAGTAAGACGATCATTTGATCGGCGACCGATCCGAGTCGAAGGCGGCGAATTATGCGATACTTCGCGTATCGAGCGCATTAATTGCTTCAATGATCGAACAATCGACTGGCATCGCGCGTCTTCCTGTAATTGTCACATAGCCCAATGATGAATGATTGGAAGGATCGGATGAGAAGGTGCGGCTCGACTTAATCTGGCGTTTGGCGGGAAAAATTTCGCGCCGACTTATCGACTTGTCGACGACGCGTAGCGGCTTTATTAATACGATTCGTGCAAGGCGAGAGTCATTAATGCCGCGTAATTGAATGATCACTAGCGTGCATTGCAATCTACGATGCATGTGACTCGAAACGCGTCAATTTCTCGCTCCATAGGATCCGATCTCTTTTTTTATGAACCGGAAAATTGCCGTCCCGCTCGGAGGACTGTCTCTCGCCGTTGCCGGATGTCTCTCCGAAGATTCAATTCCGATTCGATTATCTCGTAACGGGAATCTCTCCCGTTGGCGTGTCGTCTGGATACAAGGTATCGAGCGATCGCTGTTTCGTGGCTAATTTATTATTCGGCAATCGTTCCGATGCGCGCGATTCCCTCGTCGGCGTTGGCCTCGCGTGGACGCGATAGTACAGGACGGAGACACACAGACTCGCGTGTTCCTTCTCGCACGCATGCCTCGCGCAGTTGAAATCAACGCGCATTACACATAGGCTGCCGCCTACATCGATGATGCGCACTCGGCATCGATGTTTATCCGCGGTTACTTGAACGGATCGATCGACGCTCGTGGAACAAGGAAGCCGCGAGGAAGGGCCGGAGTAAAAGGGCAACAGTTACGCGGACCATCGCGGAGAAGCAGCGATGGAGGAAACGGCCGAGCTGAGACGCGGAAAGGGAGACGCGGCGGGACTAATGGTCCCCGGGTGTATAGATACTTTCGTGAGAGGATGCTTCGCAGATAGATGCAATCGCGCGGAAACGTGGCTGGCTATGCTGGCCGGCAGCGGCAGAAATGATTATCGCCCTTGCGAGAGGGTCGAAGAAAACTTAGGCGTGTGTACAGGCGTAATTATATGTGCATATCCCGGCACGCGTAACACACGGCCGCTGAAACGGCCCGTGAGCGTTGCTACGAGTAAATAGCTGCGGGAAAGAGAAGCGAGAGTATGTGAGAGAAAGAGAGAGAGAGAGGCACGGCGTGTCCGCGCGTGCGTGCGCGCGTGCATGCGTGTTCGCGTTCAGCTCGCTGATTATTTTCTCCTTGCGCGATAATTATTCGGGAAATCACGTTACATCTCTATCGTTACATCTCGACGTGAAAAGAGATCCCGTTCTTTGTTCACGGTGCTCACGTCCGATCGACGATCGAGCCGTCATCGCAGGAGGGGTCGGATTTTATATATTCGMCCCCGCCACGGCTTTGTACCCCGGAACGGAGGTAGCGAGAGAGTTGCTGCGGGGCGACGAGGCTGATTCATCCTTTCGGATGTCGCGCCGCTGCGCGAAACGCTCCCGCTTTTGTGCGTCCTGTCCATAAGTATGCGCGATACGTTCACAAATTACTGCGGGAGAGACGTTCCCGCGCCGCGGTAGAAAGTGAGCGCTGGACGTGTTGCGGCCTCTCCTCCCCCCTGTGTGTGTGCGTGTGTGTGTATCAGATGCCGAGCCCGTGCCGCGAGACCCGGCGACGTTGCACGGCACGTAGCCGATGTACGAGGCCTATTGTGCCTCCGGCACGGAGCGATCGTACGTAATGCGTTTCGGTCGGATCCTAATCTCGACGATGGCTCCTTTCGTGCCTCGGCTCGCGTGCACGTGTCCCCGCACAACTCGCGCGCTCCACGTGTCCGGCATGGCTGATCCCGCCAATCCCGGCGCGCATGGGCTCGCGCGTGCGCATGCATCCGACAGATTCGAGCCGCAGTGGCGCGGGTTTCTTTTGTTCTCCCCTCATGCCGCGCCAGCCGCGAAATCGGGCCCGAATGCGGCGCGCGGGAATGTGTGTCAGCGAAAGTAAAATCGCGCGCGTGCGCGTGATGGGCCGAAAAGCGCGGGCCCGTTGGATCGCCCGGTGATCCCGTCTGAGGAATTGCGCAATTGCGCCGTCGGAAGTCCAATCGAGCGATAGCAATCACGGATTTATAATAGCGTGGAATGGAAACGCGATGTTCCGCGCCGGGTACCGCACCGCGTATTGCGATTTGCAAATTATATGTTTAACGCGGCTAATCTTGGAGGAGTGCTGCTCTTCGAGTTCGCGGGCGAGGAAGCGTGGCTCTTGTTCCATCGAATAGATCGCGCATCTCGCATCGCGATGTGTGATCGCGCGTGAAAAATGCCGAGCAGCCGGATAAAGCTGGGTAAAGGAGAGGCTTGAAATTACCGATGCGATTTGCCTGTCGCTCCTGCTCCGGACACGAGCAATCTGCAGCGAGGGAGATCGCGTTTAGTGATCCACTCCGGGCCGTTTTACGGTTCCTCGCGCGATCCGCGGAAAGACGGAAGGAGCGTCATTTGCGCTCCGTCAATTTACTCCCCGCTCTCCCTTTTCACGCCAATCTTAATGTACTAAAAGGAGGAATGAGGAGCAAGATAGATGGACTTTAGCAATTACGGCCTCAATTTTAGCCTCAATTTTACGCGAGCGTTATCTATGAGGTAGTCAGAGCGGAGAGGACGACGAGAAAATGCGAGAAGAGTTATTCCCTTCGATCTACAGATCGGCGCGTCGGCGAGGAACGTGGCCGCGGGGTCCTACACCGCTTTAAATCGGCACGGGAGGAGAGCGAACGAGCAAGCGAGAAAGAGAAAGAGAAAGAAAGTATGCAGCGGCTAGGCGTTGCCCGTTGCTCTCATGGGCTGCTCTCTCTCTCTCTCTCTCTCTCTCTCTCTCTCTCTCTCTCTCTCTCTCTCTCTCTCTCTCTCTCTCTCTCTCTCTCTTTCTCCGTCTTCCCTTCTGCCTCGCAAACCACCGCGGCTCCTCGTTCCGCGTAGTCAAGATATCCGAGCCTATAAGTGATCTTAATGACCGCCGCTGGCTATAAAGTCCGAGATTCCTCCGCATCGGCAGCGGATTCCACCTTGCGCACTCCTACGTTACGTAGCGCGCCGATGCGGCCCCGTACGTGCCCGCATAATGACCCTTAATGGCATCTTATCGATCCGCCATCGATCGAGCCAGGTGCGAGAAAGTTCCGCTCTCGCGTGTCATTCTTCCCGACTCGATACTCGATACTCGAAGATAGCGCCGATCATCAGCCTCCGAGAAGGTCTGTCCTGATCCTCCGAGAACGGGAAGGGGGGGGGGGGCGAAAGATGGGGGACGAGAGGCGGTGTGTGCCAGTCAAAACGCGTATCCCATGACGAAATAGCTTGCTGCGTTACACCTGCCAGCTCCATTGTACGCGTACATAATGACCCCTGCTAGCTGATCTAACTGATTTACAATCTATTGCATGCCTGATTATGCAGCTCCAGATAAGCTGCTTCAATCTTGCGCGCTGCCATTGTTACGCTGATTGCGATATCCCCGTTTCAGGGATTCCGCTCGATCGAGCCTCGATAATTGAGTCTTCGCTGACTGTGTTAATCGAGATGGGCGTTACATTGCGTACAAACGCCCACACTTCGCTAGACTCTCTCTTCTGTCGCCTTCCTCTTATGTCGCTTTGAAATCGAACGATTTTACCGGAAGACTTCTCGAGCGAGAACGCGTCCCACCGTTTTTCCTCGCGATAACCGCGTCAGCCGAAAGAAGCGGAAACGCGTTTCTTCCTCGCCGCCTTGCCGCCTCGACGACAGGATGACTCGCGCGAAATTATCACAAGCATCGTGCGTAACGATCCCATTCGCCTGTCATCGCCGAACTCTCGCGATTTCCTCCGAGATTTCTCGTTTCATCGCGCGCGCGCGCACGCCTTTTCGGGTTCGCTCGCGGCGCAGGTTCGCCTTTCACGCGAAAATCGGAACCGGTCATCCCATCCTCCTCTGCTTGTCGTTTCTGTCCTTGTCTTCTCGTCTCCACGCGACCTCGATCGCGCTCAGGATGGCACTACGAGGATCCAGTCGATCGACTTTTGCGTTTCTGCTTGCAGTTTTCTTTCCGTGCCATGCGCGTCCGTGGCCGGGCCGAGCGAAAGCTCGGCGAGCGTTCTTTGTAGAGATGCTGATATTGCGGCACTGGGATATCGATATATTGATGCTTTAACCTTTCGAGATGTACGACGGCGTAGGAGGATTGGTTATGGTGATCTTTCGTTGAGATATTTTAATAAACTTGTTTAGCTTGTTAACTTTAATTAACTTTACCTTTTTTCGTTTTGAAGACAGATATGCGTTCACTTAGCACTTTAATATACGAATATGAAATCCAGGAATGAGAGGAATATGAGGTTGGAACGAAGATAATTAGATTGAAACAGAGCGATGAAAAATTATTCTCAGCAGGGAAGATTAATGATTATGAATCAGCGAGTCGCGCATTTAGCCGGTGCCATCGTCATTTGCGCGGTGAAAAGTAGCATTACGCAAGTGAATCGCGTTTAACATCGCGATTACGGTAGCTATGCCGGCGCCCAGTATTTCAAACGTGCTCTTCATTCGCTCTCATTAGAAGAAGTATCGTACTAAATTAATATAATACGCCGCGCGATGCGAATTTAACGACTTAGCCGCGAGCACTCAACTTTCACAACAACGCATCATAATCGCCGCTTGCTTCTAATCACTCACCGTTTCTGGTTCGCCGTGGATTCTCGCGATCTCGCGAGATAACGTAAAGGCGAATGAAGCTCTCGATGAGTCCTCTTAATATATATATATATATATATATATATATATATATATATATCACTTTAGAGCTCGATTGCATAATTATCAGAGACAGCGTGAGACTCGCAGCCGGGAAATGTAACGCGCGCATCACTCGAAGACCTGGACGATCCGAGGCTTGCTCGATATCCATATTATTGTTTGCTCGTGCTGTATGCAGAGTAACCTTACGTAAGATGGATTACGTCTAAATATCGCGATTACGATAGCGGCGTGCTTGCGCATTGCCAGCGATTACGATCGCTCGTATGGCGCGCGCAGTTGCGTGCGCGCCGATTGCTCGACTCGCAGGTCCTCTCGCGCATTCGCGGAATGCGCCGTCGACACGTGGAGGTCGTGCCGAACGAACAAAGCGAAAGTGAACGCTCCCCCCGATGCGTGAACGATCGTACGCAAAACATCGCGCAATACGTTGTTAAACACGGAGATCGAGACGGAAGTGGACGACACCTGGTGATAAGCGACGAGGCGTTCAGTAAAACTGCGGGACTCGCTGATACTTTATCGCGTACCGAATTAAGAACGAGAAGATTGCTGTTTGAGGATTGCCATTGCTCCTAAGGAGCGCTGTTTAAACGAATCGAAGACTGAGCTGGCTTGTGGAATTATTTTAAAGCGATATCAAGTGCAACATGCATTCCTCTATCTTTATGCATTTACTGTCATCACGCGAAAATACTAAAATAGAGATCCCTAGCTTGCATTGCGTCACTCTTTCGTACTTTCTTTGAAGCTCGTTACATGGAAGTATTGCATCGGAAGTGTCTCCGTGATATTTTAACTCCTCTATCTTCGTCGATCATTGACGCTTGACGTTCCGACGCTTCTGCTTCACTTTGGCATTTCAAACGGTAGAGTACGTCTCGTTCATTCCATCCTAGAGGAGGGAAGGGAGTTCAGACATTTCCACGATACAAGGATACACGGACATGTGTGCGGCATTTGGTACGCCAAGTGTAGTGTGCGTGCGCACTCGTCGACTCGTGTGAGCGATAAGCTGAAGAAAACGAAAGTGAGGTGGGTCGGATTGAATTGTATCGAATTCACGAGATTGTATCCTTGGCCTGCAATTCGCAGGCCGCCTCGGTATATTCCGGCGGTACCGCTCTAGCCGATAATTACATAGTATACGTATAATGATAATAATTACGCATTGTATGGGAAACTGCTGAAATCAGCGCTTCGAGCCTGGGAGAGAATGTATTCCCTCCCATGAATGTAATTTATTAGCGACGTACCGCGCACTTCACTCCTCACCCTGAAATTTCATGCACGATCGCGTACCGGACGTTTCAATCGCGGAGATTTCAACGCCCGGAGACCTCCTCGCGCTGAAGACTTCAGGGACGCGAGAAATTTCGGTACCTCGACACGAATATAGTGATTATTATAAGTGCACTCGTTTTTACATTTTCTTTTTTACCGGGTTTGTATTTAAAAACGCTGATCGAGATTTACCGCGCAAGTTGAAAAAAGGATTACGCACGCGTGCCGGAACGCGTCTCCCTTGGACTACCTTGTATACCCGTCGTGCACCTGAGCCTGGTCGCAGTATGTCGAACAGAAAGGCACCGTTATCGCTTACGATACGTTCTTGTAGCGCGAATAGCAGTTGTTCGCCCCGCGATCCTTCCTGGGATGCAGGCGGCGCGGAAAATTACAAATCTCTAAGTAAAGCCTGTCTTGGAGATGCGCGGTGCGCTCGTCTTTACGGGAGCTTTATTATCCCATTAGTCTAGCAACAATAATAACTCATCATCGTTCAAGCACCCTGAAAATTGACGTTTTATTATTTTCATCGCGAATAAAATAGATCAAAATATCATTCTATTGATCGACCATTACATTGATCAACATTAATTAACAAAAATTTTTACACGGCGATGAGAGAGAGAGAGAGAGAGAGAGAGAGAGAGAGAGAGAGAGAGAGAGAGACTGTTGTGCGAGATCAATTCGAGGAATTAATGAAGAAGAATAGAGTCATCGTCAGGCGACGATTGCTATTATTTGCGAATCGGAGTCTTCTCGTTTTCATCGCGTTCATTCAATCGCGCTCGCTTGACTTGACCCACGTTCGTCATCAACAGAGAAACGAAACAATTTGCGAGAGAATTACGTACGACGTAACGAACTCCGTTGAACTCCATGCGGGAAAGAGGATTTCGACCGGGACACGTCGGCGGTCGGTGCGCATCGATCACGCTGATCGATCGAGAGAAATTCGCAGTGCCATTTTGTCCCGGAAACGATGCAACGGGCCGTGTGCGAGCGCGGTACCGTTCCGCGCGACCAACCGAGCAAGTGTGCCGATCGATGTTGTAGCGAGGAAGATTCAGAGGCACCTCTGCTCTGATGCGAGCACGTACACGTTAATTCGTGCTTTTCGACACACGCTGGTGCTGGCGTTTACGACTAAATAAATCGAGATAATCGCGGACGTTAGAGAGATAGCGCTAGAAAATTATTGACGATAACTCTCGTAAAAGACGTTGCCGAATGGCGTTGCACGTATTAGCGGGTTTTTCTCGGAAGAGAACGTCACTTATCGCCGACGTTGTCGCGCGATAATTTCATTATCAATGACGTAACGTCGTAATTAGCAGTAATTAACGCGTCGTGATTTATCGGGAGGACTGCTGATATCATATCAGGATTATCGTTTATTCGCGCGAATGATCCCGCGAATCCCTCTTGCAGGATTTACGCGAACAATAAACATGATTTACGCGTAATATATGTAATTCCCGTAATGGCCGTGCTTTCTCTTGCTTTCTCCGATTTTTGACGCAAGGCGTTTATTTCAGGACATCGATACCGATTTACGATTATCTCCGCGATGTCGGCGCGGTACATGAAATGCACCGCGGATGTAAAAACCTTGCCATTAAAACTGATTGCGATCATCGCTCTGTCCCTTATCCCTTATCGAAAATATTTATTTATCGATCGTAGAGAAGGATACTTTTCGGCAGGCGATCCAAACGAAGAGCGCTGAATGATCGCACACGCCTAATTATCGCTTAATTATCTGCGGGAATAAAAATGAGGCTTTCCGGGACGTTCGACCGACATCGTTATGCAATTTACGGCGAGAAAGCTGTCGAAGTCGAAGACGTCGCGCCGCGGCGATTTTCACTTTTCGACGTTAATCTGTCCGGGAAGCCGTCTCCTCGTAACAATCGCGGACGGCCCGACCAAGTGCAAGGATGCACTTGCATTCAAGCACTCGCCGGGGGAATCTGTAATTTTATACTCCGTTATTAAGAAAGAAGAATAAAGATCAAAACGAATGTGGATCGCCGTGATTACACGCAAGAAGGAATTCCCGCGCGCGCACACTGCGTACTGCGTGTACCGTTAGCTCGATAAGCGGAATCGTTATTAGAAACGTCTATCGATAGAGATGAAGCAAGAGAGCTTGCGCGCATCGAGTCTCGTTTCGCGCAAAGTATTGTACTTCTCGCGAAAGGTGCTCTCGATGCGCAAGAGAGGCGCGCCGCTTGATTGCCGCGGATTGCCGCTAATTTGCGCGCGAGCTGGCTTTCGCTCGGCTTTAGGTTTTAATTAACGAGCCGTACTCTCACGGATGGCACGGCGACTTCCTTGAGAACGATTCGCGCGCGGCATTGTCGACGGTGATGTTTACTCTTCCCTTTTCCTGTAAGCGCGTACTCTCTGCAGCACCTTCGGCGCCGCCGCGAATGAACGATGAATGTACTCGAATGTGCGCAGATGTATCTCGCGGACAAAGTTGCGCGGATGCGCGTACGAGTATTGGTACGAATAAAAATGTGGATTACGTAATACGAAATGACGCCAGGCGGAACGAAACACGAACGAAACGCGGACGTTACTCGAAAGCTGCGCTGCCGCCTTGCGATGCACGCATCTCCAACGAGATGCTCGTAGCTCGCGAATTTTACCGTATAAGATAACGGATAAGTCTAAGGAGAAGAAGAAGAATCAAGAATTCTATTGATGCCCCCACGTGCGAAAAATGATAGATGACGGGTCGCCAAAGAGGTAAACGTACGATGTTAACGCCGGCGAACTAAATGAGAAATCTCGCGAAAGCAGTGGATTTATTATTCTGGGAATTAATATGCATATAAGAATGACGATATACGACTGTTTACTGTAATAACTGCGTCGGGACGTGGCGTTAATTAAGCTAACGGTATGCACGTGCGCCCAGCCGATCGCTGGAAGAAGGGAAGGTGTACAGTTAAATTGCAAGTGCGATAAATAAATATCTGTCTTTCCCCACCGCGGACGAGAAATTATATTTTATCGCCTACGGGGGCACGACTGATGCCCGGTTTCGCCGACCGCGGATAAATTCCGAACGATTATTTGTCAAGCGGCTGATTTTATTTCCATGAATGAGGAAATGAAAACGCGAGATTTCTACGCGCGCAAGGTTCACCACAGCTCGCTTCGTTCACGGAATGCCCGGCTAATGCGAAGCCGTGTCCTCTTTAACAGGATTGCTGAGGCATGAAGAATCTTCCGAGTGATGTAATCGAACGAACGTTGATCTCCCAGTTTATCAACGCGTTCTCAGAAAGAGAAAAGGGAAAGAAAACACGTCGATCCGTCCGCCGTTCAAAAGCGTCGCGTATATCACTCGTCGGATCATGGTTCGATCAATCGATCACGCTTTCTCAACACCGCTTGCAGTTCGCTGATCGGATGTTGATCGCGTACTCGATCGATCTTGGTGCGCGTCTTGTTTATTAAAAAAAGAAAATGGTTTTTTATTATTTTTATTTATTTATTTTTTAATAAACGTAATTCCAGTGAATTATTAAACATATTTCGCGCATTGCGCGGAACTTTTGTCTCCGCAACTTTTGTCCGCGTGATTCATTTATAATAGTATAATACCGAAGGCTTTTGCTGAAATTGACGAGAAAGTTGTTTCGTGCCTTGTGGAAGACTTTATCTCGAAGCGGTTTTAACGCGAGAGAAGCGATTCTGTATTCTAGATTGTCTCGCATTCTCCCAGACCTCTCTCCGAGAGTAAATAGCGGTCAATTTTCGTCTCAGACAAGAAACTGTCACGATGCATTCTCTCTCTTTTCTCCTCTCTTTTAAAGAGGAAACAACGTACCGTGAATGGAGGGAAAACGGAAGGCAACGGATGGCGGAAAGAAAAGCTGCGCGGCGACTTTCGAATGTCGCGAGAACGATAGGTCGACTGACCTATCGATGTGCGAGAGATTCAGTGACGAGAGACGCATCGCCGCGAGCAGGAATGAAACAAAAACGTTATGTCTTTCGATTAATCCGCGATCGCTCGCGCTGCCAGCACAGGAAACGCGACTCGCATCGGGATTGCGAGGGATTAAAACTGAAGGCTGGCAATTAATCAAACGAGTAAGACGAAGAGTAGTTTCATAAATGAAACGATAATTCTAATTAGTTGCGCTTAGTACAGTCCCGATGAAATCTGATATGAAAGATTATTTTACAAAACATTACACGATTCTTAAATCGATCGAAGACTCCGCAGAAGCCGCACTCGACGTGACCGCCGCGGGCGATGTAATTTTTTTGCCGGCGCTCGCGTGTCGTTGCCGAAATCGAGGCAAGCCCGTCTGCGAGGAGTGATCGCATTTTTGCTTCTCGTTTTCCGTGCTTGCTGGGCATCAACGGCGGCTCTCTTAGCTCGAAGTGCCCTCCGGTCTTCGGCGATCTGGGTCACAATTAAGAAGAAAGCTTAGCGTTGTCGATACTATTAACGCTTAATCGAGTCGACCAAGGACTTTCTCACCCGGCTGAGTTACTTTCGGAATGCGTAGATATGTGAAATTAGACACGAAATGCATACGCGCGCGCGTGGTGTTTGAAATATCGAATCGGCGAATCAGCTTGAATAAGATTTAAAGTAGAAAAGTTTTAATCAATCATTTACACACACGATTATATATATATATAATCGTCCAAAGCTTCCTCGAAGAAATTCTTACGGTAGAGAATACCGCAAATGAAACGCAATTGCGGTTCGCCATGTTGCGCCTCCGTTTGGAAAGTTGCACCGCGCGAAAACCGCGTGTGAACGCGCGAGCGACCACTCACACGCGCGAGGACGCGAATGTCCGTCTGGTTTTGTCTAACTTCCGTTCGCTGGCAAGGAACTGGACCGCCTCTGTTCCGGTGAAACCTCTCCCACGTCTCCCTCCCTCTCTCTCTCTCTCTCTCTCTCTCTCTCTCTCTCTCTCTCTCTCTCTCTCTCTCGCGATTAATCTCGTCTGTCTACTTTTTCGAACAGTGGTTTTCTCCACTTTTTCAGACGCGCACTTGTTTCTCTTAACGCATACGATACCACGCAGTGGTATTTAAGCACCGGATGCGGTATGTTAACGATATGGAAACTTCCGTAATCTTGCAAGTTCGAGAGAAAGTATAAGCGTTAAGTGACAGACAGAGCGAGACATGATAAAAAGATAACCGCCGACTAATCGATTAGGAAAGTAAAAGCTAGCATTACGAATTAATCGAGAACGCCCCATTGTGCGTAGGTTTAATCATCCCCGCGGATGCGATTGATCTTCCCGTGGCTTTTATTTCTAGTCAGATTTCTCGCGAATTAATCCGCACGCAGGAGTAGTGTGAAAGTCTACCGTTAGTAATGCGCGTACGAGGAAGCTTTCTAAGCGTAATTTAATATTTTAATAATTCTTCTGATTAAAGCAATCAGTTGCAGTCATCTCGGAACGAGTTCCGAGATGTCGCAAAATATGAGCTCGTTTGCGTCAGCAGGAAACAAGATTAGAGGACATCGGAGGCTAATGAAGCCGCCGAGCACGCGACTTGGCGTGTCGCCTAAGCCGAATTCGAGATCCTTAACGAAGAATCGAGCAGGTTCCAGTCATCGATGCGAATTAATTATCGATAAGCTAGTAATCCTCCTAAAATGCATTACTATATTTGCGATATTTACAATCTTGCGCGAGGAAGCTTATCGAAAGATGCTTATAAGATGGAGCAAAACTGTCCCGCTTTATATCGCTGTGCTATTCAACGAATGAACTCTTGAATTTTTCTCTGGATACACCGAGTTCTCTCTTGACAATATCATCCCGGCGACGAGCAACGTTGAAACGTTGAATTTGATTTATCTCCGATAAACAGCCGCTCCGAAGGAGCCACCATTTTCTCCTAGCAAAGCTATCGGGGAACTATTCGCGATTTGGCACGTACAATGCTCTAATAGGCAATGATATTTCTTGCATGCTGTCAAATCTCGGATCGATCGTTATCCAACACAACGTCGATAGCGACGATGCCGCTCGCACAAACGCGATTAATGGGATTTCTTCTCCTCTGCCGCCGTCTGCCTTTCTCTCTCCATCTTTTCCTTCCTTCTCTTTCCGTCTTGATACGCCATATTTTATTATCATCGGATTAGGCGCGTTAAAATTATTTACACCTAACACAATGGTCACGCGAGGCGGTCTAGAGGCGCGACCGCGTCGCGGCATAATTCCGCACGTCGGATTACATCGCGCGCGCGTTTGTCGCCGACGCGGCGCATCGGAAGATCGCAGCCGCTCCGCGCTCGCCAATAAAGCCGTCGCGGAGTTTACGGCGCGAGCGGCCATGAGCGCGTTCACGGCGTGAGAGACCGCTTAATCCTCGTGCGATATGTAAATTTTCATAATGCCAACAAATTCCGCCCGGATAATCCGCATTAATATCAATGATGCCGCGTTATGTAACGGTCCGGTCGGCGCGGCGGCGGGAAAAAGAAAGGTTTTGCCGATATAATGCATAAGAGGATTTAACGCGTTCCTGCCGGTGGACGGATGCGACTTAACTTGGGAGATTTTGCTTCAGAAGGGCGCATATCGCGTCGTTCGTAATGAAAGTGCGATATTCTCGGCTTTTTATCGCAAGCGAGGTCTTTGTAGATTGTTATCTTTATGCTTGTGATCGATAAAAATTATCGATATCGATAATCGTTGACATAACGCAGCATTGCATTGCGCCAGCATAGCGATAAATAAAAACAAAGCCGAGTGATCTTTCCATGGATGCAAAAAGTGATAATCGAGCTCGCGCGTAACGAAAGAGTGGAAATCGAAGATGCGAAGATGTTCCTGTCACGTGGGTGCCTGAGATGCTGAAAATACGTGATCGCGCTTTCTCCGTGCGGTAGACAGGTATGCAAAAGTCAAGGCTGTTCGCGGCCATGAGTGTCCTTGCGACAAATAGGTCTGCTTCGAGAACGGACTGGCGAGTGGCGGAAAAGATCATGAGCGGTACGGCAGTTTTTATGGTTCCGCTGCGGTTCGCCTCTCGCGCAGACGGAAATCCACACGAACGCAAACGAATCATGCCGCTCCGCGGCGAGAAAGAGAGAGACAGGGATAATATCTTGCCGTTAGAAGTCGCGGATTATACGTCGCGGTTATACGATTTCGAGGAATCTGCAAGAAAGTTTAGTAAGTTACTAATGTCTGAGATTTCCTTCTTTTCTCTCTTATGAATTGAGGAACAAACACTTTCATGGGAAAATTCTTTTCCGAGGAATCGGAAGGTAGACTGCCGAACCGTCAAGTTTCCAATTGACTCTTTCCTTTGACACTGCCAAGACGCGTCGTCTCATGACGTCCATAATACCAGCGCGAGGATCATTTTAGCGATGATGGCACTCGTCACCGTGTCTGCTTTGCATCAAGAACGAGCGAGGCTGCCTCGGCCCAGGTGACAACGTAACAGTCCCATGCAGTAACCATATGGCGCTTACGAGCGCAGCAGTAACAGAATATCCGGACGCTCGTGCACGCGCGCATAAATAAGACAAGCGAGTGGACTAGCGAAGGCGTGCAAAATTCGCGCGATATGCGTGAGGCATGACGCGCTTCCTCATAACTGTAAAGAAGAGGCATGGATAATGCGCGATTCCGGACATCAAGACCGCATGGCGGTTGTTGCTCGCCCATGCGACTATCCGAGGAAGGGAAGATTAAATTAAATCGGATTCTTGATGCCCGGACAATCGTCTCGTCCAACTGCGCTTGCTCGAATCGCTTGCAATTTATCATCGAAAGCGAGAACTGAGGAAACTGAGAGGATTGATTACGATGACAAGCGACAGTATCCTGGATCGCGATCACGACATTTCTCTCAATCTCAATCGTGAGGCGATGGAGGATTCGCGGAAGCCTGCGAAACGTGCGCTAGATTATCGAGAAAACTATTAACTGTGAATGCGGTGCATTTTAGCTTTAAACGCCCCGCGATCTGCGCGGCGGGAATACCTTTTACTCGTACTCTATCGATGTTTGATTAATTATGCAACCAAGTTGCCATTGTAATTCTTCAATGCTTCATCGTATTGAATAATACAAGACAATGAATCCTGACAACGATCAAGTTGAAAGAATGACGATGCGATTTCTCAGAATCATGATAACGTTTATATCCGCTTATATATACATTTTCTCCTCGATCCTCGATATATCGATCAAGCGAGATGTTCGCGATACTCGCACGGTCCATTGCAGGCGCGATCGGACGGCGATCGATCGGCTGAATCGAGGAAAGCGCGTTATCCGAAATCGAATTATAGAGACGCGATAGCGTCTCTCCCGTTGAGCGAGCGGAGGATCGAGAAGGCCGGGGAAAGGATCGCGATTTAGCACGGCGATCCTCCGGTGATCGCAACAAGTGGAAACGGCAGCGTGAAAGTGCGGTACCGCCTGGGACCGCCGCCGATTATCGGCTACTCCGTAGCGATAACCGCGGCAGAACGCTGAATAGTGCGCGAACGAGCGTGGCCGGTGGAACCGGGGCAATAAATAAACGGCCAGATCGGCGCAATTATGTGGCAGATTAACATCTATGACCACGTACAGTTACCTGCGCGGCTTGGCCGTGTGCACGCGCGCGCACGACAGTCACGAGATACAAATGTGCGCATGTATGTGCGCCGCGGCGAGCACGGATGAGCCGCGCGTGCACCACGCAGGTCGCGGCACTACCGCGAAGAAAACGATCGGCTCGTCTGCTATCACGGACGATACGGTGTAGACAAATGGAAGAAAAAGTCTGGAGAGCCAGGCACGCCGGAGAGACAAAGAGAATTGTCCGGCGAAAAGTCGGAGGAGGAAATAGGGAACGGATAGTAGAGACAGCAGATTTGGGAAGGCTGAACGTTCCAGTTCATAAACCCTCGACAAGGCTCCGAGATTACCTCGCGATTAGACGCTAAGATCAGATCACATCGGCGTTTATTCCATCGGCGGCTGCCGGCGAGGTCGAGCTTATCGACTGGAATGATATCCGCGGCGATCGACCGGCGATTGAAATCGGCTGAGAGTAAAAGCGATGATACTCTGCTTCGCTGCAGAGCAAAGCGTCCTGTCTTATCGCCTTACATAAAATCATAGAATCCTATTAATTATCCGCGTGTCAAACGAGGCGAAAGTAGCCGCGACCTATCGGCGGCGAAGAATCGCCGTAACTGTCGAACGTACCGTTCCGTTACCAAAGTTACTCCCGGCGACTCGTGCTTTCACTTTTTAATGACGCGATGAAATGGGCGACCTACGCGGCACGTCCGTGGGTGCAGAAACGGAACGAGCGCCGGCCGCGAGGATGGCTTTTTGCATGAGATACCACTCGGTTTCCTGCTGCTGAAGGCGGACCTCGCGCGAGACGTGCATTGCCTCCCTCGGCGCTGCGCGGAATCATCAGCGTGTCCGCGCGATGAGCATTCTCTTTTGATTACGCGAGCTTGGCTTCCGGTCCGATCGCCGCCGCGTATCATACGACACGATCGTTGAAGAATTACTGTTTAATTACTGTAAAAAGTTACGTTTCGCACGTAGCCGCGCGTTACGTACCGCGCGCTAAGCGAATGCTCGCCGTTGCGTCAGCTGACTCTTGCTGACTTTGCTTAAACTCAAACGCGAGAACAACAAACGGGATCGCAGCAACGATCGTCGTATTATAATCTACCACGCGCGGTTTCTCACTCGTAATTGATCCTTTGCTCAATTATTTTGGAGACCGATACGCGAAGCCGTTTCTCCGCGTGGGTTCTCACGTATAACCATCGTTTTCGTGGGTAACTAGAGCGCTTCGCGATAAAATCACGCATAAATACACGAAATTCTAGCGCGGGCTCATAATTTGCGCGGCCTCGAGGAGATATCTGGCCGCGACTATTTATCATCCGGCAACGAAGACACTCGTCGGCGACACGAGTCTCCGTGCGAAATTACACGTTTCATCACGCGCGGTACATCGCGAACTTTTCATACTCTGTACGCGTGCGAAACTGGCCGCGCGTACCTACCTTGCGCGGCGCGGGCACAGAAACGATAAATCTTGGGGAGATAAATATCTCCCTGCCGTCCAGAAAAAGGTTCAAGAGGAAAAGGAGAAAGGGAGAGAGTGAGAGAGGGGAGAGAGAGAGAGAGGATCGAAAAGAGCAAGCAGACAACCAAGATTTCTAAAATTTCTCACGCCAACATCAGTAATTAATAAGCGAATTTACAAAACGAAATTAATACGTGGATTTCGTTTTACTTAATTTATTTATAATTAAGGGGATATCAAGAAAATCCTGTTTCCTCTTCTATCAATTTCTTGCTTTTCCTTCTTTGTCGACGATGGCTAATGATCGTTTCTGGATTAACGTTTACACAAAGTTCAGGTTTAATATACGCGTTGTTCCCGTCTCAAGAAAAGAAGATGATCGAATCCCAAGTACGCGCGTGCTTCTGCACACTTCATATTCTTTCTACGAGCTGGCTACATTCCTGGCTCAAAGAAAGAAAGGAAGAGAGAGAGAGAGAGAGAGAGAGAGAGAGAGAGAGAGTGTAATACAAACGGCGCCCGATAAAAGGGAAGCCCGCCCGTCAAATCCGCGAAAAAATTTTACGAGTAATCGGCTGGTAATTCCATAGTTTCCCGCGTAATAAATACAGGCAGAACGACGATGCGAGACCATCCTCGTTCTGGCTTTTTAACAACCACCCCTCCGCTCCGCATCGCGCACTCCCGAGGATTCCACGAGGTCGCATCATGTGCGTGAGATCGAGGAGGAGGAAATCTCCGAGGAGATAGCCATTGTAATAAAGATCGCTGCGCGCTGCTTGGCCGTGCACATCCCCTGTTTTTCATCGCAATGCGTGATGTGCACGTTAGCCACCCTTGCGCGGGTCTCGGGGGTCTTCATTTTTAACGTGCCGAACTGGACCCGCCGTCTCCGTCATTACGTGGCCTTCCATTTTCTGATATTTAGTGATATTCACGACTCGTGCAAATGTCGAGGTTTCTCATACAAGCGAAGTATAGTTTCGATACTCGCCGACGAGGCCTCGATATTAATAATTTCGACTTTCCTTCCGGAAATCACAAATCTGCGGAGAAGCGCAACGTCGTCGGAATTATCGGCGCCTTAGAAATTCACTCGTGCGTCAATCGATTTTTACAACAAGCAGACGCTGACATTGACACGTGCTTTCACGATAATCACATATTATCGATACTTTATTTGCTTATTCCATACGATGCGATTTTATAGCGACCCATCTGGTCCCGATGAGCCGCAGATGAGAAGCTTGTGGTCGTTTAGTATTACAAAAGGACCGCTGAAGAAAGCGCGGGCGATTCGCCCTTCTTCCGCGTCGGCTGACTCATCCGGCATGATCATCAAGAGCGAATCGCGTAAATTGGCCTTGCCTCCGAGTCACTCGGCTCTCTAAAACATCGAGAACACACGTTCCAACGATAAGCAGCGGTATGTGGCCTCTCTTTCTCTAGAAGAGGGGAAAAGGGGGAACAACAGGCGATGTAACGACGGTACGCTGGCGTGAGCACGTAATCACGTACGCATTGTGCTAACTCGCAAATAATGAAAGCCAGGA
The DNA here is from genome assembly GCA_020341155.1 of Eciton burchellii. Taxonomy (NCBI): domain Eukaryota; kingdom Metazoa; phylum Arthropoda; class Insecta; order Hymenoptera; family Formicidae; genus Eciton; species Eciton burchellii. Next base: position 3,994,051 of record JAHMML010000005.1, read on the forward strand.
GCGCAACACCCCGTGAATCCTATGCGCGCGCGTGCAGTTCGCGCGCGCGCGCGCGCGAAAACGGGAGCTAGAGAAGTAGAAGAGGCGAGAGGAAGAGGAGAAACACAAAGACCAGCGTCTCCTCCGGATCCGCTAGCTATTCCCGGCCGCAAATAAGCCGCGATGCTCCAGCCGGGGGGATGCAGCGCCGTTCGGGAAACCGGAACAACTGCCCGGAAAGAGAATACGACAGAGAGAGAGAGAGAGAGAGAGAGAGAGAGAGAGAGAGAGAGAGAGAGAGAGAGAGTAAGAGAGAGGGAGGCAGGGAGGCAGGGGGCAGGGGAAAGGAAGAGCCTCCGCGGAGAGAGATCTCGCGGTGATAATTTGCGATCCCAGGATTGAACGCCACTCGATAGCGCGACTCAGGCCGCGATTCACGCTGAATCAGGCTTAGCCTGAATCAGCGGCGCGACTAGCTAGAGAATTCGTTCGACGCGCACGTCGTGAGAAAGAGCTGCACGTGACATCCCGTTTCCGACGCGCAGATGCAACGCGCGATGGCTGCTTCTCGAGATGGCCGCTACCAAGAGGGCCGCGCTTTTTTCTAGCATTTTCCACGTTACGACTGTTGAACCCTCGACACCCGGTATCGTCACGTCGATCTCTCACTCCTGGGATCCCTTGCACGGAGCGTCCGCGACAGTCGATACGATTAGGAGAGAGATACGATATGTCGGGCCATTCTCGAACGGCCGTAGAAATTACCGCGATTATTATAACTGCGCCGTAATCGCCCGATTTCGCCGGTGAGATATGCGCGGAATGCCGATCTACCGTGAAATCGCGGTTTCGTTCGCGCGCACGAGCGCAAGAAGCTGGACGATAAAATCGCGCGGCGATTTCAGCGGCACGCCCATCGCCGGCGACCGGCTGTTCCAGTATCGAGGATTGACGCTAACGCGATCGGCGGCGACTGCTTTTTCACGTGGATTCGAAAGTGCGCGAGCCGCGACCGGCCGGACCGGCCGTTTTCACCGCGATTACGCGTACACAGAAGCGCACGAGCGCTGATCAATCCGCTTGAATCGCGATCGTTCGCGATCGTTCTCAGCACCTCGGGAGAGATGCAGATCAAGGGCGCCGATCACACATTCTGACGCGTCACAGTTCGCGATGCTCTTGGTTAACACGTTGTTATAAATACTGCTTTTCCCGTTTCAGGTAAGGGAACGTCCTTTGTCCCTCGCTGTGCGTGCCTGCGTGGAAGCCGCATCGCTGATCGCTGTAGAGTCACAAGCGAGCGATCGAACACCCGAGACACAGGTAAATTACCGTAATCCCGTATTCGCGTATGTATTTCGACGCGCACCGACGTGATCGCTCAAAGAGCCCGATACTAAAACGGTTTTATCGACCGGAAGTTGAATAAGATTACGCGGATCTTTCGTCCCGCGGGCCGTCCCGCGCGATTATTTATACCACTTAAGTCTTAATGATTTTCGGCTCTGCGATTGCATCGAGCGAGCGAGCAGGCAATTGAAACGCCGTGGGGTCCAGCGGATCCCGGCGTGCACTCGACGATTATATCGGGAGGCGCGCGTTTCTACGGGGTTAACGTTTCCTACGCGCGCGGAATCTAAGGGTTAAAAGATTAACGCCATGCCCGGAAAAAGCAATCGCCGCCCGGCATCGGGAAACGGTCCGCGCTCCCTCCCCCTCCGCGGGGCTCTCGTTAGCTTTCTGGTAGAGCGTAGGCTCATTACCGCGATATAAAGAAGCCGCGGGCCGGCGAAGCGTATACCGCGAATTCCCGGCCGACCAGCCGAGCGATACACTTCGACCTCGCTCCTTTCCGCGGGCATTCAGATTGTGTTACTTTGTTGAGCCGATCCTTCCGACCGAGCGCGGCTGATATCTAATCGCGATTATCGTCGCGATCGATCTCGGGTTGATCGAAGACTCGTCTCGTGGGATCTCGCCAATGCGAGATTCTTTTCGTTGATCCGCGCAGTCCAGAGAACAGAACTCGCTACTTTGACTTTATAATAGTCTCGATTCCAAGACCGGAGGATGAATAACAGCTTCACGTAGCGCGACTCTTCCTCGCAGCGTCGTCATTATCGGTCATTAAATATTATAATGAATTAGCGCCCTGTATTCTCGAAATGATTGTCCCTTCTGTTCCGACTATGTGTAAAATAAAGAAAGGGAGGAAGAGAGAGAGAGAGAGAGAGAGAGATGGGCACCGGGAGGAATCGACGAACGTACGGATGATCGTGCGGATACCAACGGGCTGTAGGTATGTGGGGTACTTATGAACCAGCGCGTATAATACAGCAGGCTGAGGAGCGCGAGCGAAAAGAAAAAAGCACCATTGGCCATCAGCGGCCAGCGCGTCGGGGCACTGGTCGGTGTATTGAAACGAACGACCGGGTTCTCGGGTTACTAACTACATCCCCAGGCCCTCCCTGCCCGTCTCTCGGTTGCCACCCGTCCGTCTCGCTTCGCTCTTTCCCCTTTTCTCGCATCCCGGCCCCGGACCCTGTCTCTCACCGCTCGCGGCTTTCCTTCCGCATTCTGAAATTCCACGAGAGCAGGCGATGATTTCTAATGGCGGTGCGCCACGACGCCGGCCGTGCTCCTTTCCGTTTTTCTCCGTCCGCTCTTCCTGCTCCTCCTCCTCTCCTGCCGCGGCAGCGCGAAGGATCGCCGCCCTTCCTCCTCCTGCCACCTCCCGAGGGCACCTCCGGGCGATCCCTGCGCTCCTCCGCTACTACCGCCCTCCGTACCCCGCCCTCTCCTCGTCCCTAGTCTTCTCTCTCCGCCGCGCCACGCCGCGTGAGGCGTGATCGCCGCTATTGATCCGCTATTGATCTCGTGATCCCCGCAGATTAATGTAACGCGGTATAATTTCGCCCCGCCGGAATTTTTCGCGTCACGTGGGAACGTCTGGCAGCAGTTGTCTTTTCTCCTTTTTTTTTTTTGCAGAAAACTGCAAGCGCTGCAGGACGCGCCCGCGATCGTCCAACGTTACCTCGTGACCCCCGATGTGGTGGACGCTCTCGAAGGCGAGTTACGCCCGCGTAATAACGTCGCGTTATTCGAGTGAGACTGACGTGATCTCTTGAACCGTGCTCTTCGGTATCCTCTCCATATTGTCATTCTCCAACCGTGTCTAATCGGAGTGCCGGAATTTGTGGTCGCGGAAATGTTAAATCCTGTTCCTCGATCTTATTATCGTCATCTTTTTCATGCACGCTCGATCATTCTTCTTCGGTCTGTGATCGACAGATCTCAGAAGGCTGATCTAAATTCCCGACAGAATCGGCTCGACCTTGTTACATTCGATTGTCCGAGTGTACCGAGACGATCCGAGGAAATGGAAATTGCTGCTGCTCACAATGCCCGTCTCTTCGTTTGCAAAGTGCGTAATCACGGTCGATCATAAGTGTCGTACTACGTGTCGTACGTCTTGTAGAAAGTATGTCAGCATTTTTGCCAGGCGGCTTTAAGCGCATAATCCGCGGACTTTCTAGGCTAAACCGTTCCACCTGCCGTGACGCGAGTCAAGTTCAATGTCGTTTATGATCACGGCTGACCTTCGTCACTGTCGATGTTCGATAGCTCGAGAAAGCGCGAAAAGCAAAGGAGGATTTAAATTCCAGCAGCGCCGACATCAGCGTTGCCCCATTTCTCGATTCTTGAAGTATTTCCAAGATTATCGTCTTTCGTAATCGGGGAGAGGGAGGAGAGATTGTCGAAACGAGCTGATTGATTTATCCCGCTCATGGAAGTTCATTCTCGGCCTCTCGTGCATTCGATTTTCGTTTCGCGATCTCTCGCGGTTTCAGCGAAACTGAGGACGAATCGGCCTGCGTTCCACCGCGCAGGCTCGCTTACTAAATAAGGATTTGCGAATTGAATTCATTGTAAGGGACTCGTTTCCAGCAAAAAAAAAGAAAAAGAAAAAAAGGAAAAAGGAAAAAGAAAGAAAGAAACAACGCTGAGAACAGCGGTGCGAATGGCGCGCCGATTACATCCATGGCGGAATCAATTTCTGCCGAGACGAATCCGCGCTTTTTACAACGCGGAGACAATACGCCACGACGAGATTTAACCGATTTAACCGATTTCGTGAAGCGGCCGCCTGTTCGTCCGTTTTCTCCGAGACTGTTGCTGCTTCGCGGCGTTTTACACGGCGATAGTTTTCGCCGAACGGCCGCGTTATTACATGCTTAAAATCATTTTCTACCTTGGCACGTCCCTTACAGCGAATCTCGATGCCGCCCGAGGCGAATGCCTGACATTCCAGGCCTTGCACTCGGCAGAAATTCCCCGGCTCTCTTATCGAGTCCAAGGATGCGAGAGGAACGGGCGTTCGATGAGTTTCACTCCGTGTGCTTTTGGGTCGGCCGACTGGTTTCCCGCACGAAATAACGCGCGATCATCACGCGAGTTCTTATCGCCCGACGATTTTTTCCTCGCAGCTTTCCTGCCCTCCCCAACCCGGCACGGAATACTCTTTAACGACGGGAATTACAAAATCCCCTTTTATTACCGCGGCTCTATTTGCCTGCCACGCTCTCGTGGCCATACGATAACGCGCTCGGATGCTGACATTGGAGTATCGCGTAAATATTTGCGGACTCGCTCGTTCTCGCGAAATCGAATCGCTCGACGCCCGAGTGCGTTAGTGCGTGAGCACTCGTCGTGCTTACGTAACGGCGATGATTATGATGATTTGATGATCTAGGTAGGTACGTTAAGCGTAAACCGCGACTTTTCACTCGACGGGGGCGAGGTACCGAAATGCTCTCGCGCGAGACTGATCGCCCCGAGATGGCAGCGATACGACGCCAGCATTGCTTCGCGCCGCGCGCGTGCTATACGCGCCAGCATCCGTCGAGATTCCATTACGCGCGAGATCTCGCCGCGGGATCGTTGAAACGCGCGCTCGGCAGAAATTCTCTTATCGAGCCCAAGGATGTCAGGAACGGCTGCCAGATGAGTTTCATTCGCGAGGCATCTGGGTCAACCGCATTCGCGCAAGTGCAGCGCGGCGCGCCCATTCCATTTCCACCTGCGAGCGCGCGCGCGCTCGCCGACGAGTTTTGTAAACGCTTGGAAACCGACGTGCGGATTTATCCCGCCGTACGTGCGGCTCGTTGCCCGACAGCTCGTTGCCAGCAATGGCCGTTAAAAGTCAAAAATTCATCGTCCGTGACATCTCTCGGTGCGTTAACGTCTCGTCGTCTCGTCCTTTCGAGCACGCTTTCTTCGTATTATCGAGATGAATGTGGAATAAACGTCAAATTCATCTTGTTCCCTTGAGCTCTCCGCGGCTTTTACCGCAGGGAGAAGCCGAGCAATCGAGCAAATTATTTTATTTTTTATGTTATTTAATGGAGTTTTTCTCCGAAAATTATTTTTCGTATGTCGGTTCTGGGAGCGTTGGCAACTCCAAACTGTCGCTATTTCATTCGGACGATTTAAGACAATAGGGATTATTCGATACCGAGAAAACATTCGGCCATCAGATCTCTGCCTTCTTCCTCAGCTCTACCGGTTCATTGTTCGGCGAAAAGTGGGCCGTGGGTACGCCTCGATGGGTTTTCGCATATTCATGAAGGCGTGTATATTTGAGAAAGTAAAACCGTACTCCTGCGCGCAAGAACGGAAAATTTCATTTCTTCTCGCGGCGTCCCTTATCTATGTCCGTCGAAAGGCGGATCCCGCGGATCGAGATCACGATGCTTCCAAAATGATTCATTATTTCTACTAGAAACGACAAACGGATCGCCTCGATCGCGCGATCTGCAACAAGAATTAACATCCGTCCGTGCAAAAATTACCTGAATTTACGTCGCTGTGCGTGTATCACAAAGCAGGCAGAACTATTGTACGCGTACAGCTTCACGAATGTCTCAGATGCAAACCGCAATGGCGTGCAGTACGCGTGCAATGCGTATCTAAGTTTCGATAACGCCGACGAGAGCGAGAGAGAGAGAGAGAGAGAGAGAGGGAGGGGGGAGGAGGAGGAGGAGGAGGGATGTACACGGGATACAGCAGGATGCGGATCGAAACGATTTACCTCGATGTGAGAAACCGTGAAGAGGCGCGACCACGAGCGCATCGTGCGAGCGGATCTTGACCATAGGAGGAGCGCGCGATTTACTCGTCATTATTTCGATGTCTGCCGTATATTTATTAGCAGTGTATTAGCGTAATGTATTAACGAGACGCTCGTGCCTTCAATTAAGGCTGAATAATTACGGATAGTATGTCAAAAAGCTGCTTAGCTAATCGAGGCGCTCGCAAAACGATATGATAATTTTCCGCGCGATTTTGCATACGCGCCTACATTATTCATGCATGCCGCTGCCAAAAGAAGCGGAATGTCCGAACGGCTGATGTCGTTCCGAAGTCGATAGGCAAAATGCAAATATCCGGTCACATCTCCCCCTTTCTCTCTCTCTCTCTCTCTCTCTCTCTCTCTCTCTCTCTCTCTCTCTCATCTGTAGACCGCGGAATTACGTCGGGGGGATATCCGAGCTGTATCGATATACGCAATCTCTGGGATTCTGCTATGGATACATCCACGGCGATAATAATCTGAAAGCACTCGCCGATTGTGGGACGCGCGCATATACGCGCTCTTCTCGAGTACGAGAAGTACTTTGTCCGCGGGAGATCTCCCGATAAATCTCCGTTCGCAGATGTTACATATACACTACGTGCTGTACGAGATACTTATCAGCTGCTTAACCCGCGGATGACCCGCGGGTCCGCATGAGTCCTCGTGGCGGATGCCACGCTTGCCCATCACAATCAGCCGGTCTGCCACAGGTATCAGCGGCAACGATTTGAGTAAACTGTCTCGATATCGGCCGGCCATCGCGGAACGCTAAATCGATTTGGATCTGCGTTGTCGGCGAAGACCAAAGAAAATCGCTTAAGCCGCAGCTACGGAAAAAGCCAGGCATGGGAGATACACGTTCGACTTTTTAACGCCGCCACTTCGCGACGTCGCGATTCTTCGTCTCGAGGATTGTGCGAAGCAGTGGTTCTTAACTTGTGTTAAAGCCCCGGGAATTGCGTCGATAAATTGCGTCCCGAGGATATTTCGAGGATATTTAGACGCTGAAGTATATATATATATATATATATATATATATATATATATATATATATACATATATATATTTTCTTTTTCTTTATGAAACATAGATATATCTTTAATTCTTTAAATTCTTTAAAATTATTCATGCGCGCCGCGCTTTTGCGTTCAGCGTAGACTCATAGATGGATATCGATGGATTGCGCAAGCTTCTCATTTGTTTGGTTTTATTTCGTTATTAACATGTTCTTAAATCAATCGCGATTAATCGAGATTACATACTTCCGTTCGCATTACGGATGTAGCGATAAGATAAAGTATCCGTGAAATCGTTACGCGCTTCTTGCAAAATTCGTTAAACGGATTTATTAGAATTATTGAACAAAATTTCCGAAAAAAATGTGAAGAGCCACTGCAGGATCGATCAAGCATCGATTTCGTCCCGGCGCTACTCGTGTTCGGTATTACATTACGTAACGACGTAACGACCGTGTCTCTTAAGCGCCGTTTCGGATCGCCGAGGGTATCGTCGATCGATTCGACACGCACTTGCCACATGAAGCGGAAAAGGAAACGCGGCGGCGAGCTGCGAAGCGGAGCAGAGAATTGCCAAAATGTAGCGGAACGCCCGCTCTGTCGGGAAGTTCGAGGTCGATTAATCGGTGTACTGTTACTTTACAACTATTCCCGAGCTAGGCGCGTCAGCGTTTCGATTAAGCTACATCCATATGGTTAATCTCAATGCGCTACGCGCATTATGATGAATCATTTTGAGCGCAAGTGCGCTCGGGAGCTCGGAAGGGAGCACTGCAATCATTAGCTGCGGCTCGTGCGATCGTAGAATTCGACAGCGTGGATTTCTTCCTCTCGCCGATATTACGCCATCACGCACATCCGCTCTCGTGCGAGAGGCGATCCATTTAAAGCGGTGCGCTCCGACGAGCGCCGCGGCGAGTGCATTTACGTCACAGTGGCTGCGCCGGGACGGTTAAACCGAGAAACACGCGCAATGACCACGTCCATTCGGTTCCCCCGACGATGGAGTTATAACCGCCGGTAATGACCATTATTACGTTCACGCGACTCCGCTAATCGCGGCGGGGCCGCGCGCGAACTCCCGCGCGGAGTTACGCGAGTACGCATGAAAAAAGATCGCGCGCTACCGCGGAAGCATAATTGCGCGTATCGGATTTTACGATCGTAACGGAGACGGGACGTCGCGCGATGCGCGGCGAGTCGTCCTCGGATCTCGTCGCGATTACGGCAACGAAGCTGCGACGACGGGATAATAAACGGAACGCTAAATAAACATGTCGGGATACACGCGCGGCCGGCGAACTCGGTATACTTTAATTTCGCGCCCGGGAATGCATTTACGGGCCTTTCGTCGGGGCTGTCCTAATTGGATCCTCTCCCCCGTGATCCTCATTCCCGCTCTCGCCGTGACAGCTCGGTTTCTCGTTACCTAACGCCTCGTTCGTTTTAATACGACGCTCCGCCGAGGAACGAGCGCGGGCGACGCGAGCAATCCCGGCATTCAAGTCTCCGGACGCGCTCTCGCGCTGCCCCTTTATCTCCATTTTTCTTCACCGCCCTATTATGCGCTCATTTTCCCTCCCTCTTTCCTCTCCTTTCCCCTCACGGTGACGGTGCAGGATGCACACCGGGACGCGCGGTCGTCGTTAATCCTCCGCGGATCTCGCGGAATCCGCGGAATCGGACGGCGAATTGATTCGTTACCACGCGTCTGAATAGCGTGAAAGAAAAGGAGAAAGGATCTTCATAGATCCGATTCGGCCAGTCCGATTTCGCCAAGCTGTCCCCAACGGCGAGAAAGCGCCGGAATATCGCTTTCGGGCTGCTGTACTTTTCCCGCCTGCGATTACGCGTCTCCTCCGCGCGAGTCCAGCGCGGAATGTCTACGGCGTCTACGGCGAACGCGGACGTAGCAGCCGGCGCGGTCGAGCGTTTCCGCGTTCACGCCCGAGCAGACGAGCAGCTCCGGGCATGGCCGAGCGTGCCCTCGGTATCCGATTACGTCTACATGAGTATCAGTACTCTTATGCGGCCGATGCCGATGCCACCGAGAGGTCTCGCGCATACCGGCGCGCGGAAGATGTCTGTACTTACTGATTCCTCGCTGAAGTAGCGCGGAAGAGGGAGGAGAAGAGGACAGGAGAAGGATCTCTCCTCATTTCCTCCCTCGGTGTTGCTGCGCGCCGATATGCACGTTCCCCTCGTGGCCCTCGAGCGCCGTCCTTTGGCGAACGTTCCGCGAACGTCATCGGGAATCGCGTGCGTGCGCTCGGCATAATAGCGCAACGGCGATGCTACGGAGTACTATGCGGAGCCAGGAAATTCAATGCCCTTCCTGGCCCCGGCCTGGCCCCTCAGTCGCGCGGGATGTAGATGTAAGGATGCTTAACTAGGGACTCGGAACGATGCCTTTACTTATTCGGAGTGGATAAGTATCGAATATCGACGATGCCAAGCACGGCCACTACCGAGGTCTTACTCTTTCATAATAACGAAGGGAAATGTATTGTGAAGGGATTCGCGACGCAATGCTGCTTGAAATGCCGACTTTGTTTGTTCGAGTTTGTCTTAGAAAAATGATCGGTTTTGTGTCCAAACCGACGCGCATTCTCGCAATTTCTCGCAAGAATCCTTCCTTAATCTGTATACGTCTTTACAATGTACGAGCAAATCGTTATTGGCATTATTCGATCGATATCAGTCGATCCCTTCCCTCCTTGAGACACATGTCGCGCCCCATTGACACTGACGCCGGTATTTGAATACGTATATGGATCGTACTTGCGCATGTATCTCGGTGACGCCGGCGCATGGCATGTGCTCCGGAAGAGAAAGAGAAAAAAGGAGGAAGCGCGCTACCCGATGCTTTGTAGCGCACCTTAAGTACGCGATACCGCGACGAGACTGACGCGGCGGATCCCCTGGAAGGAAGGACGTACCCGTTATGATGATTATCGTACGTCTTGGACGCGGTTAATTTCGCCGACGACATAACGCGACGGCGAAAATGCTCCTCGCGCGGTTCTTTCCACGGTCTCTATGCAAATTCATTCGTGTGCGCACGCCTGCGCGCTATAATTCGTCCCCTTTTCGCGGGTACCGTTGGAAACGAGTACCGGATGAGTCCCGCTGTTTCCCTCGCGGTACTCTAAACCGATCTTAAAGGAGCGCCTTCATGGATCGGCAGATCCATGTTCGATATATTTCGCCATTAAAGCGTGATTCAAACCTTGACAGTGGCTCGTATCGAGCGTTGATAGGAATCGAACGCGATTCTTGGCTCGCCGCGTTTGCGGCTAGCCCAAAGTTCCCAGGCACGCGGGGACCAGCGATTTGAGGATCCGCACTTCCGAGAAACCGAGCGAATTCGCAAAGGATCGACGGGGCCCGAATATGCGGGGCTGTAAAACCGACACTGACGCCGAGGTCCCAGAGGCGTCCCGGTTTTGCACGAAACTTCGCCCGGCTCCAGCTCGAACAGATGCTGTTTCCTCCGCAGCGAGACGTAAATTTCCGCCATCTGACCGCGAACGGATAGATCGCGGATGATCTACAACGGATAGATAGATAGATAGATGATGTCCGGAGTTTAGACGCCGGCGGAGTCTCGTGCCCCGGGACCGCAACTTTGCGAAGCTTTCGCCCCCCCCCCTCCTCCCCCTCCCCACCGAGACGAAATAAGTTAACGGCTCACGGCGTTTCCTCATTCCTACTCGCGTTCCTCGCGATATTACGCTCGGATCGTTAAGTTCTCGCTCTATAGGTGCCCTCTTGCTCCCCTCTTCCCTCCCTCCCCCCCCCTCTCTCTCTCTCTCTTCCGTACCTTCGCCTTTCTGTTCTGTGATGGGCCCGCGTGATGGGCCCGCGCGAGATCCGGAGCCGCGCGGATGAAAGAAAACGAACGAGCCAGAGAAAATCGGCTTAATCCCGCGGACGAGAGCGAGAGCGAGAGCGAGAACGAGAGCGAGAGCGAGAGCGAGAGAGAGAGAGAGAGAGAGAGAGAGAGAGACTGAGTGAGAGAGGCGACTCGTTAAATTGACGCGCGTGCAGCCAGCCCTCCGCGCGCGTTCAGTTTGAAACTGCTTTATGATCTCTATTCCATTCTTGTCCTTCTCGAGTTTTTCTGCTCGTTTCTTGTCGCTCGATTTCGCGTCAAGTTCCGTTACGATACGCGGTTGGTTCCATCATCGCCATTCGTTCGACTTTTCTTTGATGGAATTCTGCTGTTACTCATTATTTGAATCATCATTACGCACGGATGCGCACTCGATAATGATGGAAATCACATTTTTGCGCAGATTCGTGCAAAAATTGTTTTCGTTTACATCGATCTGCAAAGCGAATTCGAATCGCGGTTATCGCGGTTTGAGAAGAATGTTTTGATCCTTGAAAATTACGATTGATTATTAAAATATCCTCTTGCCATTAATTCTGTTACCGCAACGAGATTTTACGAAGAAGATAACATGGTCACTATTGAAGCACTTTTCGCTCTTCCCCTCACACACACACACACACACACACACACACACACTCTCTCTCTCTCTCTCTCTCTCTCTCTCTCTCTTTTTCTCGCGAGTAAACTATCGTGAGTAAACTATCGTGAGTGCATTGTCCAAGTACCGTAAGCGAAGTATCGATATTTCGATCCCAACACCGAGGTATCGTAAACATCCTTGGTCTAGCGACCTAACAGTCCCTCGGCGAATTGCTGGGTCGTATGTACGGTAACAAATAGGTATCGCGGAGTCATAACGTAGCGGGAATTCGTATGATTTGGACCGTTACCGGAAATGTAGCGCGGCTCATCGAGGCGACCCGGGGTTATCGGATTACCGGCTGCGCGCGACTCGGGGAAGTGATCGGCATAACGATCCTTGACTAATTGCCGCCTCATCGGCCAGATAACGAGCCGCATCGTCGATTAGAGAAAACTGCGCGTTCGCCGATCCTTCTGAAAGAAGTTTCGCAGGTCTTCTGCGCACGTCGCACGTCGTCTCGATCGAGATCGAGATCGATCGGTCGGTCCTCACATCGATGCGAGTGATCCAACAGAGAGTGACGAAACCCGACCACGGGGTTGCTCGAGATTTCTCGGGGGTTGAAAGCAGGTCACAACGCAACGTCGGCGTGTCGTCACGAAGTTCGATGTAATATCAGTAGATTCATTTCGATTACCGCTCGCGCGCGCTTCTGCCAAGCTGAGTGTGTGTGTGTGTGTGTGTGTGTGTGCACAGGTGCGCACACACGTGCCTGCCGCCTTGTAAATTCTTCGGCAAACACTTGCGGCGTGGCCTCGCGCCGATTGATTCCGCACGCGAGGCCGATCCTCCGGCATGATCTCCCGTAATGGGGCCCGCCTGAAGTCGTTGGAAAGTTGGCACTCTTCAACCCGCCCCGCTAAACACTGAGACGGTAACTGCAAACGAGAACGCGGACGCTCGTGAAGGGTCCAAGTCAGGATGATGAAACGGCAAAGCTACCACTCGACAACTTTTACTCTCGAAATGAAAGCGCAGATTTATCGGTAAAACTGCGGAATGAATCGTAAATAATATACGCGACGTGTGAATAACGCAGTGTAATGAGTGAAGAAGGAATGATGATTATTAAGATTATTAAAGAGCCATTAAGAAGCTGATTCGTAAGGCGTAAATCATAAAATAAGATATCAGAATGACATGAAAGCTGCCTGTGAAAGAAACGTGGCATTGACACTAGATAATAGATGCTTGCGACTGTGGATCGTGTGGGGCTTCTTAATTTTATATCAAGGATGCATCAACTTCGCAAATCATCGTCCTCTGAGTCAAGCGTAGGCCTCGCGTGGCGAACTTTGAAAGCTACGCGCGCCGCTTGGAACGGCCGCGCATAATTGCCGAGTTTCTCCGGTTTCCTTCGCACGCGGCGATTCTAATTGTTGTCCTCCGCTCGATGTCGCCATTGTTACATTTCTAATCGGACGTCGAGTTAGGGAAATTCTCATGGCTCGACACGTGACCGCGGTCACGTTTCTGTTCGCGGACTGTTGTTTGGAATAGCATGATTCTCCGCTCTCGCGCACGCGTTTTGCAATATACAATTGAGCGGTTAGCAAGAATCAATGTATAATCGAGCGACAGTATGTGACGGAGGATCATCGTCGTCCTGAAATCGTCGCGCCTGCGTGACGCGATTTGAGTCTCGCGTGAACATGGCGCGAGATTTTCGGCGGCTCGAAGAAAATGCGCTTGCTCGAAAATCGAGAAGCCTCATGAGCACGACATTTCTCGTCGCGCATTTTTCGTAGATTTCTATAATAATCATCGGCGTACTGCGCAGCCGAGCGAGATTTCAGATAGGAATACGATTGTTGACTTGCGCGTAAAACGACGCGCGAGAATGTTGGCAGAATTCCTTACGGTGATTCCTTGTTGCCGATCGTTCGGCGTGACCGTGTTGATTCTAGAGAAAATTTGGAAACGGCGACTACACGCGAATGTATTCTGACCCCGAAGATGACGCCGCTGTCGGATAATGTCAACGGCCTTGCCGGAGTCTCAGGCACCTTGCCTGTGTTTGCTCGACACGTGTTAGCACTAATTACCACCTTGGTACGTCTCCGTGGAAGACGTCTCTCTTTCTCTCTCTCTCTCTCTCTAATTCCGCCTTTCCGTTCGTGAAATCTTTTCCTAGCAGCGCCTAGATGCGCGATAAATGCGTCCTGATGGACGCAAACAAAAGAGAGGAACGAGACACAGCGGGAGCGTGAGAGAGAGCGACGCTATTAAGGGCAGTCTCTAATTAATTGTCAGGGTGAGTGACTGGGCCTGATAATTATTGGACTCTGATTATTAGTCGGTTCTCTCATCAGGCCAAACAACCGCCTTCTAACGGGAGGCATTCACAAACTGGAAGCGCTTACGCAAGAAGAGATCAGCTTCTTAGAAGATAACTAGCTGGAAGCAAACGCAGTTGTGCCGTGGAAATTATGACAAAAAAACGCGCGTGGTATTCTGCTACGCGCGGAGTATTTTTTTTTTTTTTTTTTCGTAATACAAGTATTACAGGATACAAGTTATTAATTACTATTTTACGTAAGCGCGTAAGCGACGGACGATGCTTTCTTTTTCGAGCGACCGGTGAGTATGGCGATAAATTTAGTCGACGATCAGAAGCAACAAGACACGTAATCGGTGCACGATTCTTCGTTTTCGAAATGCCATCGCGCATCGTTGCGATGCTACAATTATATGTATTAATTAGTACGCGGCTGCTCATGCTGCTGCGATTTTATCCGCTTCTTCGCGAGCGATAAAAGAAGCCAAGACGAAAAATTGCTGCGCAGGTGAATTAACATCCTTCGTATACGTGTTTCCAAGATAGATTCCCATTAAATCGACGAGTCCAAGCCAACTACACATTAATTTCTACATCGGGCAATCGCGTACAACCAGCGTGATTTCGATGAGAAAAGGGGTGGTGAGGCTTAAATTAAACAGCACGAGAAAGGCTCACAGCCATTCCCTGAAGTGGTCATTCCCCGGAGAAACTGCTCGATGACCTAAAGCGACGAATTTTCAGCTGTTTTCATAACGAAAATTGAAGATTTAGATTAACGACTCACTCAAGCGAGTCAATATTCGTGAAGCTCATAGATATAAAATAATGACGAAGGATACTTTGCTCTAGTCAAAAGTTGTCAAAGAGATGTTGCAGATGAGGATATTAGGTTCAACGAGTATTCGTCGGATCTGATATTCGAGGAGAATTAAATCGATCATCGATGTAATAATTTCTGAGATATAAATATTTTGCATTGATTGTATCGGATGTATCCCTATGTAGACATTTCTGCGTGCACTATCGTTAAATAATGCGCATCGACATCGCGATTCTCGGCAAATGTTATGGGCGCGCAATGGAACATATCGAATGATCGAGCCACTTCCTGTTTTCTAACTGGAGGCCACGAAGGACGCGCGCGTCCGCCCGAAGGAGGGAAAGCTACCGACGATTGAGGTCTCGGCATAAAGACAGTGAAATTCGTCATAAAATTGCCAATTATCGACCGGCGACCTTTAACATCGACTTGCGATTAAACGCGTGCCTTTAATGAACTGAGCCGTCGACTCTCTTTCATCGTCGCTTTTCGAAAGCGTCCGTTCGCCAATGACTTCCCAGTGACATCCGTCGCTCCTTCCCCTTTCGTAACCGTTTAATATTGATGAAAGCCACGAAGCATCGCCGGATTATCGCATCGGATTACGCACGCTTTACGGTCGAGCTTGCATCGATTGCGAGTGTATCGAGATATCGAGTTCAGCGAATTCCATTTTGTCGGGAGTCGGGATCGAGAGAGATCGCGACTTCTTCAGCCTTCAAGTATCGTTATGCTGTTCCACTTTTCAATGATGATAAATATCGGACATCGATCGTGTTCTTTATGCAGTTCGCAGATCGATTCTGTGATCATCTTCTGAATCTCGCATATCCACTTGCAGATTATCGATGCCAACTTCTTGTTGACAAATTAATAATGCAGGAGAAGCCTCGAGAAGAAATGCAAAACGCGTTTTGATGTCATAGGTATTAATAAAATGTATTGATTCACAGACTACATGCACATACGTACGATCAGCGCGTTACGATCGCGCAAAAAAACGCGCGTGCTGCTCATCCATCGAGGCAGCACGCGTCACTCGATTGTCGTAATCGGGCCTCTAATAGTGCTTCTCTCATTAAGTTATAAATTGTTCGCCTATCCGCGAAGCTACTTTCAGATACGTCTCTCGTCTCTGTCTTCCCGCGTCGGTATGCCGGCATGTGAAAGTTGAGTACCGTTCAAGTGGAATACCGATGCTGGACGGCAGTCCAAGTCGTTGTTGGTCTCCTTCGCAGATACGCGGCTGCTGGACATCTCGCGTAGATACTACCACTGGGCATTCTTCCCAGCTACAACGCCAACCGCGATAGACAAGACGACGTACTCCGATAAGCCGCCTTTCACGCGGGAACGTGAAAGAGAACGCTCCATCGAACGGCATGGATCTAGGACCGAGTTTGGTTAATCGCATCGCTGAATCGTCCGTCATTATCGGGATCGTAACAAGGCAAGAAGTTTGCTGAGATACTGCAAGCGTTGCCGGGATTGTTTGCAAACATCTTTTATATTTCGGGATGAACTCTCGGTCTTTAGTCTGTTGTTCGAGGCAGTGTACGTTAATTTAGCTCCCTTACGTTGTTAGATGAAGCTGATGGCTTCGCGTCGTGCTTTCAGAGAGACCATATTGTATCTCTCCGCTGATCAGACGACGCGTTGGTCGATGATCAGCTCCGTTCCGTCCGGCTCCGTCTCGTCGGATCGCGATTGAATTCAATTACACGCACCGAGGTAAACTACCGTGCCCGTGATTCGGTGGAATGTCCGCTTAAAGCTTCATTTATGCGCGTGGGCGATGTTCTCGTCGCGTAGGATCCATCGCGTGGGCAATTCCTCTTGCCGCAGCCTTGGCTGCCTACAATCGGCGATCGACGACAACTGTCTTTTCGATCAGCATGCACTGTGTGTTTACTACGGAAAGCATTGTATTGCCCAATATGCATCCTGTCCTCTCCTTCACCTTTACCACATTTTTTTTCTCCTCTTAAAACGATCGCTTCGTGAATCGAATGACACGATATAGGCGACGCGCAGGCAACGCATGCGATATCTGTTGTTTTATGTAACGATTTAATTTAAAAACTGGTATTTAAAAACTTATCACGGTTCAATCTTTATTACGTTCTCTAAAATTTCTTATTGAATTTTGATATTAGATGATCAAGTATTGTCGATAAGTTCGGCATGAATTTCGCAAACTACAGAACGGAACCGGATTCCGTAAACTGGATAAACTGGAGCTTTCACGCCGACCACGCGCATATTTGCATAAAGATGCGAGATTTATGGCGAAGAAAAGTAAAATCATATTTGATCGACCTTAAAGACCAGCGAGCATTACTGGCGCGTGCGAGGAAGTTGCGTTGTGCAATAAAATTATGCCACGAACCTCTACGTGGAAGACGCGCGATAAAAATGGATATGAGACGAGCCTTTGTCCGTTTATGCGTAACCGTGAACGTTACCTAAGAATCTATAGCGTCTATCGCTCGTAAAGGAGAGAGATACGCGCAGTGCTCTTATATAGCGATTCTCAAGTACATTGTCACGATCTCCGGAGGGAAATCATCCGCCTCGCGTTTATTTGTTTCATTCATCCGCAACGCACGTACACGTCATTACGAAAATTTGAATCTTTCAATCGAGCGTCTGTCGATATGTTCGCCTGCTTTCAAGTTAATAACTGTTAATAACAATCCATTTAATAACATATCCAGTTAATAACAATCAATTCGCGTGTTACGTTTCTCTGATACTTTTAACAATCTGTAGCAGTCTTGGTCGAGAAATCAGAGAATCATTCGCCTACAACCTACAAGATCGGCCGACAACCAGTCTCACTCTTGAGTTTGGTAACTGCTGTCTCAAGAAAACCTTGATAATTTTTTCTTTTTTATTTATTACTCATCTTACTTCCGTTAGACAATTATTTTACGTGCACGTCGTTGTTATCGACGAACGTATAAACGTGCGATAGTCTTCCAACGGCAGAGAGGAAGCGAAGAACGCGAAGAACGATTCATCGGACAGTTCCGGCGCTCGATGGCGCAAGGTTGTTTTCTCTTGCTGAAAGCTACTGTGCGCGTTCGAGAAGATCAGTAGAATCGAATCGGTAATAGGCGTGTTGAGATTTTGACTACGTGGAAACTATACACGCGTGTTTCATATATCCACCGCCAAGATTCGTGTATCCACATACGTAACCGTAAGTAGACTGAACTGGTTGAAGTTACATGAAATTGCATTGCTTTCAATCTCCGCGGAAAGATAACCATTTCGCGATACCCCGCATCGTTATCATCTGCACGGGCGTTTGGAACGACTGCGTTATCAGGAGGAAATGAAATCGCGCGATAGGATCGCGCGCTAAAATGTTAATTAAAGAATTATTTAATTGATTCCATCTCGACGTGATTTCTTCTGCGGCGACTAATACTATCGACTCGCACGATTATTAATATTGCGACCTGTTCCCGCGCGAGCAGGATTCATGCATTAAGGCCGCGTTCAGAATACGAGTGGGTACGATCGCAATACGATACGATAGAAATTAAAATCGATACGAGGGAAACGCCGAAGCAGATAATTATCGAAAGAGAATTGACAAGAATTGACAACGTAATTACGTTATTAATTATTAATAATCGTTACGTTACTACGTGATTAATTATTTAATAATCGGGACAAATTTGATAAATATCGCAGATATTTATTGACGTTAGCGTGAATGCGAAAATCTTGTCGGAACGAAACCGATCCAGCCGATGGATTAAAATTTGAATACTTGGATCTCCCACGTGTCGATTCTTCTTCTGATTCCCGAAAACTTGCTCGCAACTGCTTGCCGGCCTGCCTGTTTGGCCATCGCAGAAGTGATTCGAGTGATCCCGAGATCGCGAGCGCGAAGCACGCACGAAGTCGACCGATCATCGTCAGCTATCGGCGCGCGTGGAACGCAATAAAACCTGATCGCTTAAACCCGCCGGCTCATGCGGAACGGCGGATACTTGTACCGTGTTTTCTAACGGATGCGTCGCGAGATTTTCCTTGCGTGACGCCCAATGCGAAACGTCCGGGGCTTGAATCATCTTGCAGGGATGGTCGTATTCCATTCACGCTCCAGTTACAACCCGGGCAAATGTGTTCCCCGCGCATTTTTCGCGTATTATTACACGCGCGCGGTGATCGGCTTTTTTTCCGCGCGATCTCGCGACGATCGCTCGCATTCCGCTCGACGCGAGGAGTCGCGGTTTAATCGCGCGTTCCCGGATGCATTTGATTAATGCGACATGCACGCTGGCTAATAGAAGTTATCTAATATTATAATCAATCGTACAGGTCCGGTTGACTGCTCCATGAATCTATCTAGCTATAATTTACGTTTTAGGAAGAAGCGCACGCGCGTTAATCTCGCCATACCGGTTTCATCGGTTGATTTCTCGGTGATTAGCGATTAACGACTGATAGCCGCTTCTTCACGATCTTTTTTGCCGCAGTTGGATCCTCGGCATCGCCAGATGCGCGGATTTCGCGCCGCGATCTCCCGCGCGCGCGCGCGCGCGTTCAGTCACGCTCGCGGAAAACACGGCACAGCATCACCCTCGCGCTTTACGCGCGAGATTTCTAATCGCGGAACACGCAGCATGACCTGATCGACAATCCGTCCGCTAGTGAGATTTATTTCGCGTGCATAATCCGCGCCGATAATGGCCGCGGCGGCTTATCGGCGATTTTTACGCGTGTTATTAACGCTCTAACTCACCGCGGACGACGAATCGATCGGTACGCGCGAATCACGATGGCATAATCGTCGCGTGTGGAAAGTTCATCGGCGAGCTGCTCGGACAAACCAGTCTGCTTGAACTTTCGGACGACATCTCCGCGCGCGCGCGCGAGCTGTTTCGGAGGCTGCCCGATTATTTATCGATTTCGGCCTTTCGTAAATGAGGCAAGCAAGAGTTCTGTTCTTCGCGAGATTCGCTCTTCGCATTATTCCTCGAATCGTCGGTTCCAATCGAATCGGTTTCGCTGAACTGCACTGACACTCGTCCGGTATCGGCTGCGCGAACTCTGGGCCTCCTTGTTGAAAAATCACGGTAATTCTCATTCGCATGCGATACCTCGGAATTTCGCAATCGGCCAATCTGTTTTAATTGGAGCGCGCGCGCGCGCGCGCGCGAACGACGAGCTGCTTCTTCCGTGACGCTTATCGTTAGTCGTTAAAACGACTACTCGATAATTGAAGCTGTCGCTTCGCTCCCATTTTAAACGCGCCGTTTTTAATTACGATCACGCGTTTCCAACACTCGTCCATATCTGGCATCGATGCTTCGGACATCAGCTTGTCCGACCACTTTTTTCGCATTTGCTTTATAATGACGGTTTCTTTCATGATTTTAAGATCGATCCTTTTTTTCCTTTCCTTTTTCGAACAGCTATTCGACGACGAGCATTGCCTGTTTTACCGTTCGACGTCTTAAATCGGATGACATCTCGTTGCTTATCCTTTTCAAACTCCAGATTGGAGATTCAAGGTGAATGAGATCACTAGATTGACATGTAAGATCATATTGTTTATTCTATTTCTCGATCACACCTTTTCATCTTTTCTTCGGTACGGTCTACGATAAAACGATAATAACTCTGCCATTAAGGGCGGATTAACGGCCAACGGCGGATAATTGGAAGAAACGATATCCACAACGCACTCGAGGCAATGCCTCCAGGCAAGAATCGTCGAAATCCAAGACGTTCCAACCGAATTGGGCGTTCGCCGGTCGATCGGTCGCCGCAACTTTCTACGGCGCGACGCCGCAACGACGGAATGCGCCTGCAGCGTTGTTCGTACCGAGGTTGTCCACCTACTTTCGATCTAAGGCACGTCGCGCGTGAATTCGGCGGCTCGTGTACCTGTACGCGGAATAAATTTCGGTCATCGAACACTCTCCGCTGCCGGCGGAGAAGATGGGCCAGGGGCAACGGTTCCTGCGGGGTACCACTCTCACCGAGGCGATCTCGACGTTCGTCGTGTGGAGGACTTTCTTTTTCACACGAGGTCCGCGACCTGGATCCGTCCGGCGAATCTCCTCTCCTTTTTTCTCCCGGTCTTCATCGATGTTCCCGAGCAAGTTGGATCAAACGCGGCATGTCGCCGCTTCATTTTTGCACGATTAATTAGATTTCGAGCAACCTCGATTCTCCCGGATGTCTCCGCCGAGTTTAATCGCTCTAGTTTAATCGAGGGGTTCAACAGGTTCTGGCTCTGCTTGATGCCAGCCGGAAGCGGCACGTTCTTTGGAAAGCGGCGTCAAAAGCGTCCGCCGAGATCGCGCCTTTCGCGATTCTCGAAAGTCATCGTTTCCAATAGTACCATCCAGTGCTATTCATTCGATTCCACAATTCACGCGTGTGATAATTCCCGAAGCTCTTTGGGAAGCCGCTATGAAGGCGCGGGATCGGATAGCGAACCGGATGCGGAATTGGAATCGCTGGAAACGATTAACGTACGATCGGCGCCGCGAGAAAGCATCGAAAACGCGTTCCTCGCAGCCGGGTCGTTAGGTCGCTAGGCGGAGGTAGCGCGGGGTAGCGGGCTCGAGATTACGGGCGAATTACGTTAACGGGCGGAAAGGTACTTTTTCATGTGTCCCCGATAGTTTGCATGCATTAAACGCGCGATGTAAATGCGCCCGCCGGGCGGCCGGCCGGAAGGACCGACGTTAGCGGAGCTGCGGCGGCCAGTCAGGACGAACATGCCGTCGTCTTCCTCTTGGCTCGTGACACGTAAAGGGGCAATTACTAGCGCAGGATGCGTGGACACGCATTTTGCATGCGAACACGCCGCTGCCAGTAATTAAACGATCCCGCAGCGTTTCGTAAGCAGTGACCGGTCGTCGCGCGCGCTACGACTCGTAAAACACGATGACGAGCTTGCGCCTAAACGCTTAACAAAAGGGACGCGGAGATCCTCCGCGAGATCGCATCGCACCGAAATCGCTCATGCCGAACACGTACACGCGAACGTATCGAGAAATTGACACGACGGGGACTCGACGGGGACGTGCGACGCATGCGAACGCATGCCGAAAGCCCCGAATTGGAAACGTGAAACGTCCTCTGCGGCGAAGAGTTTATCCTTTCGAAATGCTCAAGGGCGAGCGGAATTATCGGAGATCTTGATTTCATCATCTCGCGCTTCGTTTCAAACAAACGAAAACGCAGCGGGGGAATCTTGCGGAACGGCAGTAACGCTCCGTGCAGTAACGCTTCGGTCTTGAATCTCCCTTTCCTACGATTCGTTCTCTCAATATCGTTATACCGAAAAGACGACAGGATTTCCGGCGCGATGATGTCGCATCGAGGGACATCTCGGCTGGTGGTCGGGCCGAATTTCCTTGTTAAATTTCGTGCCTTCTCCAGCAGCGGCTCGCTGCTTCATCTCCGTCCTCGCGGATACTTACGCGGGGCCCGTAATTACCGGATGCCTTTTGCGCCTATTTGGTCGGCGCACTCTGTAATCTCGTGCGCATTACGCCGCTACGATGATCGTGATCGCGAACGCGCGTACACGGCACCTGCGCGCGTCTTATCGCCGACAGATGGTCTAACGTTACGATTCCTGATTAATTAAAGCTCCCAAGAAGCCAATGGCGGCGGCCGCCGCGCGCTCTTTAATGAGCTAAAGTACTGCTCGATACACCGATTCAGTAGCTATGACCACGTGCGATATATTACTCGCGCACCTATGCCCGCTTAATAACCCCTTCTCTTTCTCTCTCACTCGTCGCTCCTCTTTTCCCTCGCCTTTCTCCCTTTCTCCCTCGTTCTCCATCTCGGATCTCCTCCATCCCTCCTGGATTCGCGTCTTCTCTCTCTCCTCCCTCCTCTCWCTCTCTCTCTCTCTCTCTCTCTCTCTCTCTCTCTCTCTCTCTCTCTCTCTCTCTCTCTCTCTGCACCCTCGCATCTCCTCGTCGCTCTAGCCTCCGTCTTTCTCCTCCCGACAAGAAAATTGCGAGAGGAGAGGGAACGGCATCCGAAGGATCTCGGCGTCAATTAAGCAAGAATTGCGGGACAGGCCTAGACGTATACCCGCTCGCACAATCTGCATTTATCTCGGCAAGAGTTACAAGAGCCGTTTGCTATCTACCGCACATACGGCGAGGGGTATGAAAAGTTAGCCCGCGAGTTAGCCCCGTTCGTCTCGCGCGAGCTCCGCCAGCAGTTACGGAAGAGCGAGCGAGCGAGCGCGAGGTGGAAATTAGTATCGCGCGAAAGTGCGACGCTTCGTTAGGAAATTCGTTGCTTTCGTGGTTTCCTGGCCGCGCGATTAACACGTCGGGCGACGGTTGCGGCGCACCGCGGTGCCGTAATACCGGGAATTCTGCGTTACATTGTTTTGGTGTCAGCGAAGAGCAAGGAGCTCTTCTCTCTGTCTGTCTCTCTCTCTCTCTCTCTCTCTCTCTCTTTGATCAATGTTCGGTGCTCCGGAAGCTGTGCATCATGCGATTATCGAGCGAGATTTCAACAGCTGTATCTTCCTTCCCTTTTTTGGAAACGATAATAATTTCGAGAGAAATCGACGAAAAATTTTGGAGGGCAAGCGATCCTCCGCGAGGATTATTCGACGAGCTGCCCGCGTAATTCGCGGCGTCGAGGCTGCAAGCTTCTCCGGTGTAAATCGAGGGATGATCATAAACCGGCTTCGGTCAAGGGGGTGCGCGCGCGCGGGTCATGGGTCACCGCGGCGAGTCTCGAAAGTCCGCAGGCTCGCTAGGTAACAACACGGTTTCCGCCCGTGTGCGCGTCCATTGTGCGTTCCATCCGATCATTATTACCGCGATCGACCCGGCGCGGATCTAGCCGAGCGGCGGGGACGCTCGCTCGCTCGCTCGCTCGCTCGCGCGCTCGCTCGCGCGCTGATATATGGTAGATCGGGGGTGAGATAATATCCGCGCAGGTTATGTGCGCCGCGCGCGACCGGTCGGCGTGGTAGCCCGCCGCGGATTTCCAGCGGCGCGGCGGTTCGTTATTACTTTCGAGCAAAATGTGAAAGTCGGAACGCGCTATTGTGCGGATCGGCGGATTCGAATTCACGGTAGAGGCCCCCGCCGTGGGTACGCGGGTGCCTTTGTTTCCCAGCGCGAGAATATCGCGATTTTTCGCCGCGATTTTTCCCTGCCAGCTTAGCATGTCGCTATTTCGCCATTTTTTTCCCGGCGCGCGCGTTTCCCCGCTCGCTCTCGTTACAACCGATACAACTGCGGCTGGAGAAACGGAACGGCGAAATTCCGCGTGGAA
Organism: Eciton burchellii; assembly: GCA_020341155.1. NCBI lineage: Eukaryota > Metazoa > Arthropoda > Insecta > Hymenoptera > Formicidae > Eciton > Eciton burchellii. Next base: position 4,018,122 of record JAHMML010000005.1, read on the forward strand.
TTGCGTAAACGCGGGTGTCGTGCGCTCGCTCGCGTCTCACGGCGGAGAGATCACTCCGATCGGAGGCGCGAGATATCTCGTATCCACGCGCATCTTTCCGAAACTTGTTCGAGACTGAGGATCGGTCGCGGACGTTAACGAGATCCAGCGCGTTGCGATAGCAACGGGGATGAGAAAGATCTCCGAGTTATTACATCCCGCGATACAGTCCGCGTGTATTCCGAGCGAGCGGATCATCGCGGCATCCCACGCTGCTCACTCCGTAATCAATGACGTATGCATTATGATAGCGCCGCGGCTGCAGAACCGACAGGACGACGACGCCGCTCTGGTCCAGCACCGTCGATTACGCGCCGCGCGATGCAACAGCGTGGCACGGCCGTTCAACGAGAGAGCTCGACGGCGCGTTTGAGATATTTAGACCGGCTTTTATTACCGGGATAAGCTCTCTCTCCCTCCCGGTTGTTTCGCGCGCCAACCACCGCCGGTATACCGGTTGTCCCTCCTGAGCCCGAGGGCGCAACGGTTAAATTCCAGCGGGCGTTCTCGCGTGGCGGAATGTCTCCCCGCGAGATCGTCCGAGCGCGGAGGAAGAGCTCGCTGCTGCGGCCGATCGAGAAAGAGACAGACAGCGAATGCGGGACCAACCGAGACGGAGACTCGCCTGAGTGGGACCTTCCGGGAAATTGGATCGGCATTTTGTTCTTTACGAGCGACCGCGCGAGAGACGTCGCGATTCTACAAGGTAGGACGTTCCTGTCGGAAGACACGCCGGTTATACAGGGTGGGACATTGCTGCGCGGACGGACGGAATATGCGGTCACATTGACGGAATATGCGGTCACATTGACTCCACGTGACGAGGACTCTGAGACTCTGAGACTCCTCCAGTCGTGCTCGTCGGCGCGCTTACTCGAGGAAAACCGCGCGCTTTACGCTACGCTCGGAGCCTATTCTTGTCGCTAGTGGGATATGCAATTATACGTGTTTCGTAAAAAATTCTTCCGCCTCCGCTTAAACGGCCCCCGGTGTTCCCTGTCCTGAAGCGGGATTCTCGTTAACTCGGAAAGCATTCCTCGTCCGGGAAGTCGCATGCCACCGTCGTGTCCAGCCGCGCGCTATTTTCAGCCGGTACTCCTGTTCGCCCATAAAATCACTAGACGTCGTTGTCGGGAGACGAGCTGTGCGCGTCGCCGCGCCTGGTGAGATATTGCCGTCGCGTCGCTGGAAGACCAGATCGTAACGAGGGATGTGAGACGTCTTCGTCGAGGTGGAACACGCTCCTTCATTTCGCGAATCCACGAACGCACGAACGACCCTCGGCGCGCTATTACGGCCGATCTCTGCGAGCTCCCGGGCTTTATCCCGCGTATCGATTCGTATCTCGAACGCACGGCATGTGGCGAATGATACGAGTGCGGTGCGAGCGCGAGGCCAATCCGTAACGACGAATCGTGCGCGCGATTTCGCTCAACGGGGGGAATCCCCCGCGATGCGTTTTCGATTCCTCCGATTGGTCCCAACGTAAATCGCGGAAGGCCGAAGAGGGAAGGGGAAAGGCGCGCCTGGATTCGTCCTGCTCCCTAGGATCGTAAATAAAATCGGATCGCGAGAAGAAAAGGAAGAAACGAACCACCTAGCGCGACACGCCGCGCCGCGCCGCGCCGCGCCGCGTCGCGCCGCGCGATCCGATCCGATCGGATCGGATTGTCGGCTCGGGCGCTCGCGCGCTCATTTTTCCCCGGCGCGTGCAGCAGGAAGCGCATGATTTGTGCCGACAATCGCGACACGTGGGCGTATGTATATCGTCCGGGAATACAGCCCGGGTTCGATTCGAGTTCCTCCGAGATAGTCGGCGCAGCGGCGCGCAGCTGCCAGCTTGCTTGCCTGCCTCCTCGCCTGCTCGCCTGTACCTGCCTCTATGCTATATCCTAGGCGAGCGCGAGCGCGAGCGCGCTCGAGCTATCGCGAACGAGAAACGGCAGACGGAGAATCGTTCTTCCTATCCTTCCAAGTTCGATGACTCTCGGCGATGATCATCGCGAGGGGGCAAACGTCCTCCTCCCTCCTGCCGTTCCCCCCTCCCCCTCCCCCTCCCCCTACCCGTTCTCCGTAGCTTGGTCCCTTCGCGCTTCGTCGCCCCCTGTGCTCCACCTCCTCCTCCTCCTCCTCCTCCTCCTCCTCCTCCTTCTCCTCTTCCTCCTCCTCCGTCTCCTCCTTCTCCTCCATTCTACCTCCTGCCGTTGCTCCCTTCTCGCCTCCCCGTCCTCCCTTCCCGCCCCGAGTACTCCCTACGCTCGAGTTATCATAACCGCCGCCATCCGTCATGCATCACTTGCCACTTTGTGCCCCGGAGAATCCTCTCGCCGCGGCACGACAATCGACGCTGAAGTGCCGACTCCGACGATGACGCCGAGGGAACGGCGAGATATCGCCAGGTGTTATCGCGGGATTTTTCTTCCTTCGTGCGCCTCGTTAGAGTAGCCGCGAAGCAAAAGTCGGCGGGTCATTGCACGACGTTTCGATGATTGCCTTTAATCGTTTCGTTTTATTACGGTACGCGCGTCGCGCTTTTATGCGTCGTCACGTGACGTTTCTATGGGCTGAGATTGTACATGTTACGAAATGAGCGATTATAAAGCTGCGTAAGATTGGAGTAAAAAGCTAAATGTCGCGCTTTCACGTGATTGTAAAGTAAACACTGCCGTCATCATCCCACATTCGGCGATTAGATCCTGTTACGCGTTCGTCGCTCTTTAGAAGTAGATTACACCTCGACCGGCCGAAGAACCGCGTGAATTTCAGAGCACATTGTCGGCAGTGAAACTGTGAGAAACGCGCTCCGCATTTTTTTCCTTCGCAATCTATCTACGATACCGATCAATCCGGTCCCCGCTTGTTTCACCGCTGCACCGTGCGCGCGGAAGTGAAACGTACTTCCTACGTTGAAGTTGGCTCTTTCAACCTCGGGAAACGTAAATAGGCTGGAGCCTAAATGGCTACGTTGTATCCTGTCTAGCATGCGCGGGACGCCATTCACATCTCCGCGCCGAAATTATTCGTTTCTCCTCATTTCACGTCGTTTATGCGCATTTCTCATACCGATCGATCGATCGATCGATCGATCATTTCGCATTCGCGCGAGAGCTTCCGATTCCAATCACTGAATCATCGAATGCGTCTCCTCCTCTCGTCGGCTCTTGCATGACTTCGCGATGTTTAAAAGGCGGATACGCGAAAAACCTCTCGATCTCAATCAACGTCTGCGCGACTTAGCGTCACCGCCCCCGCCCCGGTTCGATACTCGTGACTTGTTTTCGATTCGCAGCGAGATCGAGCCACGACGAGACGCGGAAAAAGGAGATAAGAGGCACGCGTCGCGCCGGGATACCAGTTTTCCACGCGCGCTCTCGCTTCTGCACCGTTGAATGCAAGGTGCATTAATAAGAGTCGACTTGCTCCTTCTTGCGCCGTTTACCTTAAGACGTCCCGCGACTTTTCCTCGCCGCTTTTCGCGCCGCTCTTACTCATCCCGGATTAGCGGTACTACCGGTCGATCGACCACGGATGGGTCACGTGTGCAGGTTGGGCACCTGCTCCTGTACCGGTGAATGGGAGAACTTACTTTAAAGAGACGTATCCCGAACCGTTTTCCTTCTCCTTCCTTCCCTCCCTCTCTCTCTCTCTCTCTCTCTCTCTCTCTCTCTCTCTCTCCCTCTTTGCTTCTCTTACTCTCTGTATCCCGACACAACTGACACGAGGTTAAGCCACGTCTAACTGTAAGATAACCGGCCTGCCCGGATCGTTCGGCCAACTCGCGTGCGTTTACCCTCCTCTCCTTTTTCCAGCTCTCCGCTCCGCTCCGGGGCCCCGTACGCTCCACGTTCATCAATGGTCCCGCGAACGCCGGACGCGAAGGACGACGTAAAGTGTGTTAGAAAGTTATGAAGTAACGGTACTTTCTTGCAAATGCGCGGATGGCGTTAATAATGCTTCCTGAATGAAGCGATCGCCCGATCGAACGCCGGAAGTGTGAGAACGCACGGAAGCACCGAGCACCGAGGTTTCTTCTCTGCACTAGATCTGTATTCATGCGGATGGATTTTCGTTCAACGAGATCATTACTCGGAAAGAGGGGAGCCGATCCATAAAACATGCTCGTGGAGAAAATATTAATTAGGGCTAATTAACGTGAGCGTTATTATGCAGAAGCAGCCTTTCGAGGGGAGGATTAAGACTGCATGATGCATTTGCAAATTGATCCCTCTCATTAACATTTAATTATACCTTTAATCGCCTGATACGGCGAAGCGCCGGCGTATCGGCGCGCGAGCGATCGTATTTTCGACCGAGGTGGTTTCAGGGAAATTAGAACGAGTTTGCAAATCGATCCTCTCGCTCCGGTCGTTCGATTAGCCTACGATTTATTCGAGATACGACCATGTTACCTAAACGTTACAGCTTATCCGCTTATAGCGTTATCGCTCTGTCCGCTCTGTCCGTGCAGAGGAAAAATCTGATTCTGCTGCGAGCTTGCAACGCGAGTTGAATTTCAGGGTAGCGCATCCCGCGGGAGACTCGCGACGCGATTTCAGCGGACGTCTGAGATAATTGGTCCCGCTTTCTTGAACCTTTCAGATGCGAGATGAATGGCGAATCGTGCGCACCATAGAGACGCCAGGTCGGCATAGAAATGGGCAACAACAGCAGCAGCTCCCATCAGTACTGCGCGTCCAATGGACCGTCGCATGAGATCGGCGGACGCGGATGGACGCAGTCCTTCCCGCGGGAGCTGGCGCGGCATCATCCTCAGCAGCCGACCGGGCACAAGGTCCTGCCGGAGCCGCCCAATCAGCGGTTGCGCGCCACCAATAATGGAAGCATCATTCACAACGGGGGAACCATAAGCGGCCGCAGACCGCCGGCCCTCACGCTTCCGCACGACCTTAATAAGGTAAGGACTCGCGGCGGCTTTTCGAGTCGCGCTGATGACGTGGCGTGGCCGTGAGCGACCTGCCATGATCCGTCTCGCGCTTGCGGACCTTGCGCTGCAACGGGGTGCAAGGGGGAAACTTTTTTTCCTTCAGAAAGAACAAACTCCGTGCCGATCAATAATTCGACTGTCGGCAAGTGGCGGTAGCGCAATAGCGACAATTGTACGAGACTGCGGACGTGTCACTCGTCAAGATCAGTGCGGAGAATCTTTGCTAGTTACGAGAGAAGCAAGTGGGAGATGAAATAAGGATTCTTATTTTCATGATGAGATACTTCCTATCTTCTAGTTCACGCATGTATGCGCTCTTGCGCATATCCGTTGCACTTCAAATACGCTGAAAGTGTAGGTGGCAACGCGCGAGTATGCATATTTATGTGCACATTTGCGCGTATATTCGTACACATTTGTATTTATGTATTTACGAACGTATAATGTACGTATTTATTTGGTTTGTAGCGCACGCTTATAAATTGCAATCGGAGACGAGGAGAGCGCGACATAAATATTTTCTGCTCCGAATCTCTCCGACGCGAAAGTCCACAAAATCGGCCGAATTGTACGCCGAAAAATTAATTTTTCATTCCGATTCGCTTCGGTCCGATCTCATTTTGTGTCGGTCAATCCTCCTTCTATCTTCGGAGAGTCGTGTTTCCGTCGTCTAGCATTCTCACGCAGGTAACGCGCGTTCAGAATTTGTCTTCTGGCTGAGCGCCAAGTGTAGCGGTAACCCGGTTAAGAAGAGTATTCTATGGCACTTTTTTTTTACCACGAATCCACGAAATGTATCACGCGGCCTTCATCGAATGTTTTTGTGCCGCGACGCTCGCACAGAGACGTCGGTTTCTCATCCGTCCGCTTTGTCACGTTGTCCCATTGTATTTATTGCGTGCAGCAGAAGGAAGTCGTGCGTGCGATTTGCAAATCAACGATGTTCCAAGAATAAACGCAACCCACGGCGTGCTACCTTTACGTAATACTTAGGGGGAATAGTTTCTTTTAACCCGTTATGTGCATTTAATCAAGGAACGAGTCTCACAATGAACTCTTGTTCCGTCCCAGAAGACGGTATAGAATATTCCTCGCGTAACAGAATTCCATCCATCGGACGGAACGGGCAATCGCGAGAACGCTTGAACGAAGCGAGGAGCGGAGAATAGAAAGAATTTGCACGGGCAAATTAGGATTCTGAAAGAATATGTCGTCTCGCCTTCCAGCAGGGGATATTCCGCAGCCGCAGCACCTCGGCGTCGAATATCGGCGCCTCCCGCGGCCGCAAGCTCGAGCACCGTTGCTGCCATCATCGAAGCGAGTCGAGCTGCTGCATGGAGAACGAGATGCAGGAGCTCAAGAGGTTCGGTAGCGAGCCCGATCTGCGGTACTCGCCGATGGAGCGGGAGGCGGTGCGTTGCAACGGGAAGCTGCCGCAGCAGCACGCGATGGAGCACCGGCATTGCGGAAGCGGACATTATCCCGAGCGGGATTGCAGAGAGCGGGAGAGCCGGTACAAGGGCAAGAAGAAGTACAAGGCACCGGCGCCGCCGTCGAATAGCGTAGTTGATGACTCGTCCCCAGATTCCTATAGGTAACCCATTAACGATGTCGTCATGGGGTAGCAACATGTCTCTCGTGAACGTTCTCTCTTTATTTTTTCGATAGCCTTAAATTGCTGCGTCATCCGCTGAAGGATTCTATTAAAATGAATAATCTCCTGAGATTCTTTCTCCCTCTCTCTCTCTCTCTCTCTAAATTGTTTTGAGATCAATCGTCTTATCGATAACTCGATATGCCTCTATCGTGCATATCAATGCGTTACATAAGTGATATTTCTGCTACGCTCATTCTACATCGATGCCGGTCCAAGATATCGGTACTATGTCTCGATGAAGAAATCTTCTCCTCAGGTACACGGAATGTGGCCAGGATCGCTCGGCGGGCGGTTGCCGCGGCGAAGAGGAGATCCAGCCGCCGCCAAGGCGATCGCGCCTCTTCAAGACGCGAGCGGAAACGAAGAGGGCGCAGGTCAACTGGCTCTCTTCGTCGTCGCAGGCTCACGCGGAACGTTGCAATGAAAACGGCAACAGCAACGGCTTGGAGAACGAGCGACGGTGGCGAGGTGAGGACGGTCGTGCCGGCAATAAGGAGAACAGGCTTGCCTGGCGCGATCAGAGTAACCATCTTCATCAGGATCGTTGGTGCCGGGACGAGCAGAGGCGTTCGCGGATCTTCGACGGCAAGAATACGTTGCAGAGGAGCATGAGCAGTCCGGAGTTCCAAGCGGAGCTGATGCAAGTGGCCAGAAAGGTGCGCAACAAGCTGCACAGCAGCGGCGCCAGGTCTTCCGTGGAAGCTTGTATGGAGCGCAATGACATCGAGGCCGATCGGTGTACCAAGGAACCGAAGATCGAGGAAACGAAACGGCCGGAGAAACGATCGGCGAGAAACGAGGAGAGCTCCCACGATCAGGAGTGTGCGATCGAGGATAGGATCGTCGAGGAGAGGCGACTGATCGATCGCTCCAGCCGATCCGAGACAAAACTCAATGTATACGAAGAGCGCAAGGGAAATGCTCGCGATCCCGCCAAGAACTATCTAGAGGAGAGGCAAGCGGAGGCGGTATCAGGCGGAAAGAGACGGCTCGTCGAGAAATCGGCAACCTTCGAAGAGCCGTCCATGGTACGTTCGAAGGATCCAGCCCGAAAAGTTCTGAAGGAGCGACTAAATGCAGCGGGGCATTCCCCAGACGCGAGATTCCTGTCGGAGAGGCAACGCAAGGAACTTCTCGAGGATTATCAGCAGGCAAAGAGCGTAGCCAGGAGCCGAAAATACGTAGTTGCGACTGACTTGGAGACACCCAGATCCGAGAGTCCGGTGAGGCCTTGCATCAGGGTGACGGATCCTCGCGGACAGGGCTCCGGCAGGGAAAGCACGCCTGAACGGACGAACGAGGCCAAAGAGAGGGGGAAGGAGAGGGATTCGGATCGTAGATGGCGAAAGAGCGAGACCAGGAACACGGACGACACGCCGGATGAGAGGAGGTGGCCCTGCGAACCTGTTTCCGCAACGGTGGAGAAGAAGAACGCCAAATCCAAAGAGAAGCTCGCGAGGAAACCAGAAATCAAGGAAGTCGTCCGCGAAAAGAATTGGCACGTGTAAGTTGCTCTCGCGTCGCGAATCAATTTATCTTCCGCGGCTCTGCGATGTACTCGTCCGTGCGTGCGTACGTGCGTACGTGCGTGCGTGCATGCGTGCACGTTATGGTAATTTTGTTAATTATTGTTCTTATCAATTATGCGCAACTTTCTTCAGCATGGATATGTACGCGCACATGGATATGGAATAGATAAATGACTAGTTTTTCGACGGTGATGTTTTCGCGATAAGCGATGATTAATTAGCGTATTACTCCTTCGTAATTGATTATGCACAGTCTGAAGCATCGTTTACCGATCGTTTATCCAGGCTGCCGCCGGAAAAGACCGCGCCGAAAACGTTTTACTTTGGCATGGACGAGGCACTGTCGAACGAATCACGAAATTGCGTGGATCAGCACATGGAGCAGATCCAGTCCAGATTGCAGGCCAGAGAGGTGAACGGATCGATCGAGTGTTTCGATTACACCGACGATGTGAGTAACATATCTTACATATAATATTTTCAATAAAACGTTATCATTTAGTGTATAACTATTTGCTATAAAATCCGTTGTCCAAGGAAAATATGTATCAGTGAATGAATTTTTGACTGGCCCAAATATCCGGGACTTTTAGGGAAAGAGCGGGATGGAAGATATTTCGTTAAAATTACGACCCACGTTACCCAAAAAGCAGCTGGAGATTCCCCGGTTCTCACCATCGGCAGCCTGGCGATTATTATCCGCATTGGAGGCACCTGGACCGGCCATGAGCACAGCGAGCGAGGAAGTTCCGGTAAGCGCACGAGGAATACGTGGCAACTCGACCGTCCCAGTAACGATTAATAATTAGTGAGTGTACAGAACTGAAGAGCGTACAAATTGTTTGACGTCAGGTGATGTTCGAGGAGCGTATCGAACGTCTGTCGAGGCCTCCTCCGCCGCTGATCGCTCTTGGCCCGCGAAGCTCGCACGACAAGTCGGGTGACTCCGGCATATCCGGTGATGCCGGCGCGGTCAACGACGATTCGCTGGACGTCAGCACCAACACCAACAATAACGGTAACAGCAACGGCAGGCTGAAGACGTCGGCGACACGGCCAACGTGGACGCCACAGCAAGACTTGGGAGAAGAGTCCAGTAGCGACGCTGGCGTAGACTCGCCACCGCCGATGCCGACATCAGTAAAGTTTCCACCTAGAGCGCACGTGTTCTCGTTGTCCTTGCCGCGCGATGACAGCCGTATGTATCTGTACAACCCGGATGTGAAGGGTAAAGAGAGTTCGACCTTCAACTCACTACAGAAGCTGAAGAGATCGGTATCGGGCGCTTTGGGACTTGGACCGCTGGATCTCGAGAGAAAACGTACGCGTGATGTTCTTGATGACAATTGGTTATTGTCAACGAGCGCGCCTACGTCACTGCAACACGCTCAAATCACAGACGCGACACGTTCCTCGCCGCCTGGCTGGAAACCTGGCTATGATGATGAGGACGAAGATGATGAAGACTTGGAGGAGGAATTGGATGATCGCGGTGACTTCCCCGTAATTATGAAGCCGCCCTCGTTCTCGTACTTGGCCTCTGGCGGGCACGTGATGTATCTGCCCGAGTCCAATGACTTGCAACATCAGTCGCAGAGCTTGAATTGCATGAACAATGCTGCGGCAGACAGCGAGAGAAATCCCGGCAATGTCGGGCCGAAGTATCGCAAAAACGGCATAGATGAGTTTAGGAAACCTAATAAAGATATGGAGAAGACGAGCAAATATTCCAAAGATTCGATTGTTCTGATGGACAAGCCTTTCGCGAGCGATGGGAAGGCGAACAACAAGTTCTCCAAATCGTGCGAAAATATTTCCGAGATGAAGCAACGCAGTAGTTCGCCTATCAGCGATCAGCAAAATTTACAGGACGATAAGGAGATCGCACCGGAAATGAAACCACCATTAAAAAGTAACTCGAAAGGCCGGAGATTCACCTTTCAGAGCACAGTGCGACAGATCGAGAGACGTAGATTAGCGGAAAAGTTGTCGCGAGAGGCGGAAGCCAAGGAAAGACAGAGAAAGGGCGAGCTGGAGGCAATGCGTAAGGTAGAAGAGGAATTCCAGCGGAAACGGGCTAGAGAGAAGGCAAACATCAGGCAACAACTTCGCTTATATAACATGGACGAAAATCTGAGGTAAATTTTCAAAGTAATATCGAATATCGTTGCTTGCTAGAAATAAAAAAATCTCAATATGAATTAAACTTTCTGATTGAAAATTATAATTAGACGCAGATTATCACAGACTTTCAAACGTGTAATCTGTTTGAATGATTTTCTAAAATATTGCTTCATTTTAAATATCAATATCCGTTTCCTAATTTCTGCAAAATCGCAAACTATTTCATTACTGGCGATCTATCTGAATTATAGTAGCTTGCCCACTGTGTGGGACAATTCGCAATTGTCTCGTGCGGACCCGGATGGTGCGCCATCATCGTCAGCATCGTCACCGACATCGATCCCACCGGCAAAACTGACGACTATGCGGAAGAGCAGCGTCAGCAGTGACGAGTATCTGCGTAAAAGAGCGCCCAGCACAGATTCCAGGCAGCAGCAACAGCAACAGCAACAGCAGCAGCAGCAGCAGCAGCAGCAGCAACAGCAACAACCGAGGGAGTACAAAGACTATCGACCAAAGTATTACGACTGGGCACCCACCGAGTCATCATCGCATCTGGATTACAAGCAGACCACAGTGCATCCCAAGGTGGTCTGCGATATTCCCAAGAGCTCTCCGGTCTTTGTAGACGCGCATACAAACGCCGGCAAAACCACAAATGTCAATTCTACACCCAGGTCCGACAATTACAGGTAAAATAATTAACAGCGAAATCTATCGTGCTGTAATTTTAACGGTACAGGATATAGAACATTTTGAGATATTCTTGTAGTCTCAAATAAAATTTTCGTAATATTCCCAGTTCCTTGATAAATCACGATATAATTCATGCTTCCCGTGATGCAAGCGCAAAGGCACATTTCCCGTAACATGGAATGACACGACTTTTATTCTTGAATTCAGTTTTAAGATGGAAAGAACGCCGATTGGAGATATCTCTTCTAGATATCTCGTTTTTTAAGGCAATATAGAATATATAGCGAGTGTCTAGGTATCCGCACCTAGCCTTCGTATAAATTATCACGCGCGGCATCCGATCGAAAGAGAGAGAGGGAGAGAGAGARAGAGAGAGAGAGAGAGAGAGAGAGAGAGAGAGAGAGAGAGAGAGAGAGAGAGAGAGAGAAGAAACGAGCGTGACGTTTTAATACACAGAACACGCAAAGGGTTACAAAGTTACGAAGGGTAAAGGTCTCCTCCTTCGTCGTACGTACGAGGCACTCGTCATTCCGGAGAGTCTCTGAATTCACTTTCACTCACGTGCCGGCGGCACGTTAGACCGCTGCTCGCGTACAACGACCGGCACGATTGCGAGACGAGACCGCTAATGGCAAATAATCCTCTAACGCGTTACCCAACAGGAAAGATTTTGCTCACGGAGCCGTGGCGGCGAGATCCTCCTTAGCGAGCAGTGACAGCGAGCTATCGCAACCGAACACGAGACCGCATTCCAGGCAAGCCAGCGGCAAGAGCAAGCCTCTTCGCTCTAGGTACGTTCGATACAATCTGGCCCCCCCTTGACTTGCGCTTGAGGTAACGATCCCCCGCCCTTGAGAATGTTTCCCGAAGTAGTAGTGATGTCGACGGATGCATAGTGTCCGAACGCAGCAGTTTCCGTAGATTCGAATGACGTCTATGACTTCTGCACTTCATATGCTGTAACGAGCGTGAGAGCTACTTGACCACTTTGCGGGTCAGTCAGACGCAAGCAAGATCTATTTACGTAATTACCTCCATTATTTCACGATTTTAATATAAAAGAAGATTAAAGCCATTTATCTCCAAGTTACTTTATTTACGTTAATGTTCTTTTATCGGTCTTGTTGTTTCTCGGTATTAGAATTCACAGCGTGGACATGACATTTTATGATTTCGATTTACATTCCATGTGACGGCCTATCTTGTCTTCCTTGTTGGCGTGAACACGCGGATATTAATTGCCCTCTAGATACAGTAATTAGCAGTAATTAAATCTACTAATCGCATTCGCCGTAGATAAGAAGACAGAGCCCGCGCATCGTGCGTACACTAATTCTTGGCTTTTTGATTTTTTATTCCCGCGCAGGTTTTAAAGGTGGGCGTAAAGTAAATAGTGTTAACACCTCTAGTCATCTAACAACGCTTCATTAAACCAAGCCAAGCACAAATACGATCGCGCTTCTAACTACGCATTGGGCGAGGATGGCATATAGGTGGCGAGCATCGTGCGAGAACGGCTGAAGCAACGCAGAGAGAGAGAGAGAGAGAGAGAGAGAGAGAGAGAGAGAGAGAGATATCGTCGATATTGCGTGTTGGTTTATCTTCCGCGACACGTTGAACGCCAGCAAACACCTTTTGCCCCGGTCCTTTATGTCCATGTGAGCGCTCCATGTTAATATTTAACTAGATTCACTCGCGTGCAGCGCGCGTACGAAGAATAGATGTTTGCCTTGGCGTTCGGCGCGTTGACAAATACAGCAGAGGCGTCACGTGCGCTCGATAGATTGGAAAATATTGATCCTTCATGAATGAAAGTGGTTTCTCCGAGAAAGGAAACCTTGGCACTATTAGAGATAAAAAATTATCATTAGAGAAAAATCGCTGTAGTCTTATCTTTTGTAAAATTAAAGGATTAACTTTCGATTCACTACGAGAGATGTAATATAGAAATATGAGAATTGCAGAGATACATTTGTGGACATGCGATCGTAAGAGTTACGCAAGTTACGCAAAATGGAATATCGTATCTTCAAGATCTCTCGCAGGGAAAGACGAGGAGACTCATCTGACTGATCTGTATTTCGATCAAGTATATCATTGTGAGCACGTGTGAAGGATCAAACCATGTTTGACGTTTCGTACATCGTTTGACGTTATTTCGACCGTACGCCGTAATTGCACGGTGACGCAATTCGTCGTGACTCGTGGCGTTCTCTGCTGATACCAAAGTAGGAAGAAACGAATGTCGAAACGAAGCGAAACGAGTAAGAAACGGTTAACTAGGTCAGCTAGTCCAGCGTGCAGCGAGGAAGCCGCCACTTCGGAGGACGAGAGCCCGGTGGAGCCGATCAAACAGGAGCGAGGCCCCGGCTTCGTACTGAACGGAGTGCAGCCCTTCGTGAGGGAGAAGAGCTATCGACCGATTTCTTTCAATCCCCAACCACCTCCGCCCATCCCGAGTTAGAAGCCAATCCGCGGATCCGCGAAAAATAGTACCGTCGATGTTAATTCCGAATTGCGCGGGAATCTTTTGATTATTATCGATTACTCGCATAGCTTTCGACATGACGTAAAACATCACATCTGCGAAACCTTTGTTAGATTTTTTTATACACTCCATTTTGTACATTCCTGTCAGTCCCGAGACGAAGTTCTGCGAGAAATTCGACGTTTCATCAAGCATATTGCGCATATCAGTTCGCTGAACTCCCTAAGCCAGGGAGTTTAGGAAAAGAAATATCATAAAGGAAGATTTTGTAGCAAGGTTCACGAAGAGATATGCGTCCTTCTGCGATCGAGATTATAAATGTTCTCTCAGCTCCGTGAGCTCCGTGCGACTGTCCGCGAATGTATAATAACGAGGCTAGCGCAGGGCGGATAATGTCATTCTTCACGCAACATTGTTTATGTACGTGGAACTAATGTCTAGTAATACTTTATGATGTGTAACAAGTAACGCACGATCTAACTCCTAACCAAATGTGTTCCATACGTCTCTTGGTACGTCATCTATATTCTATTTATGCATTCGTCGTTAGGTATTAACAATGCGCGGAAGCGGAATCAAAGGAATCACGTGTGAGTACACGTGTGTGCGAGCCGATGTCGTTTTATTGCCAGTTATAAAACCGCGTCGCGCGAACAATCAGAGAATAATCGCGGATACATTACTCAAACAGGTTTAGGGTAACATTTTTGTAATTATGTACAGGTAACAATCGCGCAGGCGACTGCAAGTATTTGCTCATGTAATGTAATCAAACAAAGAATAATGTTGTTATTAACTTTTGCGTATTTCTTCACCGCATCCTGTCTCTCCCTGCCCTCCTCCCTGCCCATTCGCCGCGCGCCAAGAATACGGATTAAGCTGAACCGGAAATTGGCGGCGGCCATGTTGATATTGCAAGCGCGCTTGCAACTGCGCGGAGATTCCATTGAACGACTATCGAAAGATTTTCGTTTTGAAAATTCGTAACGCCCGGTCCATCTCGCTTTTCCTTCCGTGTTTCCACTCGCGTTCGTAATTTCTTGTTAAACATTGTACATTTCAAATCGTTGGATTCACTTGGCGAAAATCTCATACGGATTGATCGCAAACTCGGACGAACGGCCATCTTGAATTCAAAACGCGGATTTGTCATCGCGGCATTGTTCGCACATTTCAAATCAGAATTTGAATAACGAGCGTACAGAAATGAGCTCGTCGGATTTTTCGCAGCATATGCGGCCATCGACTTCTTCGCTGACTGATACGTATGTTTTTGCTCCAATATGAGATCTCGTTATGCTCCTCCCTTGATGACTCGCGATGTCCCGTTATTTTTGCGCGCGATGTATCATTATGTCTCGCTGAAATCAAATTGCGAATCTACGCTGCAGAAACGTGCAATTTGAGTCGATATTAGAGGAAAGCAGCAGCGATGACGAGGAGTCTTGCGAACATAACCCTCCAATATTGCAATCGAATGCGAATCAGGCGCAACCGAGCGGATGCAGCTTTACAACGCAGAATGGCAATCTCACCGACAGAGAGGAGGCTGGTATTTTCGGAAATTACGTTGCATTCAACGCACATTAGAGTAATTAGAGTATCGACGTTAGAACGTCCGAGTGAATATGTCGGAATGCTTCAAAAGCTTCAAAACGCTCTACTTGAAAAACGATTTATTGAATCTTTGGTGGTGTTTCTTAATTTTTTATTATATCTTACATCGTAATAATTACATCGTATCTATGTGTTACATCACGATAATTACATAAAGATAAGAGCAATTCCCGTTAATACTAAATATAACGGATACAATATCCGCCATGATTGCGATCCCTCGGGATGCTCTCGCGCATTTTAGCTTCATCATTATATTCATCATATTCCTGCTCGTAGATTATTTTGGCCATGATTTGGTCGAACAGTCAATTGGGCGCTGCCTATTACAACATCCTCACATCCGAATTATACGTCATGGACGACATTTACGATGACGGTGTCCACTTCAACATCATGAAGACTCTGTACAGGCAGTGTCAGCCGCGTTACGTCGTCACGATTTCCGGCATGTCCGACGAGTTCCTCACGGCGATCGAGGCGCTGGTAACGTCGGAAACGTTGGTCAGCTCGAGTGAATCGTCAGATATAAGCAGCATCCGGTCGGTGCAGCCTTCGCTAAGGATAATGCAAAAGAAGGAACATGGCTTCGATAGATGCTATCACCGCGTCCGATGTCTCAAGCTACAGTCGGAGCCGGCGAATGCCAACAATAGCGAGAGGTTTATCTTCCTGCAGGGCTTGTTGAATTTCAAATCGATCGTCATGATCCACGCGCTCGGTCTGCTCTTGATCTACATCGACCAGCGTTGGAACAATATCGCACTCGATCCTTCAGGCAGGGCTGAATTCGCGTCCGTAACCAGCGTGACATTGTGAGTCCCTGACCTGTCGCGCTGCGGTGCAATCTTTACGTGATAGCATGAGATATATAAACGTGTGCTTATTTAAAAAGTAAGCTCATTTCTTTTGTAGAGAAGGGGGATTCAGATATTTGTCTAATATATTCTTTTTTTATCCGTGAATCGTGTTGCGCATGTCCGTGAAATATTGGATTCCCTTTATTTTTAATTAGATTCGAATTCTGTCTAATTAAATGTCTTTAATTGTCCAACGGAATTTTCTTATTTTCTAATAGGATTTCTTGGTGATTTAATAGGAATGTTTCTTTTCTGTGAGTATAAGATTCACGCATCTTTCGTTTTGTGAAATTTTGTAGACGCGACGTTGTCATGATAGACGACGATACGTACAAAGCACTGAATATCGTCCACTGCAGAGATCATCCGAGTGTCTTCAAACGCGGCGACACGGCGTCGCAGAAGCAAAGTGGCAGTTTATTCACCCTCCTCAACCGTTGCCAATCACGGCCTGGGGCGCAATTTCTCTGGCAAGTAGTTGTAGCTATGTTGCTTCGTGTCACAGGTTTTTATTTAGCAATTACTTTTATTTAGCAATAACAACATTAAAAGTAAATTAATTAAATTATATATCGTGATAATTAATCATGCAAAATTCCAATTTATTAAATACTATATGACAGTTTATCATATTCATTATTATGTTTTACATATAAACAGTTATGAAAAATTATTTTACATCTTGTAGGAAAACATTGTGGCATCCTACAAGAAACATCAAAGTTCTCAATGAAAGATTCGAAATCGTCAAATTCTGTTTGAATCCGGATAACCAGAGCATCGTAGAAAATCTAACGTTTTGTTTGAAACATGTTTATCACTTGAGTAATATTTTATTGGATAGATATCTGGCACAGCAAGCTAAGGTTTCCGATTGGCGGCGGCTGCACAAGGTTTATCATATTTTTCTTCTCTAATGATACGACACAATAATTCATTCGGGTTTATTACGCGCTTGCGATCTCACGCTATATTTCGTAGATGATTTCGTCTATAATTAACATTGCCGATATGTGTGAGAAATACCGCGAGAGAATCAATCTGTTCCGTAAGATCGTCGATAGCGTTACGAACGAAGTGCGCCACGTCAAGTATTTTATCGAGTACATCGTAGATCTTAACGCGAAAAGGACTGAGAACATTTTCATCGTTCGAGAAAACGTGGATTCGCATTTGGACAAATGTAAGCTAATTTTCTGTTAAAAGAAATAAAGTAATGAAAAATATTATACTTCAGTTCTTTATCGAGACATTCTGCAATGCATTATAAATTCAAATTATTATGATACGCCCCAATAGATATTCATTTTACATCTCCATGTAGTTATGCATGTTGTATTTTTCAAAGTACATCACGCAAGAACCATTTTACCAGAAACCTTGACACGAATGGGAGAGGAAGACATGAAGAAGCATCTTCCAGCTTCGGTGACGACTTGCAAGATGGTGTACATACCGAACATCGGATATCTTTTAGCGATAACCGAATGGAATCCATCGCCGGCCGATAAGATCAATTTAGAGAACTTGGAGTTTAAGTTCGTTAGCAAAAATGTACGCTATTATAAGAGTCCTGGCGCTAAAGGTTGTGTATTTCTTTAATAATTAATGTAACTCTGAACTCTTATGTGTATTGTAATCTTAAATAGAAACCATTCTTTTTCTTTTTACATAATTGTCATTCTCACTTTTACAGAGTTAGATAATACTGTAGGAGATATAATGCTAAGAATAAGTAAACGGGAGAGTTACATTATTCTGAAGCTCGTGAAATACATTACTAAGCATTCCGCATCGATCCTCAATGCGATCCGTTTATGCGCCGAATTAGATATGTGAGTAATATGTGAGTTATAATTTCTTCCGAATTAAACAGACATCTAGATTGAAAACATAAAATTGGAATCGCGTGATTTTCCGCGATCGCGAAAGAAAAAGCGGAAAATGTGAAGGATAGCTTTTCAGATTTACTAAAAAGATCCTAAATCAAAAAACGTTGCGATGAAACGTACCCTTGGGCAACATTTATGCTTCAATTATCGCCGATCGTTGCAGGTTGCTGGCGTTCTACGTGGTTGCGCGAGAACACAATTACGTGAGGCCGAATGTAATAGAACGCCAAGTTATAGCAGTGGAACAGGGTCGGCACCCCATGCAGGAGTTTCTAATAACGTACGTTCCAAACGACACGTATTCCGGAGATGGCCGGAGCCTCGTGAAAATTCTGACCGGTCCAAATGCCTCCGGCAAAAGCACTTATCTCAAACAGATTGCGCTCATAGTGTTTATGGCGCACATTGGCTGTTACGTGCCGGCCAAATCAGCCACCATCGGTATAGTGACTCACATTCTGACTCAGATCACGTCGAGCGACAGCATCTCCCTCAACATGAGCAGGTTCTTGCAGGACATGCGACAGGTACGAGCAACGTTCTCCGAGATGGCCGAACAATTTTTCCTCAAGATCGTTTCGAACAGTACAAATTCGCGATGTAAATTAGAGCCTTGTTAAGCGATGCGCTCGGAATAGAGTCGCTCGTCGAATATTTTTAATGATTATCGCACTGATTCCTCAGATAAACGCCGCTCTTTATGCATCCACGGCAAACTCCATCGTGATCCTGGACGAATTCGGAAACGGCACGTCCGAGAAAAGCGGTCTGTCGTTGCTCGCGGCCGTGTTGAATAACTTCGTTGAGCGTGATGCATACTGTCCGCACGTTTTTGTGGCCACACACATGTTCCAGGTGATGAATATGCTGCCGCAGAGTCCGATAATCGAGGAACAGGTGGGATGCACGTCCAGACCAAGTCTACGTTCGATCAGCCTTTAGCGATCTCTTAAATCATATACGTACTATGTGCCTGTGTGTGTATATGCGTTTTTATTTATTTCATTATTGACGCAGACATTTGAATTTATCGCAAACGACAATGGCTCGCTAGCGTATCTCTATCGTTTAACCAGCGGACAAGCGACACGCAGTTTTGCACATGCGGCTGCTCGAAGTGCAAACTTGGACGAGCAGGTTATCAGACGAGCATTGGAGGTAATTGAAGGATCTTATCACGCATCTAAATTTGTACGCAATGTACAAATTTGAAATTCGTCAGTTGCAATGTAAACGTAGAAAGCGTTGTATGTAAATGTAGAAAGCGAAGCGGTTTAACATATGATCATTTCATAACGAGAACATTTGAATGAATCAGAAACGTTCCGCAGGTATACGAAAAATTTAAGGCAAATGAACTGCCGCCACAGCTACCGGAAGCACGAAGACAAGACATGTAAGAATACTGCTAAATAAAATTCGTTACATTTATATCAATAAAGAAATAAAGTTTGTTGAGATTAATGATGAAATTTTAGGGCAACACCTATTATCGAGCGATTACTGGAATCTGAGAATTTCGATCTTGAAGAGCTGAAATCGCTGGTTCGTCAAGCTACGCAATCGCTATTTGCGAAGAAATAATATCACAGATATCTCAATAGATATTACATCAATTGTTATATATTTTACAACATTTTCGCTACATTCTAGTTACCATTACTTACTTATCTCTTTAATTATTAAAGAATCGGAAGAAGGAATATTTATTTTACAAAAAAAAAAGTTGGCCAGACGGCCAATGTTTAATCGATTCAGATCGATTTTTCACCATGCGTGAATGTTACATGTGTTACATATTCGCGGTGTTATTAAATATAATAATTCATTCAAACAATATATATCAAACCAACAATTGTAAGCTTAAATCTGCGATATGTCGGAGACACAATAAATCGCGATACAAAAAGTAAGCTGCCAAATTTCATAACGCTTAAAATACATACCATGTATCCTTTCAAGCTTCGCGCGCGTCGCAGTTTTCAAAAGGCAGCACGGATGTCACTAGCAATCGCACCCACATAGATCTTCCCGACTACGTCGCGCCGCCAGGTGTCAGGCCGGTCGGTTGGTGCCGGCGGCCGAGAGCTGGCGCTCGCGATCTTTCCGTTGTCAATAACGGACACTGGCGGTGCATCCCGGCACGAAGAGCGAACGGTCGTCCCTCGCGAGATAGAAACCAAACGGCCGAGCCGCGGATGCGATTCGGCTGCTACGCGGACGCGGATCCTGCTCGTGCGTGTGTGCGTGTGTATGTGTGCGTGCGTGCGTTCGCGCTCGCCCGCGCCGTTGCTGACCGCTTTGTCGTTTCGTCGACGACGACGACGACGACGACGACGACGACGACGACGCCGACGACGACGAGAAGAAGAAGAAGAAGAACGATCGAACGTTCGACCGGGAAACGAACGAGACCCGCGGCTTGGAGGCGAGGAGAGAACGCGTGGTTTCCGAGGGCTTTAGAATCTGTGCGACGGGGAACGGGTCGAGAGCGACGGATAGAGAAGCATCCACGAACGGGAGGAAGAGAGAGAAAGAAAGAACGAGAGAGGGAGCGGGAGAGCAGACCGGTCGCCGCGCGAGTTTGAATGCGAACGCTTCCGTAACTGTCAACCGTCATCGTCGCCACCGCCGTCGCGCGCGCGAGAGTCGATCCCCGTCTTTCTCGCACGCTCGAGTCGATTAATCGGTCGCGATAAATAACGGACGTAGAGTCGAGTTTTATGGTGCCAATCGCGGTGCGCGAGACCGACTAAATGACCATGGATCACGGTACGTGCAACATCGATGTCGGCTGCAGCATAAACATCCAGAGGACCGACGGTGAGTGTGAATCTCTATTTGTTCGATCGCTTCGACCGCCGTAGCTGCCGCAATTCTCATATGCCCCGTGCATGTGTTATCCGTGTGTGCGTGTGTGCGTGCGCGCCCTCGTCGTGCACGAGCGCGCGTTTCGCGGTGCCGTTGCGGCCGTTCTCCATCCTCCACCTCCTCTTCCTCCTCCTCCTTCTCCTCCTCCTCCTAGTCGCTCTTCCGTCCTCGCGACTCGTCCTCACTCAACCTCGAAAATTTCCGTCTCCGCTTCGTCCTCGTCCCTGTCCTCTTGGAGTTTCTCTCAGTATCGCTGCAATTGTCAAATCCTCTCTCTCCCCCCCCGCTCTCCTTCCTTCTTTTCCCATGAGAAACCGTTCGTCCGGGTGTCCGATCGCCGTTTCTCTTTCTCCTCTCTCGGTTTCTCTCCCGCTCATTCTCTTTCTCCCGTTCGCTTTTCTCTCTCTTCTCGGCTTCTCCTTCTGCTCTCTCGCTCGCTTCATCCGCTCTCGCTCTTCCCCCAGTATTTCTATCTGTTCTTAATTTCTATTGTTTTCTTCGTTCCCCCTCCATTATCCGTCTCGGTTTCTCTCCTTCGCTTACCTGAACACGTTCGTGCGTTTCCGTGGTTTTCCGTCGCCGCTGTCACGCGGCCAACCGACGCGATTCGCGCGGCCGTTGATAACCGCGCGTGGATCTGACCCTTGTCCCTTCGTCATCGTCGTCCTTGTCCTCGTCGTCGTCGTCGTCGTCGTCGTCGACCGGTCTCTCGCCTCGGACTCGCGTTCCCATATACGGGGAAATTCGGTCCGTCTTCCGCGGTTCGCGCGAGTTCGCCTCTCCGACGATCACGGCCGCGCCATATTTGTTTTCCTTTTTTGTCGAGATCTCGCTGCCACTTTTCTCAACGTCGTCCTTCGCGATATGTCTTTCTTTCATCCTGATCCCCGTGATCCTCGCTGTAGATCAGCTTTGAAACGGCATACGATCGTGGAACGTGATCATCTCGATTTGTGCGTGAATAATTTTAAATTTCTTTTTTTTACGCGATTTTAACAGTACCGCATGGAAGTTCGCTGCAGAATGCTCGCGAATTCGCTTGCGAATTCGCTCGCGAATGCTTCTTAATTAAAAAGTCGGAGTTAGGAATCGGGACTAAAAGGTTCCTTGTGACTTGCGAAGATTGGATTCCTCATTTAATGAGGATGAATATTTAAGCGCCTGATTATTTCGGGACGATCCGAACCTGTTATTACAAAACGTAATCTCGTATCGAGTATCGCTGAGGTGTCGAGATCGAGAAAAATCGATTTCAGATTCTCGGAAGAGTGTGCCGTCGTATTCTTTTGCGGTATCGAGTGATACACCAGCTTTAATTGTTTCCGATAAACAACCGTGGTGTATCGAACGAGATGTCAAAGATCGTAATATCAAGTTCCCTTCGGCAGATAATTCTGCTCCCAACGATACTCTATCCGAATTCTTCCAAGCGAGCGTACTAGAACGGACATTTCAAAACTATCGATGGCGCCACGGGAGGATACTGGTCCTTTCACCTTACGTGTTGTTGCCGATATGTAGAACGAGACCAAAAATCTCGCCAACTTCTTCGGCACGAGCGAATCGCGTTCTCATTAAGGCGCGATCGAAAAGCACAACGTGGCGTCACGAAGCGCCAAAGTGCTTTTTAAATTGATGCCTGACATGCTAGAGCACCACCTTCTTGCTCCAATGGACAAATCAAAGGCGGTACTCGTCATTAAACGATCAAGTTCGATTCACCGAGTGCAAAGCATCCATCTTGCCGAGAGGTACAAAGCGAGGGAATATTGATCTCGATCATCGCTGAAGCAGCATTGGAGTCGAGAGAAAGCACTTTGTTCCGGTGGCAGAAGAGCGATAGGCCTTTGAATAAAAGATAAACTGAGCAGCAACATATTCTTATCCTCCTCATGATATCTAAGTTAATCGCGGATGAGATCTTATTTGCCGGCTAGCGCGAAGCTCGGCGATCTCGCGATATCCGCGTAATCGAACAACGGAACGATTAAATCTAAAATCGACGTCACTGATATATCTATATTCCACTGTATTGATCCCACGATTGTTTGTACATGCGACACGCGGCATCATTCGATGTACTCTCGCCGGCACATGCCGGCGAAATATAACGGCAATCTTTCAGATTGCTAGCCGCGACCTGTACGGATACTTCTTGATAACTTCTTGAAGAATGTCCAGTCGAGAAAGCTGCAATCGTCGATGAAATCGCGATTCGATGCGCTCATAAATCGGCGTGATTAGCAGACGACAAATACGCTTAACTTGTTACCGTCATCATGAGGATTATCCAATCCGCGAGACGGATGATTTATCCGGGGAAGCAGAAGCAAGTCGCTCGATGGAAATGGAGGAAAAGGAAAAAAATGGCGCAAAAAGATCGTTGCGTAATCGCTCTAAATTCACCGGCTCGAATGCGACAGTACGATTGTAACGCACGCGACCGCCATAAATTGCCGTTCGGTCTGCCGCCATTTCCGCGAAATATTAAAAATATCTCCAAGTCGGTAGAAGTCGGTCGAAGCTTTGCTCGATATACTCGTCCGTTCGCTCGCCTCGCAGAGCTAGCTTCTCGGGAAGAGATCGCCAACTCGCATCTCCCGATATTTAATTCAAAGTACGAGCTGGTCGAACTCGGTCGCCTCCTCGCAACTTGAATGCACAGCCATTGCTCACCGTACAACACTCGCGAGCCGCCGAATGTTGCATAATTGATCGAACAGAGCACCATGATACTTGCCTTCCGAAGACATCTCGCGAGGCGAGCTGCGACTCTCGTCGAACGGCTCGTTGGATCTGCTCGTACTTCCCGGGAGATTCTGGAAGTCAGCGCGGTCCTCTTTGAGTCTTCTTCGTCCAACTCGAGATCTCGAGATCCTCTTAGGCTCTGAAGGCGTGCTCTGAAATCCATCGGACGCGAAAATCGAAATTCTGTGAGTTGTGTTTACGAGTTGTTCGTCAACGCGACATCGATTGCTTCGTGCAAGCAATAATCCCGAGAGAATTATGCTCTTTGTATGTCTCTGTCGATCCACGCTGAGTTGTCATCGTTTCTACAATCGACCATGAGATTTAAGTAACGTGTAAATCTTACCGCGTTTCTTTTCGAGTTTTCATTATCATACAATCATTGGCTCGGTCATTATGACGCTAATCGATGCAGGCCGCACACGTACGTACAATGCTTGTTTATAACAACTCTGTGTGATATTTGATTTATTATTTTCTGTTAAGGTCATTATTTGGGCAATACAGAGGCAGCCGGCAGGTGGATTCAATAAATGGGAATTAATCTTGCGGGAATGCAAATCGTTGGCGCGATACATAATTCAGCACGAAATTTTATTAATTATGTCTGCGTATCGCGCGGGGGCGGCGGATACAGAGCTCGTATTTCGTTGAATGCCTGCCGGGGCGCTCGTAATTCGCGGAGGTTCTTACAGACCGCGCGGGAATTGCTTTATTGTTGAGGCACTTTGCGTTGCGGCACGCATGGGAAGAAATATCGCTGTGCTTTCGAGCGTTAATCTCTTTACGCAGCGTTTCCCAACCGTCATTCCGCGATTGTCGATGATTCGGGTGTGGAAGAAAATTTCGTAACTGCCAGCAGGAAATTTCGGTGAGAGCGAACGCGTTGCGAGATATTATCCGATTCTCATACATTTAACAGAACTAAATTACACGCGCGCGCGCGCACACACACACACACACGTACGTAGATCAACGAATTATCCATTTCCAGCATTATTACCCGCGTTGTGCAACGGCGCGTTAAACGAGCGCGAAGCGTTTCGTCGCGGCTTATACTTCGATTTATCTCGCACGTCGTTATCGCGGCGTGTCGTCTTTTACCATCGAAATTGCAAGAGATCGCAGCGGAACGGAACGGAAGCGGCTCTGCATCCGCAGAGCAACGGGCATCGCTGATCTTACCGCGGCGAGTCTTCTGAAGGAACCGCTGAGGGTTTACTCTTCGGCATGCCCAGACGGCCCGAACGAATTTCTCGTCTCAGGATCTTCTACTTTACGTTTCTCCTCGCAAAACCGACCGCGGCACACCTGGTCCCCMCCCCCMCCCCMCCCCCSYCCSYCCYCCGAAACGCAATCGAGCCGCCAGTGAGTCGAACGCGTCCCGCCACCCTTGAGCTTCTCGGACCTTAGCTGCTCGTGTTGCGATCGATATTTGCGATGGTCGCTTCGTCCGACAGCCTCCCACGTAAGGTGCACAACGTGGAGCATTCTCGAGAGGCACGAATTCGTGGCATTTTACCTCCGCGCGTCTCTTAACGTTATTGTTCGTCCGGACGCTGACTCGCCTGAACTCGCGCCAAGACTCGCGCACTGAATATCGATTCCTGTATTTCGTTTGGATGACTTTTTCGGATAATCGGGGACTATCGTAGAGAGATCAGTGTGCCTTCTCTACGTAACTTTTATCATCTTATTATCATCGAATTTCTTCCTCAGCGTCTCATTCGATAATATCCCTGTTAAAGCAGAGTCGACCTGAAGTTTATCGGAGAACGGGAGTAGCTTGAAGGATCTTGTTGAAGCGCAGGAAAATTAATCTGTTCTGTCCCATATTGGACACGGGAAATGGATTTATATAATTAGAAATTCCTTCGGTTACATCTTGAGATGAGTTGATCTTAACTGCAGCGAACAGTGAGATGTCATCGATCGAACATCGTGTTGTTTCATCGAGACGATGTTATTTATAATCCGCTTGTATCGCTCATCGTACCTCGAAACCTCGATTATCTCATACCACGTGCGTCGTACACTTTGCACAATATTAATCCGCCAACGCGAAATATTTCTAAGGCTTCCACGCGTCCTTGGGATTCAAATTGCGAAACTGGCTTCATCGCGACCTATTCGTTCCCCGCAATGACGATTCGCATTTGAATATTCAAAGAGCGATGCGTAAGACCGCGTGTCCGTGAGCAACTCACGAAAATCGAGAGCTTACGAATTCGCGATGCAGCAATCGGAGACGCACAGAGAGCACGTGCACGTTTTGCGATATACGCGAATAGTCATTTTCGAGGCTAAAGTCGTTCCCAGTCTCATTAATCTCTTTAAGCTCTTAAATATCGATGCTTGAGGTAAAATCCGGTAAGATACGATTGCGAGTTTATTATAGGCGTACAAATTAGTTTCTTGCTCTTGATTCGAAGCATCGATGATTTCACCGGCTCGAAACCACCAAGCTTCGCAATCGACTGCCCGATAAATGACTCAAGATCACCAAAAATGCCGGAGATAATTTTATTGATCAAAGTTTTTCTTGTACTTTTGTATAAATAAATTTCTTTATTGAGGACTTTATTGTGGACTTGCTCGAAAGAGCAAGAGATTAATTTGTAAATTAAGTTATCGGAATCGCGTGCCTTTTATAGTCGCGTTTACATTCGTGTACACTCGCGGGCATACGCGCGATCCTGTTTACCTCGCGATGGCCGCAAGTGAATTCCAAGATAGGAATCGATCGACTTCCGGCTGATCGTGTGTGCACATCGAAATTGAATTACGGCGTCGCATCGGCGCGAGCTCTCTCGCGGTCGGCGCTTTAGAATTAAAGGGAATGGCGCGTTCCACGGTGCCTATTCCGCGTAAATTCATGCACGCACTGGTAATAGAGGCAAGTCAGCCAACGTTTGTGTAATAATAGTCTTTATCTCGATTTTGTACTGCTCTTTGTACGGTTCACAACGCGACATTGTATCGTGCGCTTCCGCGCGTCGCCGAGCTTTTATTCAAAGCCTCGAGTCCGCCAAATTGTATCTACAATGATGACTTGTCGTACAATCGATGATCAAGAATAGTAGGTTGTTTTTACGACTTTCTTTCCTCAGCGGAATGTAACGAGGAAAGCATCGTTCGCTGCAATGTTGCTCAACATATCTATAATCAGTTGTCTTGAATTACGTGAAATTTATTTCTGCCAATTAAAGAATATAGCCCCGTTATTTACTTTCCCCTCAGCTGCTCCTTCTTTAATAACAACAATAATAACAAACCGACATTGCGCTACCTTCTTTGCCTCAGTATCGATAGTTTTTCATACCATCTCGATAGCTGTGCTCTGCTAGCGAGGGCGGTTCGCTCTTTTATAAGACAATCGGCACGGTTTTTATTTACTCGTTCTTCTCGTTCCCCCGCCATTGAATGAGTCAGACCGGCCGCCAAGAAAGGCGAGGGTTTGCCAATAGCCGGTTGCACGCACACACACCTGCCGCACGCGTGCACGCACACGCACGCACGCACGCACGCACGCACATGCTTCCTGCACGATTCACGATTAACGCGCGTTGAGGTTTTTTCGCCGGTCGCGACAGGCCTGCCAGGCCTCGTAATCGGCGATAATCGCAGCGCGGAACATTTCCCGCCATTGGAATCGCTTTATCGCGGCCGCTCACCTCCCCTCGCCCCAAGCGCGCATCCCATATGAGCGGGGCACCCTCTCACCCCGCCGCGCCCGATCTTCATGCGCGCGTTACACTTATCCGCGCGCCCGTTTCCCTCGGCTCGCGAAATTCGCTTTCGTATCCTGTAATTGACGTTTACAGTTAACGGTAAAGCGTAATGTCGGGGAAGCATGACGGCGATGAGTGGAGCGGAGCGTTTAATCCCGCAAGATTGCGGCGTAATTTTTCCACGTGTCTCCGTCCACGTGTGCGTCCCTTCTCGCATCCTTTCTCGCTTCTCCTCAAACGGGACGGCAAATGCAAGTCTTCTCCTCTCTCTCTCAGTTTTATATTTCCTCTGCATGACTCACGTCTTTCGATCGCGGATCGATACTTCCAATTCTGTCCGACCGTCGACTACCGAGTCGACGGTCCTCGCGATATCGTTCGAGGCCGTTTCCGGCCTCTTCAACGAATGCGTTCGTCTCGACCCGACCTTCTCCGCAATTTGGCGGCTGACTCGATCGCGTCACCGCGCTCGCGCGCGCACGTGCGATCTCTGAACGGCTCTTTTGAGTTCCTCGGTAACGAGCGTCTCGGTTCGTTAGCGGCGGCAGCCATTAATCAGAGGATTTCTGACACAATTGCATCCTCGCCGAGCGCATGACTCGCAAGGCGCATGAAGCCTTCCGCGCGGGCAGATCGCGCGGATCTGCCGCGAGAAATGTTCCGAAACGGGGGAACAAGAGAGACGCGCGTAACAGTTTCTACGCTCGCCGCGATTGGCGGAATGCGCCGTTGTGGAGCGCGATTACATCACGCTACTTCAGCGCGGAAAGCCGCAATGATGCGAAAGTAGGGAAATTCGTTCTGTGAACTGTTCCGCGTTGCTCGCAATCGCCGGGCACACCGCGCCGCGCGGTACCGCTACGTCTTTAGAGCGAAATTCAGCCTTCGCTTCGTCTCGAACATCGATCGAGAGATGGAAGAAATCGTAAATCTGACTCTGACTTCGTTGCATAATGCGATCGACGAGACGTGATCGAGAATTAGACGGGCGACAAGGACGAAAATTAGGCT
Organism: Eciton burchellii; assembly: GCA_020341155.1. Classification (NCBI taxonomy): domain Eukaryota; kingdom Metazoa; phylum Arthropoda; class Insecta; order Hymenoptera; family Formicidae; genus Eciton; species Eciton burchellii. Next base: position 4,046,330 of record JAHMML010000005.1, read on the forward strand.
TGCATCATTTCTGTCATTCAGAAACGCACAAAGGCTCGTCCGCTCCTATTATTCAAAACGCCGGTCGTTGCGTCTACCTGTGCAACGTTACCATTGTCCATGCTCGAACCGTCTAACCTTCGCGATCTGAAAAAAAAAAGGAAAAAAGAAACTACGCGTGCTGTCCGCCATGCGGGAAAACGCGCGCGTTTAGCTGCGGTTTCCCGTGCGATGAGAAACGAATCGCGAATATCGTCGATGAGTCAGAACAGTGCTCGTTGCTCGTTGCCGGGTTAACTCCGATCCGAAGACGCGTATCATGAATCCCTTGACGAATCTCGAAGGACATTTGCAAAAAAAGAAAAAGAAAAAAGAAAGAAAGATGTTGAGATTTCTCACGAAAGGAACGAGATCGTGCCGGCAGAGGGCCGTTAACGTGTGTTTATCGAGATTCCGCCAGGCGGGGGTCGCGAGGGGGCCTGAACTCCAGTTTTCCAGCCCCTTCTAGAGGGGGAGAAACGACCGGCATCGACTGGCGGAGGATGCTGGCGTTACGCGTAGGTGCACCGGTTGCAATTTCTTTCATCCCGCGCATTAAGGGGCATTCACGAGCGTGTGCCCGCGTCTATTTCCGTCCGCGTTCTATTTCGGCCACGGTATCTGGAGCTTGCCGAACGACAGTGGACAGATATTGCGCCAAGTAGATGCAGCACTTGAGATACGCGCGCGCGCGCGCCGAGAATAGTGCGCCTGGCCGTTACAGGACGCGCTGCGCGCGTTCGATGATTAGCAAGTGGGACACGTTCGTCAATTACGGCGACCATGACGCCGTTATTAATTGCACCGCGTCGAACGATGATAATAAGCGCGCGACGTGATCGCGTATCGAGCGTTGTTCTGACGCGGAATAATCGCACGCGGCATAATTTGAGAGCCAGAAGGGAGAGCAAGGAATCAACAAATTGTTGATGGTTTTGAATAATCGGAGTCAGGGCTGATAAAATCGGTAACGAGAAGCGAGAGGGGATAAAGTCTCGGACAAGTGAAGGGAGAGTTAACTGAAGATTCTTCGAGCCTTCAATCGAATGTCCCTTTCGAAGAGGGATTCGGGAGTCGCGATTCTTTTAATGGGCGATCGATGTTCAAATCAGATCCCGCGATGTTGTTATTACGCGTATGATACATTGTTGAGCTCACGGTCGTTTAATTGGTGCCTGAATGCTGGAATTAGAAATCTGTTTACATTCCACGTGCGTCTGCCGGCGGTGTACCAATTGCCATTCATCTAGACAATTAAACTCATTCCCCACGTTACGGCGCAACGTAATAAATAGAAAAAGAAAGAAAGGAAAGGAAGAGGGAAGAAAAAGGAGAAAGAATAGCGCATCGCGCATCCGTTTCAGCGGAATGCCATTCGAACGTGCCTTTCAGAAACGCGCCGGTCTCGCGTGAGACGCGCATCTCACATCGCGGATCATATTCTTTCCTCTTTTCTTTCATTCGCGGTTCTTACTCGCGATTCAGTCGGTTACGCGGCCGAATTGGCTGTCACGGGCCGAACGGGCCGTAAAGCCGTATCTTGCGTCCGTGCACTTCCGGATAATTCATCCACGCAATCTTGCAGCTCGCGACACGGTTCCGCGATGCAACAAGTGGCTGACGCGCGTTCTGCGTCGCCAACTCCGCCGTGCGGATGCTCGCGATCCGACAGCATCCTCGGTGCGCAAAGTATTCCGATATCCGAATAAGGAAACCGATGACTAATCTCGTCGGCCAGCTTACGACAATCGCCTTATTACAGTCTTGACGATGACGCGAAATTATAATGAAAATCGGAATGGATTTCAATGTTTGCCGAGAAATGTGTTATCAAATATCAAAAATCCCGCGCTCCGATGAATCCCACTTGGAAGGTGTTCTCGGGATCCGCAATCCGGTATGCAGGAACGCGTCACGCAGCATCCATCCAGTGTCTGCCTGTTCTGTATATCCTGTGTATCTAATGAGGAAAGAAGAAAAGGGAGGAAATCCAGAGAGAGAAGGAGGATTCGTAGTCCTTGCCCGAAAGCGCAGCGCGAGTTGTCGAGAATCGCGTACGCGTAGGCGCCGCAGCCTTATAAGGACGCCCTTAAAGAATATATATCTCTCTCTCTCTTTCTCTTCTCCCTCGCTCTCTCTCTCTCTCTCACCAAACCTCACCTTGCCTTATCTTATCTTACGTCACTTGCCGTTCCCGTCCGCGTCCGTTTTGCGCGCGTTTTGCAGTGTTCTGCATGTCCGCGAACGCGAGCGAGCTCGGCCGCGCTTGTAGCCCAAATCCCGTTTTCCCTCGTCGGCGATCGGCTACCGCCGATCCTTTCTTTCGTAGATACATGCAGACGTTGAGGAAGAGATATTCAGCGCGCGTCAGTCTTGTTGGTTTGATATTATATACGAGCAAAGCGCGAGCTCGCGCTGGAAGAACATGCCATCTGGCGTACTTTGGTGTACTTTCGAGTGTTTCGGAGAACTGGAAATTCCTTTCGCGGATTATATTGCTCAGATGTCTCTCGGAGGGGAGCATCAAGGGAGGACGCGGCATCAAGATTTGAAGAATGTTCCTTCTATCTCTCTCTCTCTCTCTCTTTTTTCTTTTTTTTTTTCGTTTTTTTTTCCTGGTTGAGCCTTCACTCAATGTGTCGTCTTTTCGGTTTCCTCAGCCTCCCCCCGGATTTCTCCATTATATGACATACAATCTCTTCTAATGATACGGGCGCTGCTCTTTAATCAGGAATTAACGTGCATTAATGCGCGATACCGAGTCTAATGTGCCGTCAAATTATGGATCCCGAAACTTTAACGATCTCGAGGCATCGCGGCAAATCATGCACCGTGACATGAGAAATTGCCTCATTTCGTTCCGCGCTTAATTCCCTCTTGCATCGCGCCCACACGTGTATTGCGCGCTCATCGAGCGGCTGGAACAAGTGAGGCGGTTGCCAGGGAAAATTTGCGTTTCGCCGGATATGTGTTCGCGTGTCCACGTGAGTGTCATCGCCCACGTGCTCGCGGACGAAACTGGAACGGCGCGATAGGGAAGCAATGATCGGACCTGCCGCGGATCTCTCTCTCTCTCTCTCTCTCTCTCTCTCTCTCTCTCTCTCTCTCTCTCTCTCCTATGGTATCTTCGTCGGCGGCATGGAAACCGGAAATCGGAGATGGGAGGCCGAGTGCGGGAAAAGCGGGACGTCGATCTGCCGCGGAGCGCGCGCGGATTAAAGCCGCGGCGAAACGCGCACGCTCGCGTGACGTGCTAGTCGGCAAATACGGCATCGATCTCTCGTTGTATCGCGCGCATCGATCTTCGGCCAGCAAACTACGATTCCGCCAGTGGAAATCCTCCGTGACGCCGCGTCGAACGGTATCGTCGAGTTTCATGTCGAATTTCATGCGGCTCGTTCGTCCAGAGTGATGTAGCGCGACTACTCTGCTCGGAGTTTTCGTTAAATTGCTTTGACGGAAACAGGAAATGCAGTCGATCCAGTTACAGAAGGTCGACCGGAAGTCGACCGGCCGTACGGAATCTATTTTGCGCGAACTGTGTCAAGTAGGATCGCGTCTCGCGTCTCGATATATGAAATATTCACATGCCAGGAGTTCATGTCGCGATCGATAAAGGCGTTAAGGGAATATCGGGAAAGAGAGAGATATCGTGACACGGCGAGGCACGTCGAAGATCGATTATCGTAAGATCGCCGTCGTGTAAAATGAGAAGCCGACGCGTTTTTGGCGCGTAGCCAGGGCACGCTCGAGCTGACGCTCGTCTCTATCAATTTTACGAAAAATGCGGGTCATTGTTGCGAGGCGAGTCGGCGCCTCCACAGACTTATCTGAATGTTACAAATATCGGACAACGTTTTCTCTCGTAAACGCGATAATGGTTGCAGCCGTATACAGTTATGCCGAGGTACCGTTCGTCGTAGATAAAATTCTAATTAATGGGGGAGTTATCTATAGAGCTCGAATCGCGAATAAATGCTTTATGCGAGCAGTTACGATGCTATCGCCTTAATGGATAAGGCTTGTAGTATCTTAATTGCTTTTCATGGGTTTCGACGGTTCTCGTTTAACCGAACTGATTTTGTGTCGTTACGATGCATGGCGGCGTGTTCTCTCCACGAAGAGAATGCAACGAGTGCAGACGGTTTTTGAGATCCGCCGAAGGACGCTGATATAAAGCGCTCGTGCTTTTGCAAAAACGCGAACATGAATGCAAAAGCAGAAGCGTAAGCGAGTATGTCGCTAAACACAGAGTGTGACGTATCTGAGGTGTCGGGTCATCGCGAGATATCTCTGTTAATTAGTACGAAGCCAGAGCCGAGGAGGAAGTTGTTGCTTTTATCATCGCTTCCAAGATAAGCGCCATTCTATCCTGATCACAAGATCACAGGCGACGTGCGATGGACTGCACAAATATTGAAATCGGGAGCATTAATTTCAATCCTGATTTTAACGATTCCTTTCCGATTCGATTTTAACGATTTCGCCACGAGTCACGTTGATGATCTCGGCATTTTACACGCGCATTTTGCAGGGTTAACGCTCTGCTCGGACAATCCATGAGAATTTGCCGTCTTCGCCGATGTCTTTGTGTGCGGCTACATATGCTGCATGCATTTGGTATTCAATACCTTCTCCCGTGCAACCTAGCCCAACCTTGCCAGACACTGGTAGCTAGCTGTTCGGTGCCGGTAAGCCAGCTGAAGAACTTTGTAGTTCAGTGGACTCTGTCTGGTCGGTAACAGGCTTGAGTTCTCCAGCAAGTGGCGGTTCTCCGTGCCGTCATCAAGAACTAAAGAACGCGATGAAGTCGTAGCTTTTTTCCCACCCGTGCGATCACGTTGATGTTCACGCCTCTGTGCAGCATTTAGCTAAATGTTGCTGTTTGCTAATGATACATGAGACGTTCGGTGCGCGAATATACCGAAGAATTGAACGAGGGAAATTTTTCTCCTGAAGCTATACTCGCGTGTTTCCACTCTCGCGTCGATTTATCTTAAATAAATTAGATATATTTATTAGCTTTCTAATTAGTCTTTTCATAAATTGAGAGCTCGATTCTCTCTGCGCGTATCGTGTTTTCGCTGAAATCTTTTGCTTTCATATCGCTCGAGGAACTCGAAATTTCAATAATGATGCGATCGTTCTTCGTGATCTAGTTTTTATCGATCGCTACGAGCTTAACTCGGAATTTGCGTAATGCGGCGTAATTGGCTTTTCATTTCCATTTCATTTCGTCCGATGGCATTGCCGTGACGCTATTCAAGGCTGTCGCGAGCAACAGCATCGATTCACGTATGCAAAGCGTGAAACTCCGTTTTGTGTACCGGCGATCGTAACGTAACATCCTCCATGCTCGCTTTGCACGCGACGGATCTGCGAACAGGAAGCCGCTGCTTAAATTTAATGTTCAATAGACCGTGCGTGCGGCTGGATCCCCGAACCGAGCATTTTGATGGCTCGTTTAATCGGGATGCGACCGCGAACCGCATCCGAATTAAAATCAGAGCGACGACGCGTGCCGATCGTATCGTTATTTCCGTTGCGTTTCGATTTCGATCTTTTACATTACACATGGAAATCGCCTGATTGCATCGGGAAACAGCTAGCTGATTGACATTCAGAACCACTGGATCATTATTCGACATTGAAGTCTCAAATCACAAATTCGTAATGACGACGTAGCTTAATCCTTTTAATTAATTTATTACAGCGAATTAGCGCGCTTACGTAACTTTATAATTCATTTAACGTTGACGCGAAGATCTCAAATTCATCGGATATCCACGAATGTTGGAGGATTAAAGGACGTTGAGGACGAAGCATTTATGATGATCGTACCTGCCGAGGGGATGCGTATTTCCGTAACGCGTCAATCGTCCACACGCGTAGGAAGGCACTTCCGAGCACAGTGGAAATAAATATGGGCTGGTACTGTGTGGTCACGCACCGGGAACTTAGTCGCACATCGCGAATACTAATACGTCACCCTAGATGAGCCTGGTGTAACATATCCCACAAAACATCACTGGCGATCGATCAACTCGTCCGAGATGTATCCTCCTTCGAAGCGTGGAATCTATTAACGTTTCCTGCATTAACGTGTGGGAATAATCTAACGCGAGCTAGACCCGAAATCATCTATAAACGGATATCTTGGAAAGAGAAGAGTTCTTCCGGAACTTGCCTCCCCAGGGGCAAATCACCGATGTTACTTGCTACAGTCTTATGTCGATCAATCGATTACACGCGGCGATATGATATTGGCAAGACGCTTTCATTCCCTTAACACGTACATTGCTAATCAGAGACGAGCGAAGAAGCTCGTTCGTAAAATCTACGATGTAGATGCCTCTATGATTTCTAATTTCCTCGTTACTCTGATTGTATCGAGCCGGGAAAGTTAGCCGCGAAAATTCGCACGGTACCGCCTAATCGTTAACAGGGTTCCGTTAATGTTCCTCATTATTGTCCGCGTTGTAATCGGCGACTCGAATCGGTCGCGCCGTCAGTTCACCTTCGACCATCGCGCGGCGTGTTCGGTTCCGTTCGCGGCTTTGGACATTTCTTGTCCAATCCTGAAATAACCCTTGAATTATTTGTCGTACACGGCCGCCCGCTGTGTATCGATTCTTCGAGTGACATTCGTGCCACAGTTCGTGTCGCTCAGATGCGCGTGCATTTGTCACGATCGTGACATTAACCTTCGCGGATTTACGGAAAAGGCTGGAACGAAAAAACGCTGGAAGCTGGCAGCTAAGATGAATGCGATGATTTTCTTTTGATTTGTGAAAATATGCAAAAATACATGTGGCAATTACACGATGACATCAATCACGAGTATTTTTCTCCTCGACTTCTCTGATATTCCACTATTTTCATATTCTTGCGGTATTTATAACTCGAACTCGCAGCGGTATCTCTCTTCCTGAGCGAACGGTTTGCGTGCATTTCGTCAGGCGGGATCGGTAATCATAACCGATAGCGCATAACGCATCGAAGCTCATCCAGGCGAGCCGAGGAATTATTTATGGGGTCCGAGTGGGGGCCCCGAAGCGGAATTATTCTCCGGGCGTCATAATAAACGCGTTTGCGAAACGCTGCTCGGTGAACGTTGTCAGTCGATCGGATCACCTCGCGCCACGCTGATACCGCCGATTTTCCCTCGATCACCGCCGCCTTCGTCCGACTGGCGAACGACTCGCAGGAGCTTTCGACGCGACATTAATTATCCCGCTCTAGTTTCGTCCCATTAACCGCCTCGCCGCGTTACACGCTTCGTAACGACGCCTCGTAACAACGCCCGGCTGTTCCGCGCGCGACGAAAGATATAATCCAAACTTTCCGCGGCTGAGAATGCAGAAGCGAAGCCGTGTCGATAAGCGTTTAGGGAAATTCGACGAGGCGTTTCTGGCTGGAGTAATGTAAATTCTCCCTTTAAATAATCCGGTAATTCTCGGAAGGATGAGCCGCTGAACGACGAACGGATGAGAACAGTTGTAGCGAAACGCAAGGGCAAGAGAGTAACGTAGAAAGCTTAACATCTCTTTTTATGGGATTCCTTGTCAAATTCAGGATTGCTCGATCGTTACCTGCCCATCAAACTCGTAAATCAAACATACCGAACATTCCTCGCAAGTGTGCAAGTGCGTTTATTCTTGGATCTCTCGGAGCAGCTGAGCTGTTGCGAACGGTGAATATGTTCTTGTAGGATAATAGCCGATCGCGTCGAGCTTCGGGGGCAATGCAAAAAGAAGAGAAAGACGAAAGATGCGAGCGCGTCTTTCGGCCCTAAAATCCTCTCTCCGCTTTTTTAAGATCGGAACGAAGCGCACTCAAGAATTCGACGAATTTTCGCGGCGGCGTGCTGCGGGCATCGTCCGGATTAAACACTGCGCGTTCTCGTAGCAGCGAATCGATCGTGCGAGTCGTCCACGGTCCTTCGACTCAACGATATCGTTAGTAATACTGTGAGCGAAGCCATCTCTGCGGGAAGCACGCAAGAGCAGGTCGAAGTAGCGTAAAACGTGCCCTGCCGATCTATTCATCGATTTCAACAGCGTGAATGGAATACGAGTCGACGACGAATCACGACAACGTCAGCCGCAGGGATTCAACGATGCAATCTGGCCAGCAATTATGAGGATTCTGTCGGATCTAACGTGCTCGGATCTCCCGGGAGATCGTCATTGACGACAATTTGTAAATATCATGCCATCACTATCACTCCGATCGCTTTGACAATATAGACGCGTGATACACGGAGACAAATATTGGAGATAGCGAGCTTTGAGTTTTAGGAAATCGTTTTGGTTGGGCAAGATGAATGAAACGTTGCCTTGATTGGACGTTAACGGACGCATCAGCGATAAAGCAACGCGATTCCCTCTTGCGAGATTGAGCTTCTCGTTGATACAGGTGGCACAGGAGAGATTTGATATGGATTGGTTGTCTCTGTGCGTCTGTGGCGCGAAGGGCAAGCAGAAGGCTAAGAAAGATGGGAAACGTGAGGCTAATAAGAAGAGCAAGAAGTCTAGGAAGCGTTCCAAGCGGAAAGGATCTTGCAAAGCATCGCCGTCCTGTGTCGACGAGTCGTTGCGCAAGTCGCAAGACGAAGAGCAATTCGGGAAAGAGATCACGGAAAAGGAATGGACGAATGGAGAGATCGTTAATTGCCGCGACGAGCCTTCGAAGAATCAGATCCTGGCGATTGATGGAGCCGATACGGGAAAGCTCAGTGATTCGCTGAACAGCACTTGGTCTTGTCGAATCGAGGATGATTGTAACAACGTCGAAGAATCCTGCGAGGATCCGGCAAGAAACGCGGACGAATCCGATCAGGAGACATGCAGTGTCGATCAGCGCGATGATGCGTTCCTGTCGTACTCGAATGCGGCCGCTGAAGACGCGAAGAACGAAATCAAGCATGCCACAAGTGAAAAGAGACACGACGAGGACGATTCCGCGTCGAGGTCTGCAATCTCCGAGGAGCCCGAGGATTCATCCTGGATATCGGAAGACGGGGAAAAGCCAGCTGCGGAATCGAGCTTTGACAGAAGACTCGAGGAAAGGATCTCGTCTAGAATCAATTTTTCCAATAAGGAGCCGGGGACTTTGAGAAAGACGGCTTTGCCAAAGAGGAAAGCGAAGAATGTACTTCCGCCGATCAAGAAGAGACCGTCGAAGGCACGCAATTGTAACGAGGAGCCACGAAGGGAGCAAATGAATAAGTTCGGCTTTAAGAGAGACGCGGTGTTCGGCGAACAGCGGGAGATTCGGCGAAAATTGAATTCCTGCAGTTTCGAGATTCGACCGTTTGAAAAACGGAGCGGGAAAGCGCGGATTCGGGCCGAAGGATCCATGATACCGAGACTCACGTCCTCGATGCGGCAAGAGATAAACTCGTTCAAAAGCGATAAATCGGAAATTATGCAAAACGGTATATTGTTACAGGTGTAAAATCTCTAAAGAAAGAATAATCAAATCTTTTAATTAGGAATTACGACACAGATTTCGGAGCCAAAACATGTATCTGCGATCAAACTACTGAGAGAGGAAACATTTATTGATTTGTGTTTATCTGAAGTTTCAGGAATTCCTAGTATATTATTTAGCTTTATATTTTTCTAACCTTTCCAATGGATCAGTTTATCCTAATCTCTTCTGATATTTTGTTGATGTCAGTGATAATTTGTTGCATGTCAAAACCTATTTTAATCTCTTAACGCTTCCAGTGAACTAAATGTTTAAATCTATGTCGGCTACATTTTACACTTCAATTTAAAGCGTGCTCAATAGCCGTGCGACCATCGTATGATCGTATACTTGCACTATTATTGTAATTCTTGCCCTATTATTGCAACATACAATTTTTGTTTCAGGTCGCGTTCACTCGGCAGTCGTCTCCGGTGTCAATTTAGAGCAGCGCACCGTAACCGTAGAATGGTTCGAAAGGGGAGAAACCAAAGGCAAAGAGGTAAGTGCGCTCATAAATTATTCCGATTTACGATTACTCGGAATCACGGACTTACAAAGTAAAAAATTTTTTACTTAAAAATTTAAATTTAAATTTTTATTCCCGAAAAGACGGCGGATCTGTTAAATCTTCTGGACGTACAAATTGAGGGATTTCAGCCCTCCTCTCTTTCTCTTCCCCCATCTCTCTCTCTCTCTCTATATATATATATATATATATACACACACATATATATATATAAAATTAATTGGAGTTATTTAAAATGAATAATATCTTTTTAGATAGCAAATGGACAAGGCAGCATCTATGCTCTGCCAATCTCTTTAACTTTAGAAGCTCGTATTAGATGTCGGAGAATTTATTTGCAAAAGTAACGCATTCCAATTCTTTCTCGCGACTACTGTGTCCTGGATTGACTAGAAATACGCGGCACGATGGACCGCAATATGGCCGTTAAGTGCAAATCGTTTTTATTGACGTCTGCCTAAAACGTCGCGTTACGAGTAACGTTTCTCTTCGCAATCTCGGCGCGCCGAACTGCAATATTTCAATTTCGCACATTCGTAGGTCACGGTTATTTGGCTATTTTCAATTTTGAGCTTATGCAATGCCACGGGGCTAACGTTGCAGCCGGCTAATGGGAGTGCGAGTCTATTTCCGACAGGCTTGAAAGTCAGGCTTGCCGTCAGTCAAGCAGCCGATCCGGTCGAGCGTGGCTTTTGCAAAAAATCGTAACGCGATACAACGGTAGAGATAAGACTTGTGAAAACGTGATCTCTCGATCGTGCGCGAAGTATCGTACGATAGATATTTATGCTTTAATGCAAGAATCGTGGGAGCCCGACGCGAATTCCGTCGAATTTCTGTACAATATTTCGTGAATAGGTGTTTAGTGTTCAATTCGACAATCGATTGCCCATTGATTTAGAGAGTGCGCATTGATTTAGAGTTTTCAGAGAATTCTCTTATTTTGTTTTTAATTTTACCGTGTAATCTCGCGCCACAAAGTATACGTTAATTAACAAGTTATGCATCATCAAAGCCTTATTCCACGCCGGAAGGTAATTATTACGGCTCGTTTAAGGAAGCGTCTATTAAATATCAATCTTCGAACATGTGTATGTATTATTCTCGTTTAAATAACTTCCAACCCAGTTTTATCTTATTTTTATTAATTGTGCTTCGTTAATTGTACCAATCGCGAAGGAAAGAAAGGGACATGTTCTCATGATATCGCTTTTGCTTTGAAATCGCTGATTGTCCGTTAAAGTGGAATCTAATCAAACATTTGCGTGTGCTTCCCAGGTGGAGATCGATGCGATTCTCGCCCTGAATCGCGATCTCAGCCAGAAGATGATGGCACCACCGCCACAGATGATGAACAACCACATGCTGTCCTCGAAGACACGGGTACGTAAAGTTAAATGGACCTGTCAAAACTCGTTTTCGCCGTCGAATGACGCGTGCTAAATCATTTTCAAGCTGTTAGCAACGCTGTTACCAACACTGTTTAGCGTTAATCGGATTTCGGTCAACCGGAAGACGCGCATCTTCTTTGTGCGGATTTATTAAAAATTGATTTAAATTTAATTAAATTTAACTTAATTTAATTTAAAAAAAAAGAAAAGTCGAGATATCCATAAGAAGACGTTGAAACATTAACGATAGAATTAATCGGAAATTCCGATCGTTCGTCCGAAATTCGCGAGGAGTTTTACACCGGAAAGCTCGATAAATTATTCATCTCGATCCGATAAATCCCGGCGAGATCGCGCGATGGCGCAGGCACTGTTGTAGTTCGCGAAATTCCTTGCTAAAGTCATCGCGATCGTTCTCTCGGAAGTTCTTCAGCGCGAACGTCCGCGCGCGTGCCGTCTCGCGGAGAAGGAGGGGTCGTGCCCCGCATCGGGGGTTGGCTTAAACGCGCGTCCGCGTAAATTCCCGGTCGATCATCGACTATGGGCCCAGTGAATTTGTTTACCGGTTGCCCAGGTTACGTAGAGTAACCTCGCCCTTAATATGGGAAGAATAATCTGCTCCCGCATCTCGTGACGTTTACATCGCGATAGAAATGTTCCAGTACCTGTACGTCTTTCAGGTAGGATTCAGTCCCCTCCATCTCTCGTAATGGGGTCCCTCTTCAGGAGACCTCTCTCCCCCCCCCCCCCTCCAAACGAATTTGACGGAACGATGATGCGGCATCTCCGATCTCGGTCGCGATCTCCTCAGCTTTACGGACAATCGCTGCAGTTTGCGTTGCAAAAATTTATATCGCGCTTCTCGCTCTTATTCGCTCTTTTCTCTCTATCTCTCTCTCTCTCTCTCTCTCTCTTTTTTTTTAAATCATTCTCGCATTCAAGAATCGTTAGATCTCCGTATTTCGGAGGAGGTTATGGAGATCGGATGCAGGTTGGACTCGTTTCTTGATTATCCGCCATGTGACAATCGCGATACATTGGGTGCATAGTATGTACGAAAATTCCCTGAGAGAGCAGGTTTTTTTTTTTTAATCAGTCTGAAGTAGAAAATTAAGAACGCCTGCTTTGAGACTTATCGAAAGGGACTGCCGCTAATGCAGCCGATATATTTATTACGTGGAGTTTTTATATTAAATTATTCAGTGAGGTACAAGTATTCGGGTATCTTTCATAGAATCGTTACTTGTCCGAGATTAAAAAGATCCGAGGACTCGGGGAGTCTGGGATCCCGGCTGGGATCCACAGACTCGAGCGTCCGAGGGTTCCGCGACTCGTACTCGTGTAATCTCAGAACGGACAAAGCGTGCAAATTCTCTGCCGAGGCAAATTCTCGCGAATAATCCACTGAGAAAAACCGATGTCTCGTGCGTCATTATTAACATGGTAACATCTCTTTTTTTTTCCCCCCCATGGACGCTGCTCATAATCATGGACCTCGTGTTGTCGACGATGGACCACCGACCGCCTAAACCGGTCGATAACAAACTGATCTCGAATACGAAACCCGTCGTCTCGGCCATCACCCATCCGCTCCGCAAAATTGCCGTCTTTCTTGACGATCCTCCCCCTCATCGATCCCCCCGGGCGGCTCCGATCGCGCGGGTTAATCGCCCGATTGACTCGATCCGTTAAAATTGACCCCGTGACCGCGACGTGAACCTCCAAGGAGCCGGACTCCTCGGCTGAGGAGGACGAGGGGGTTGACGAGTCGGAGAACCAAGAGGAAGGCTCCCTCGGACGCCATGGCGGTCACACCGCAAGAAACGGCCTCGCATCCGCAACGCTTCCTGTACGAGTCACGTCTCGTCTCTCGGTAACGCGCACCTTTTCCCCCAATCACCGCAGCACACATAATTCCCCACGACGGCAGCGAGCTTCCGCGACACGGGCACCGAACTGATCTTGGCATTTTCCGCGAGGCCGGTTCCACGGTACTCTGTTGCAATCCTGTTTTTATATTATTGTTGTTCTTGCTTCGCGTTTATCGGGATCGTTGGAACGTATGTGAGATAAGTTTAATTGGAGATAAAGGAAAGAGCATTTTATATGATTTTATCAAAATTTTATTCTTATCAATGTTATCAATTTTAAAGCGTTTTACACGCTGATCCGATGATTCTTTGCAAAGTTATCATTCAGTGTCGAAATTGAAAATTGCATAAAGTTAACGTTTTGAGAAATAATCGAAGCCGTGCAAGAATTTCCATGTTTCCATGTGAAATCGAATTTCTCGACTTCCCGATTCTCGCAAACTTACAGCGAATGCTGAATAAAAAGAAGATGCTAAGGGAACGTTCGTGGCCTCGCACTGTTTTTCTAGTGTCACTAGCGTGGCACAGGCTTTTCCGAGATGTCCACCAGAGCACTAGCCGCTAATCTCTTCTCACCTGTTCCGCACTCGCTTCGGATCCGATGACAGGGATAACAATTCCGCCGGTTATTCTGGCGTCCGGTGGACGAGCTTGGCGAGAATCCTTGGCGCGTCATTCTTTTATTTTTGTTCGCGGAGGAAACGACGTTCGCGCAGGCTTGCGACGTATATGTATGTATGTGTGTGTGTGAGAGAATGGAAAATCGCGCGATCGCCCACGGCGCTGGGAGAGAATGGGTCAAAAACCGTGGCGTTACGTGGCGATCGATATGCACGTAGAGAGGAGCACGCGGACGTGATGAAGGGGCGATCGATAGACCGCGTCTTATCCCGCGTCTTGCTCCGTTCGTCCGGCGTCTTGTCGGAACGCGGCCATCCATCCGGAAGGGGAGAGATGTATTATACACCCGGCTCCGGAGGAAAATACCGTTTTGTTCTCTCGTTTGCAGCACCCCGTAGATTGTAAGTCGGTACACCCGTCTTCGTTGCACGCGAGGGGACACTCGCCACCCTCTTTGATCGAATGACTGAACGTGATCTGTTTTCTTTATTTTCAGCACTCCACCAGACCGTCGATACCAGTGAAAGGTACGTAGGCAACGACTTTGTCATTTGTCAACTCCTGTCTCCTTTTAATCTCGTTGTAACTTTGCTGAGCGAGCCGCGTCAATCGGGAAACGCCCGATTTTGCTTACCGATGTTTCTTTACGCTTTGTTTGATAATCGATGAAGAGAAATCCGTCCCCGTGTTTCGGATTGTTTGCGTTGAAACATTTATTTTCCGTTCTCGAGAGCGCATTTCGACGGTGCATTCTTCGACCGCTCGATAACACTCGATAAAACGGGACTAATCATATGCGTTCGCTCGCGTCGCTCCATCTATATAATCCCGAATATATGATCGCGCGGTGTATCCCGCTGTCAAAAGAAGAAAAAAAAAAAGAAGAACATGTTTGATAGATGTATCGATTTGTACGGTGAATCGATCTTTTTTTTGTAATCACGCGGATACCATAGGTTATCGCGGGCAATCATGAAGCTTCCCGATTGAAGTCGTTAATTTCATGGCCGGATATTGTTCCGGGATATCATCTTTGTCGCGATCGTCGTTCTCGTCGTTGTTTGTCGTTTCACCCAGATAAATCGAGTAGTCGGAGCTAGTACATGTGTACAGACGGTGACTATCGATGTTCGTGCGCTGTATGCAAGGCAGGCGGCACAAGGGCAAGGACCCCGATGGCACGTCCGACGCGTACACCACCCGTGAAGGGGTGCACCTCGCTCACTGACCCTCTCCCGGACACTGTTCGATCTATCCCGGTCTCAGTGTGCGTCTCCCGGTGCGGAAGGTCGCTCGTTCCGCGGTCGGTCTTCACGAAAATTCGGTTGAAATTACGCCCCCGCGTCACTATGAGATTCGATCCGCTCTCCTATTGCTTCAGGAAGAAAAATAAGATCCGCGATGGCAAGAATACGGACGCCGCCGGCGACAACCGCCTCTTGACACTTGATATCGAAGACAGCAACGCCGGTAATCTTGATCAAGTGAAAACGTGTGTTTTTTGATCGTTACGCGACGTAACTCGTCTCGCGACAAGTGTGAAAGTGAAACGGGAATTGGATATAAAAGTGATACTTTGCGCGGAATCTCTGAGAAGCGTCTAGCCAACGCGATTTAAGAACGCTTCCCTTCGAAATTTACATCACATTAGAAGCGCAATTTTTTTCTTATATTTAACGAAAAAGTATGATTAATTTCAAAGTATCAGTACGGGGAAAATCGAACACCAAAGAGGATAGATCGAATAGAGTCTCAAAAGAAATTCATATTCTCATTCAATGCCAATCCCAACAAAATTTATCGAAACGTGCCTGATAGAAGCAGTGCATTAATCTTTGTACCGATGTTTCAGCGGGTTCAAACAGACAGTTATCACGGCCAATAGGTCGACCAACCAATATAATGACATCAAGCACATCGGTGAATGGGCATGGCGATACAGTTTCGGGACTTACAGGACGCCGAGAAGTCGAGAACATACCTCCGACACCGACAGCGGCTACGATGCAGTTTAATATGACAACGCCGATGCAGAACAGACAGCAGAAACAGGCGCAGCAGCAGCAGCAGCAACAGCAGCAACAGCAACAGCAACAGCAACAGCAGCAACAGCAGCAGCAACTGCAGCAACAAACGGCCCAGGTGGAGAATGGCCGAGGTAGACGATCCAACGTTGTCAAGGAGGTTGAGAGACTCAAGAAGAACAGAGAAGAGAGGAGACAGCGACAGGCAGAATTGAAAGAAGAGAAGGAGGCGCTGATGAATCTTGATCCGGGCAACCCGAATTGGGAGTTTCTCGCTATGATAAGGTTGGTGAAAGAAAGATTAACGTTAGATTTTTCTACATGTACTCTTTTATTTTATTTATTACCTTATTTATTACTTTATTTTTGCTTTATTATTTTTCGCAGAGAATACCAAAACAGCATAGAGTTTAGGCCGTTGCGGGAAACTGATACTGTGGAAGATCATCAGATCACGGTGTGTGTCCGAAAGCGGCCGCTTAACAAGAAGGAACACGCGCGAAAAGAGATAGATGTGATTAGCGTGCCCAGCAAGGATCAGATGGTGGTGCATGAGCCCAAATCGAAGGTTGATCTCACTAAATATCTCGAGAATCAGATCTTCAGATTTGATTACGCGTTCGATGAGACGTGCAACAACGAGATAGTCTATAAGTACACGGCCAAGCCGCTGGTACAAACAATCTTTGAAGGTGGCATGGCCACATGCTTCGCATATGGTCAAACTGGTAGCGGCAAAACTCATACCATGGGTGGCGATTTCAACGGCAAGACGCAGGATTGCAAGAAAGGCATTTACGCCATGGTTGCCAAGGACGTGTTCAAGTGCCTAAAATTGGTGAAGTATCGGCCTCTGAATCTGGTTATTTCTGCTAGCTTCTTTGAGATTTACTCCGGCAAGGTGTTCGATCTGTTGGCGGACAAGGAGAAACTGAGAGTCCTAGAAGACGGCAAGCAGCAGGTTTGTAATGAAATAAAAAATTGAAGTAAAAAATTATTATTATTCTTAATATTGGCATCATTGTAAATTTATGTTATGCTAATTAAAATTATAATTTAGATAACTTACTGATTATAACTTAATCTGTTTACCTCTAGGTGCAAATAGTAGGATTAACAGAGAAGGTTGTCGAGACTTGCGATGAAGTGTTGAAGTTGATACAGCATGGAAACAGCGCCAGAACAAGCGGTCAGACTAGCGCCAACTCTAACTCTTCGCGATCTCACGCAGTATTTCAAATAATAGCACGCATCCCAGGTACGCACAAGGTGCACGGAAAGTTCTCGCTCATCGATCTTGCTGGTAATGAAAGGGGTGCTGACACATCATCTGCTAATAGACAAACTCGTGAGTGATGAATGCATTCAAATTTAATGATCAAAATGGTCTGACGTTTGTAATTAATAATACGAGTTTATTTTGACTTGCTGATATAATTAACATTCATATGGAAATTTTTAGGTATGGAAGGTGCTGAAATCAATAAATCTTTATTAGCATTAAAAGAGTGTATACGCGCGTTAAGCCGTAAGGGCACACATCTGCCTTTCAGAGCGAGCAAGCTGACTCAAGTGTTGAGGGATAGTTTTATCGGTGAAAAATCAAAAACGTGCATGGTAAATTATTTGATAGTCGTATGTTATACCGGTGTAACAGTAATAATAAAAGATGCAAGTTTGATACTGTAACTTTGGGCTGTACGTTTGCAGATAGCGATGATTAGTCCTGGGATGAGTTCATGCGAACATTCCTTAAACACATTGAGATACGCGGATCGAGTGAAAGAATTGGCGGCGACCGATCCTACGGAAATAAAAGCTTCACCGACGCTCGATGAGCGGGGTATGAAGATTGAAGAACAGGCGAATAACAGCGTACTATCAGACAGCGATTTGGCACAACTTCGATCACTCAACGTAAGTAATTGCGTTTATAAATACATAGAAACAATAAAAGTCCTCATTAAAAAGTTAACAACAATCATTAAGTGTTTTTTATGTATATTTATATATATATATTTGTAAAATATTTAATAATTTACTATTTTAATGAGCAATTTTGTTCTTTCAGGAGGGTGAACTTTCGCAAGATTTATATACCTTCCACGAGGCGGTGTCTGCACTACAAATGCTCGAGGAGGAAGTGTTGGATACGCACAAAGTGGTTATGGATAGTACGACTAAATTTCTTAACGATTCACACAGCGTGTTCAGCGCAACTCACGAAGTGGACTACGATCAAGAAGGTAAGTCGAATCCATTTTCGTTTGCACGTTTACGTTTTTCTATCGGCTTCCCGTTCGTTAGCGCTTTGATCTTTCTTTTTTTACACTGCATTAGAACGAACAATGCACTTCTAATGAGAGAATCGAAATTAAATAAATAGATTTTTTACGTGTTTCATATGCGTTTCGCACGCGGAGGTATTAATTCTTTTATCTCATTTATTATAAGAAAATCAATTTTCGGAAATAAATATATCTCGAGAAAATTTTCGATGTGAAATTGCGTTCGTACACCTCGAGATATTTCGTTGATAACTTGTAATAAAACTTCAAAAACAGAAAAAAAAAATCGAAAAAGAAAAACGTACGAAATGCTGTACTTGCCGGTATCACAGTGCATGGCATTTTATGACAGATTCGCACGGTAAGACTAAGGCAAATTCAACCGTTGCGTTAAACCAACTCCGGAGAGGCAGCACGTCGACGATAAACGCGACAATAATAATAAAAGATGACACGGACAATATATCGGACGGTGACGCACACTCGATCTTAAAATCGACATCAAAAATTGATATGACCGCAAAAAATTCATTGAAGTCTCCATGGAAGGATGAAATGGTATCGCAAAGTGACCTCTGCTCCGAACAATGCTCGAGCGTTCTACCTCGCGCAACGCCAATTGTTGCATCTGATACTAAGAAGAAAAACATGACACCTAGCCATACCGTTCGAAACATTTCGATCAGGAAAAATCCGTCACTGACAGAACGTTTGATTAAAAAATCCAATCAAAGTTCGTTACACAAATCAGCTAGCAAAAGAAAGTCTTCAAAGTATCATTGGTCCGGTACCTTCCGTAGTAGAAAGAATCTGTTTCACAAAGACACATATTGTAATTCTGTTTACTCGCTGCACGAAGGCGAATTGAACGAAAATGATCAGCTGATGACTTACGATTATAACTGCGAGAACTTTACAAAAGAGAAATTCACGAGCAATGGGGACATATATTACCCGAACGAGTTCAGTTCGCGGATCAACGATGATTCGCAGAAAGAGTGGATTGGCTGCCAGTCTTGTAATGACATTTGCAGGACTGAATTTGATGGACTTGATAACTTTAATGAAGATTACGATATCGAACAGAATGACGGCACATTGCCGGAAGCGATTTTTGACATTGATAGAAATTTCAGACCAATGACGGATATAGATAATAAAGATAACGACATGTATAACATCGACTCACGTGCAAACGAACGAGACAATACTACTATCGTTTCACGTTCTCCGTTTGTCAGGGAGTTTGCTAGTTCTTCGATCCTTTCGCCAAAGATCGAATCAACTGGCATAAAAAATGTTAAAGATATCAAGAAAAAATCTAATGTGCAATCACGACGTTATAGAGCGTTGTACCTTTTGCTATCTTTCTTCAAAAACATCTTTCTATTTTCGTTATTACCAGCAGTATATATTACATTTTTTATTTATGTACAAGGAACAGGGAATTGAAAGGTGAAGTAACACAAGTAATTGTATTCGCAATGCAAATCAAATCTAAGTTTAAAACACATTTTAAACTTTATTCAGTGAGATTTTAGAGCTTTATCTTATATTATTTATTGTAATTTATGTAGTTTTATTATTATCGGATTTTATGGATATGTTATATAGAATGATTATCTTAATATGTTGAATCTCTTAGAAGAGCATATTTTTTACGTTTTTCATATAAATGCGTTATTTATATGAAAAATTTCTTGGGGAATGCCGTTGCATAATTTTCATTTTGCTAAAAGTATTCCTTCGAGAATTGAGCACTTGTATTGTTTGAGTTTGGCTGTATGCACGTTTGAAATATGTCGAATGCACTAATTCTGTGTGCGCTATGATGATGTTACGTTTTAATTTTGCAATATATGTATATACATATGTCGCAGAAACATTCCGTAGTGATACGCGACACTCACAACAATCGCGTGAATCCGCGTTTTGAGTAAACGGATCCACTACGACGTATTATAATATTTATATAAATCTATTATATGTATTTTAAAGTGCGCGTCATACACCATTACTATTAACATTATTAGCTTTTGTAAGTTAGCGATTACATACGACCATATGCAGTTCTATGATTACACGTATATGATTATAGCGTAGCGAATAATGCAAAATTTTCTTATGTGCCTATACATCTGCACACATAAAAGTCACATTGCATTGTATACATTGCATTACCGCATTATAAGAGATACTTGATATAATATCAGAAAACCTTGCAGATTTGAGCCGGAAAAGAACAAAGTTTGAGTCACCCTACCTGAGGAGTTTCTCGTTGCGTAGACGTCTTATAGAGAGAAAACTATTTTCCGACGGTACGACAATTATTCGATTAACAATTCTATAAACTAGTATCAGAGAAGCAGCTTGTTTTAATCTGCACATCTATACATAATATTAATGACTACGCGCGTCACATTCACTTCCTCATCATGCATATACTTTCAGAATTAAATATATCCCCAAAAATAATATTTTTTAACAATTTGATACTTGGAAGCTTGTATTCTTAATGTAACGTCAGAAATGGATTTTCTTCTCATTTATGAGAATTTTTTTATTTGTGTCGAATTATATGTTGGATAATTAACGAAGTATCAAAGTGATTCAATTACTAAGATAATCGAATTGCTTGATCTTCCCTTAGTTTTTGTTACAAAAACTATGTTTATATAGATAACAGTCGAAACGTACATAAAAAGCTTACCAGTTTTTTATCGTTTGACTCAAATCGCAAATACGCCATAAATTACATTATACAAACTTTTTTAAAGGTAACAATAGCTTGATAATAATATTCTATAATTGATAAAGTTTATAAACATCTCGCGAACAAACATCCTGGGAGGGTAAGCTCAACATTTTTCTTTTCTTTTATTACTGTTATATATTGTTATGCAGCATTTTAGCAGATATCACCGTTACCTGTTACCTTGTGAAATAAAGTGAACAATTTTACGCATACATGTACCATAGAGATTAAATTTTACCCATATAGAGTAATGTGTTGTACATAAAACACGATTAATGCATATGTCTTTGGTGGCGCGAACATATAATTTCATGTATGTATAAAATCTTGTTAATAAATGTTATTTTTGTGGATTATCGAGCTCTAATGGCAGCATCATATTAAACATAATTACATATGATCATACGAAAATTGCTCAATAAGCCTGGCTTATGTGCGGCTTAAGCTTCAATTTGTGTAACAATATCTATGTTTAATTATGTTTATGTGTACACGATAATAATGCTCACGCGATTTCAGTTACGTAACTCTCCGAGCACTTTAAAACTTGGTCTATGTACAGCTAAATATTAAGCATTAGTCTGTTAACGTACCCCGAAATATTTTAATTGATTTATATAATTATGCATCAACATAAAGCGGCTTTTACAGCTCGGAAACACAAATAATTTAGATTTAGATTGCTTCGGGCATAATATTTCAAGTTACTAATGATTATCTTTTTAATTAACATTGTAATAATTTTTATGGATTTCATTGTCATTTGTTTGTAGCTTTCGCAGATAACTTTCAGTATCATCAATATTTTATTTGAACATAACATGTGTTATGTGTTTTATTAGAACCGAGATGACAATGAAGTCTCATGTATGTATACTTGTTTTAAGGCGATATTGTAAACTAAATATGATACTGAAATAAATCAGGGGAATAGCTCCAGCGTATTCATTTATAATAATGTTGATGGTTTTTATATCCGATTTAATCCTTAACTATACTAAGCCGATTGTGTCTAATCATGCTGTTGGGTGCTCTGACGGGTGTACGTGTTATCTGTTACAGCATATGCCCAAAAGTGGGAGCAGCTGTTAATACAGCAACGTGACACTCTGAACGCCGCGCTCGACCAAGTCAGCCAGTTCCGTGGGCAGCTCTTACAGGAGGAGCAGATCAGTCAGAAGATGACCCGGACACGCAACGTTACAACGCGGTACAATTAAGGATGACACTTTAACGCGAATGCAAAATAAAAAAGAAAAAAAAAAGACAAAAATAATAATCTATTACCGGTGAGGAAAGCCCGCTTTTATGTGTGTATCGACCTCTGATTACAAGCGCGCGAATAGCAGACATACATGACACTAGTGCGACATATGGCAATCCTAGAAATGCAAAATGTAACAGAACTTCGTCTTGCCTTCGGAAAATTACTGCGAAGCGTCGTTGACGAGAGAGCAAAGAAGCTCGACTCGTAAGGAGAAAAAAAAGAAAAAAAAACTTACCCTAGCGATCCTGTATTATATAACGATTCTTCTCGAATGGTTTCTCCGTAGCGAAACGACAGAGTTAAGTCCGCAAGGAGAAGTATATATAAGAAAGTCAAAGCGTTGATTACAGCATAATAAAAGTAATCGCTTAAGAATTCACAAATCCGAGACCTTCTATCTGTATGCATTGAATTTGTTCGTCGCGTCCTCGCGAGAATCGCCGAGGAATCTTCTATTTTGAATCTCGTATTTCCTTTTCTAGCACGGAGAGCCGTAAGAAATTACTTAAGTGAACACACGGACAGTTTATTCGCGAATCACATATACATACACGCCAAATACACTTGCATACTTTATTTAAAAACGAAGTTTCACCAGTATAGTTTTTACGCAATGGCATGTTTTCGAAGCGATTTCTTATTTTATGTTACGTTTCTCAGGCCACACCCAGGCCGCATTACTGTGGAAATTTTAAGTCGTCAACGGCGCATTAATACGTTGTACTTGTGTACCGTTTGTCCGTCTTCGAAATATAAAGCAAAATAAAAGAAAAGAAACATCACCGGGAAAACGATAATGCATAAGCCGCGAAATCAGATTAACACTCATCTTTAGGTTGTAGAATGCTAGTGTATTGTTACATGGGACCCAGTCTATAATATCGAAGAAAAGCCTTAGTAAACCGATTTACCAAGAGAAACAGAGATGTGTCACCAATACTTTGTACGCTCTCGTTCATACACGTATATGCAATTACATAAGCGCATACACAATACGTATACACATACATACACACACGCGCGCGCGTAGTGATCGACATTCTCGTAAACCAAATAACGACTGATTTCGGGAAAAAAAGATAACTTTTTAGCTCGTAAGAAACTGCACGGCGGCGCTCATCCAATTCGGATGTCGAGTTTCTTAGTATTAATATCGTCGACGGCATCAAACGGTCCTCTTTTTCTTACGTTATTAAAGATATGAGATTAAAATCTTCATTTGATTTGTCAAACGCATACTCCTGTGTTTTCTTCCTTACTCTACTATATCGCAACGTCACAGAGCATACGATAAAAATAACTTTACTGTTTGATATGCCTAATATGAGAAATCGTTAATCTCTATTAAGATTATAGTTGCTGGATTAAATTTTACGAACTTAACGCTCTATGGACATATCTCTGTTAACGAAAGAGATCAAATTTTGTTTAATAATGGTGTTTCGCGTCTTTTCATTTTTTATTGTATAATTTACGAAATACATCGCCAGACGACCGATGTGTTGTGTGCAATAGAGTATAATATAAAATATAATAATATTTTAGAATTCCGACATAGAGAAAATAATATTTCTCTTGACCAAAAATAAGAAAAATTTTTTAAAGAAACTCGGGAAGTGGATTGTAGAACACTTATCAGCGTTTATACGCAAACTTTGCTGCAATTCACTAGAAACACTTATCGCATTGCGATTTATGCAGATTGATTATTTTGTTTCACGAAGATCATATATTGTATCATTATATTAATGATAAAGAAGTACATCACATCGAAATCGCATACACCATTGAGAAGATTAATATATCACATATAGGTACATATCTCGGCTTATCTCCGTTGCAAGATTTAATTCTAAGCAGCTATTTCTATGTATGTATGAAATCTTCGCGCATAGAATCGTGAGTTAACAATCATCACCGCGTTCGATTTTGTAAATGCTATTAGAATCATTCTACGATTCGCAAAAAGTTATTCGATATATGGAAGCTTAGTGATAAATTAGTAAAAAATGCTCGAATGAAGAAGCCGAAGCTAACGGAGAATTAATATTTCTGTGTTGATATTATATACCATTTTTATATAAATATATAAAACATATATATATATAAAATAGCGCGAAGTTGTGTAAAAAATTGTTTAAAATTGCTGTTATAAATTAAAAGTAGACAAAATAATTATCGCCGTCAAGAGGGCATTCTAATTTAGCATTACGAAATGTATTTATGGAGTATTTATTATAAAGTCCCGATATTTGTGCAATTGTACTATGCTTCACTCGTTGAAAAAGTTCATATTTTTCGTTACATGTCTATTGTAATGTTTCTCGATGGCTGCTAAGTATGTGTCTTCTTAATTAATTGATATTAAAGATATTAAATTGATATTCTCAGTGGAATTACGAGTGGAATTACGCTGCAGTTTAGATATATCAATAGTTTCATATTCGAAATTTCTAATTGGTCCTTAGATTACAAAAATATCGCATCTTATTATATTGAATATAGTATTTTTTTAACAAGTAGTGGCGTGATCGATGGAGCTTAAACGTAATTGAAAAATGCTAATATACTTCTTATTTTTTTATAATCGAACAATTTATGCAGAAAGAGACGAATAAATCAAACGAGACATAGTCCCAACCCGTAACCACCTGTATGTCGTACTTGGTAGTCGATCTCTGAACTGCTCTAATTCGATATGCATAGAAATACTTTCAACGCATATAAAAAATTTCGCATTGCATTATGGATGATAAAATAAATCAAATTGAAAAACAAAAGTTACGCTGCGCCCCTTATCCCGAATATAGTTCAATTAAGTTGAGAGATGGTAATATGCTAATGGTAACCCCTAACTAATTACGAATAAAACATTCGTAATTAGTTCACAATAAAAACATTAGATCATAAAGCGTGATCATCCATCTTCTAATTCCTAAGATAACATATCATACTAATTTATAATATCATTATAAGTATTAATTTCTTTTTATTCAATTTGGTTCACTTTTCATTAAAAGAATCCGTTCATTTTCCGTTTCGATATATATATATATGAAGGGATTCAGGATGGAATAAATCGTCACAATTGTGGAACGAGTACAATCATTATATTTAATTGCACATAGATACACAGATAGGCATTAATTTTTATGTACTTATAGAGCTGCATAAGATAACGATTACCAAAAATGCATGTGTAGACAGCATACAGGTGAAGGCATGTAAACGCGACTGTGTAATTTTACATATCGAACGATACATAGCCGATCACGAGAAGTTTGTCCCGATATTCCGTGGACTAGCGTATCTTGCCAGGAAAAATTCGTTGGACGCATTTTGGGCAATGACGACAAGAATATTTTCATTGTCATATACAGGGTTTTAATGATCAATTCCGGAACTTGACATTTCAATATTTTTTGCAGTAATGAAACATACTTTGCATGTATGTGCGATCCGTTCAACTGGATTCAACTGGATTCAACCGGGCAATTCGTATTGGTTTTTCGACAACTCGATCCCTTACTGCGTAACACATCACATATAACGGCGCTATTATTTTTTTGCACTACATTATACATGTATATATGTATACACACATATATATATATATATATATATATATATATATATATATATATATACATATACGATTAAAGTTCTGTACATGTCTTTTTCGCCACAAAAGAGAAGAGGAAGAAAAGGAAAACGTGCGGCAAGGAAATAAAACGTTATTACACGCCACGTTTGGCAGCTAATGTGTTAGCTCTGTAATCTTGCGATAGCTACATCCTATGTGAAATGTGAAATATCATTCTCTCGCAGAGAAGGTGGCTGTACAACAGATAGTGAAGGCTCGTGTGCCTACGTCGTCGCTGATAGCTTCGAACACGATGCAGCCACATGAGCATCCCGCGAAATCCGCGCGCGCGCGCGCGCGACGGGGGAAAAATCCGCAGTTATCTTCTCTAACGGTACATAACGTGGAATGGATATCGAAGGCGTGCTTTTACACGGCTAACGACATTTATATATACAGTCACTGATGCGCGGAATATAGCGAGCCCGTTTCCAAAACGCTCCTTCAATCGCGCTTCAATCGTCCATGTGCTCCTGCACATGACATTTACGTTAATAAATTTACATTTAATAGATTTCTTTCTTTATAAAAGGAACCGAGCATTCAGAACCAATAAGCGGGCTTTCCTGGAGATAAAGCAAAAATTATTTGCACTATAGAGCTGACATAGTAACAGAACTTAATTTTTATATTTAATAAATCAGTCAGTGAATTTGAACAAATAATATCAAGTACATTTATTACATATTGACATATAATTATTAGATAATATAATGGGAATTCATTAGAACGATCGATTGACTTGTTCACTGCATTCTTTCTCTACATTATTGGCGCTCAGTTCTTTTTATATAAATTTTTGTTCAAGGCACAATTTTCAAAATAGCTTCAAGTCAAAGTTTGATGCACGCACCGAATTATCAGATTATACGAAGCTCAGGATTAGGTAATTACATATACGTCTGATGCTATACGTCTGTGCAATTGTATTGTATGACATAGTGCGACGTTCTACGACGTTCTACAGAATATAAAGCTGTACATTTATTTTACAAGTTTTACATAGGAGATGCTTATCGTGAATATTTTATATGCATTACAACATATTTCTTGAACCATTCTTGTTATTGTACATTTTCGAAAATTCGTATAATGCGGCATAATGTCTTACATTATAATTATATAAGTATATAATATAAAAAACTCTCAAGGCACGAACTTAGACGGCACGTAACAGAGTCTAAAATTTCGTTGATTTTGAGAAGCGCGCTTTTCATCAGCGAAGATTGAGCTTCGGGGATCAGACGCAAGACGCTTTGCAAACGGGCTTCGCGAGTAATCCGTAATGATTTAGTTAGAAAGGAAACGAAGACCGTTGAGAACGTGAAATATAAGCTGTAAGTATAATCTTGCATATGAGAAACTATCCATATACACATACATCTTACAGTAATGCATCGTGCTCGTTTCAAATGTGATGGAGCTTGTCATGCTGAGAAGATCTCATAATTCCACTTCAATCGGTTCGCTGTTCAATGATTCATCGACGCGGACAATGATGCAGCATGATAGCTACTAAGACTTCTATTAAGTCGTGGGTATATCGTGAAAATTCCGGGGCAGAACCGGGTCATATCCTGCAGAAAGAAATCAAAATCTCTTTTGTTTTCTTTTTGTATTTTAACCCCTGCAGAACACCGCAGACGGGCCCCTTTCTGCAAAATTCGACCCAATTAATTACCGTTGTATCAAACAATAACACTTCCCTAGCTAAAACGGGCTGAACATACTTTACATTCTACCCTTTTTTTTTGTAGTCGTTGATTATTGTCTCCATTACTTACACGATTAGCGCAATTGTACGACATGTAATATGGAATAAAATAATGTTTTATCGACATTCGTTTTATCGTTTGTACCAAATCAGTATCTTATACTCGACTTGGAATCTGGTATTACAGTTTTCCGTCGAATATACTATATCATTTAAGCCATGAGCCAATCGTAAATTACACTTTTTTAGTCTTTTGCACTTTCTCTCGTTTATTTATCACTTAGTTAATCGAATATCTTATCTTTTAGTACTTTCTTCCGTTTATCACACAACTGTAATTAACCCGACGTGTTTGTTTCCTTATTTATCATCGAATTGCAGATCTGCCAAATCGAATAGCAAAAAATCACAGTTAGGCACATCGGCAAACAAGTGACAGCAAACGGCAGTGAAAAAAAAGGATGGTATTGTCTATAATAATTAGGCACTGTGTTAATATCTGAGGCTAAGACACTTAAAAACATCAGCGTATTCGATGCTCCGATTTAAGAATTCGGGAACGTGTAATTGGACAACGATAAAAGAATCGCGTTTCTTCGATAAAATATCACAGTGCGTAAATTAAACGTATTATGCGAATATCCCGTTCTTTTTGGCACTTTCTTTTGTAATGTAAAAAAGTAACAAACGTAATCTCAAGATCAATTCCAATCAGCTGTAGTAAAAGTAACGTATAAACTTACTATAACATACAGACAACTTTTTTTGTTACACATACACTGGTATACACACGCATGTATGACAATTTCCATACAAAATATGTACAGCGGTACGTAATAGGCTCTCAGTACATTTATTAACACATAAAACTTACCCATAATCGTGTACTGTTCTCAGGAATTGTAATACGGAAAGCGACTGAATTGGTGCGTGACGATATTATAATCAAAGGGTACAATGTAATTTACATAGAAATGGAGCAAGCCATGAATCATCAAGATCTTTCTACGGATTAGCGAGCTTGAACTTTCAGCGTGTCATCGGACGCAGTTAACTTCCGGTAGTCAACGTGAGATCGGCGTCCAATATCGAAATATAGATCGTTTAACAATATAGCCCGCGCGCTACATCATGAATCGTTTAACATTAAATTTGAATAGATCTACATAAGGTGTAAATATATTTTAAAGTATAACTTAACAGACACGACACGTTAGATTATCCCTGATCGAACGAATTGGAGAATATCTACTTTCTTTTTTCTTTTTTCTTTCCCATAACTCGGGAAACTTAGTTATTTTGCCAGGCGGCTGTAATCGTTTTTTATCTTTTGTCGTCTCATCACATTTATAAATATCTTAAAATTGTCTAATGAAAGATTTCTAATATATTTATTGACGAATATCTCTTCGTAATATAAGTCTTCATATAAAATAAAGTATTACGACTGGATGCATAGATTTGAAAAATATTTCTTTTCTTTTCTTTTCTTTCTATACACATATGCCATTATTATTTCTATATAATAAACTCTTTCCCTACGTAATAGCCAGTTTTACAGCATCTGCAATATACATTTCCTGCAATCGCAATAGTTTCTAGAGATCACCAGTATTTCGCGTTGTTCCTCGCAGTGTTCTAGATATTTTCTCGCAAGTTACATTGTTACTTTTCTTTTCGTTTCATAGTCACTTTCTCATAAAACTAATATCAATATAACATAGAATAACTTATAACTACACGTTATACACGTGTAACTGTGTTGTCTGAACACAGATGTAAGTCTCAGATTTGTGGCACTACGACCAATATCTAAATAAATTTTTAAAGTACATCAAAACTAACAGGTCTATTTTCATTAATGAAAATCATTGTGACGTACGTGCGATTATTTATGACACAGAACTTATGGCGTTGTGAGGTGGGCCCATTTGCGTTAGCACTTTATCTAACCATTGTAAAGGTCCGTGCAAATGTGCTTCTATCCAACAAGGAGTCGATGTGACATCTTGGCGGTGATACTCGGCACCCCAACCTTTCACAAAAGACATTCTGTAAGTAACAAAAACACGTAAATTTAATAAGCAAATTTGTAATAGTATAAAATATAAAATAACTACACGAATTATATTTCATACATTAAGTTACCTGATAGTGCACATCTTTGTCAATTCATAGACGGCTTCGAAACCGTGATTCACGCTTTGCGAGAGGAGCTGGGCAAACTCTTGATTGTTGAATATCTTCAATGAACATCCAGGTGGAATTTTACAAACTGTGCTAGGATGAAAGCCGTGATGATGATTACAGTTCCTAGATTGCACGAATATTGCCGAATCCGACAAACATTCAGCATAGACTTCTCCGCCGACATAGTATAGATGAACACCCTTTCCAATATGCCGCCTTGTATTCTCTATCG
This sequence comes from Eciton burchellii, assembly GCA_020341155.1. Lineage (NCBI taxonomy): Eukaryota > Metazoa > Arthropoda > Insecta > Hymenoptera > Formicidae > Eciton > Eciton burchellii. The sequence goes on from JAHMML010000005.1 coordinate 4,076,347, forward strand.
TGGAATTGCGATTCACATTAGACAGTTGACCGAGACAAAAGCGATCGGAGTTGTTGCTCGGATTTGTAAAGCCATCGATAATCACTGAATGCGATTGACAATGAAATACTTCGCCCACTCGGCAATTCAATTCGTAGTAGGCGATCGAGGCCCAATAGGGTGGTTCTTGATAACAAACAGGTGTAGCTCCTTCAATAGGCGCGCTCGTATCCATCGGGACAGAATCCGATGACGGAGTTTGTCCGGTTTGTGAGCCATCCTCAGGTGGGGAATACGCCGGTGGTGGTGTCTCCGGCAGTCCATTAGTACCGTATGGGCTCTGTGGGTTTGGTAATGTCGTGCTACCTGGACTTGGCACGGAACCGACAGAAGACATTGGCGATGTTGGATTGATGCTGGCTGTAGTGCTAGCGTTAAAGCCACTTGACGAATAGGACACGTTATGTGGCATACTCTGATCGGCCAATTGTTGAAATGGCAACAGAGAATGACCAGGAGCGAATTCGGAGTGTCTAGGAACCAATACCGGCGGTAGTACCGGACTCTCTACTCTCTTGTAGTGATAAGGATTGATGCAGACCTCCTTCTGTTTAGCAGAAAATGGATACTGACACAGCTCCAGCGGTTTCAGCTCATGATGCGATTGCAGATCCGGCCATCGCCAGACTCTGCAATATATTACATGCGGTAGACCCTTACGATGCGAAACCTGTAGCCTGCCGTCTAAACTTCTGGGAATAGTCACGCATTTACTTGGCGTTCCAGGACAACTCAGAGCACGCTCAAGTTCCTCGATCGCGCCCTTACGCTTCTTCAATTTTTTCACTAAAGAATCCACCGCTTTCTCCGCCCATTTCTCCTCTTCGTCTCCTTGCTTCCAACCGAGCAATTTTTTCACAGCAGGACTAGTGAACGAAAAGAGACTGTTCAGTGAAGACATAGGTCCAGAACTTGAAGTTCCTTCCTCGTCATCCATATTTGAAGACGTATTGATTAAAAATGTTGACTATCTAAGATATTCTTATCCGCGTCTATGAGGAATAATCTTCATCAGCAATCTGAAATTGTAGATAAATCATTGATATAACTTCAAAATATCATAAGCAGATATTACGAATATATAAAATTAAAAGCAATACATGCTCATATATTTTCTAATTTATTTTCTAATAATTCACAAAATGATTCATTAGTTGGTTCATTAATGATTCATTATTTTTGCAATTTTTGAGAAGAATTATATATTCCTGCGTACATAAGCTTTTGATATTTTATATGAGTTTATTTTAATTCATTTACAAAATGAAAATAGAATAGAAGCATCGATTAAGTTTCTAAAGAAATATAACAGATATATAAAAAATATATTTATTAGAAAAATATTAATTTGTATATTGTTTATAAGAAACTTATCATCGCGCGCACGATGATGCGCATTAATAAAATCAAATAAAAAAATGTATACATAAAAAGTTGTTAACATATTCTCTGCTGTAGCAACAATATTGAACAAAAGCGCGAATCTGAATGCGTTGTCGGTCGCCGACAATTCGAATTTTTGTGATGCTATTTTTACAGGAATGAGTTTTGGCATGTCTCCTCCCACCGCTGCGTCAACTCGGACAAAGAAAATCCCATAAATTTGGTAGCTTTTTCAAAACAGAGATAGTGAGATAGCGACGAAGGGAAGTCCCGTGCTTTCTTTTCCGAGCATTCAGGTAGCAAGTTGTTCAGTTCGCAGTCGGCGTAAATCTGATTTTCAAATATCATAAATTTTTCACGAAATATCGATACAAATCGATATAATGCAACGACACACGCAAAATTCAGTATACATCACTACCGAGATAGGAACTTCACAGTTTATAAATCTGTTAATCAAAGCTAAACTGCCGAAAGCTATTTGTTAAACAATTTGCTTTACGTAGACATACGTAAAACGCGGTCAAAACAAATTTCCGATGTAAATGGAGGCAGAGCGAGGCAGCTCGGCATCGCGTACGAGGTTAATTACGCTACGCGGGGCGAGCGCTTTCGTTCGATGGTTGGATTGCCGAGCGGCAAACTGCCGCGATGGAAAAAACTGACGCACACCGGAAGCACAAACAGACTACACCCTTCCTCGAATCGACACGCGAATGCATCGCGCGCACGATATGCGCTTTCATTCGGATATTCGTGTACTTACGCGCGACTCCCAGGCGATTCAGCATTGTTTTTACCACAGTCTCCCACTCCTGCCCGCCTATCGCCTTCGACGCCACGCTCTCGCCATTACGATCTTTCGCCCAAGCAAAAAGCGCCCGCAGCTTTATCGATTGTGCCGTTCGACTGCAACTTCGTTGCGCGCGGTGTCCTATGCTGATTCCGCGAACGCACAACGATAATCGCACCGGATCAATTTCGCGTGGCAGCACGCCATCCACTCTGGTTCCTCTCGCGTATCGCTGCCATCCTGTTGCCCGGAGCACTAACGGCGGACGATCAACAAGCACGGACGCAAACGCCTTCCGCCGCGCGACGGCACCGCTAGTCGCTAATCGCACTTCGACAGGCAACACTCCGTTGAACTCGAGCATTCGACGTTCCGCCTGGTTTCCAAGAATGACTCGTCGATTATCCGCGAGCCTCGATATTCGATGCGCGTACGTTACCCGTCACGCACAGCGATACTACGGCGAATGTTTACTCGGCAGATTACGCAGAACCATGGAATCGCAATCGCTCTACTGCAGTTTGCAACGCGCAAAGTCACTAGGAGCAGCGACTATAGAGTCCGCCATATTTATCCCGAAAATGGACTGCATTCTCGCACGCGATCAACGTGAGAACGTAGTCGCACAGCGAAATTGTTTGCAGACTTACTTGATCTTGCATTTTCGTTAAATTGATTGAAAAAAATTAACAATGCCGTATTCGCAGGCTGGGAAGCCCGATCAATCGTGCGTAACGGGAAAAGCAAATCTATGCGTTAATTTCACGCGTTAAAATCATAGCATATGAATTTACGGACACAGATGTACGGATATAATTTAAAATCTCTCTCGGCCAATGAAACAGTACGAATTTTCAAGACTTTACTTCCTTTTAGATATGCAATATTACGTCATATTTGCAATTGTTATGCGTGAATTGATTGTAAGTTGAGGAAATGACTTTTTTTATTTCACTGTAAATATTTTTTTTTTATTTTATTTCAATCCTAGTAAAATCGTTTATTAAGCTTTAAATTAATATCACGAAAATTTATATATACAATTTTTTATATTATACCAATTTATACATTCAATTCATAAATTATATTAATATTATACATTCAAAATATCAATAAATTAATATTTTCTGTACATGATGGAAGATTCGTATTTACACAAATCACGAGATAGACTCAATCGGCCGCCTACATGTCTACATAACATCATGCAGTCAGCATAAGAATGCATACAGATTGTACATTAACAGAGCATCAACAGAGCTTTCCATGACAAATGCATTAAACTGGACAGATTCAATTTAACACTTCAATCTTCGAGTCAAATTGCTTATGTCTACTTTTAACTTCCGTTCAAAAATCGTGATCAATAAATAGTGATATGGAATAATAAATATAAGGTTCATTCTCTTTGGTCTTGAAAATACTTTAGATCCTGACAGATATCATTCTTTTACTCAATCGTTTTCATATAGTTTGCTGCTTTTGTCCTCCAGAACTATTGTATTGTGCTTCTCAGTGAACAGAGTCTCTTGACTCAGAGCGGGAACTTGGCGGGAGAACTTGCTGGTCGCCCATAGGAATAAGTCCAATGTCTGCTCCGTGCATTCGGCTATAAATCTCAGGAATGGTCTCACGTCACCGGCATTCGCTATCTGCAAATTCTCATAATACTCGTGACGATGTTGCTTATGGATAATGACGGGCGGATAACCAGCTTGCATGAGAATCATATTCATGAGCAGGCGTGATGTTCTGCCGTTCCCATCGGCGAACGGATGTATATGCACTAATTTATAGTGTGCAAGAGCCGCGTATCTAAATGAGAAAATCAATATTCGTCGATTAATATTCTATGCGAAATTTCAGAATTAGAAATAAATATGAGCGCTCACCTCACTGGATGCATCCTGATGGCTCGTTCGCTGTTTAACCATAACGCGAACTCCTCCATTAGATAATGTATATTGTTCGGTCCTGGAGGTATGTGACCTCCAACGTATACCTGAGTTCGTCGGAATTGACCACCTTCAACAGGATCAACATGTCCCAACACACGTCTGTGTATTTCCAATATATCTTTGATAGATATGGACCCTACCCTGATGATTATTATAATATTTATACGAATATCACCGCATTATATAGTAAAAGGTCATCGAAAACTAGAGAAATTATTCAGTTCACACAGATCTAGATACAGATCTCTGAATATTTATAATTCAGATAATTACGCCATGAAAATTTACCTATTGACCAAAGTCGCATTGATATATTTCATGGCAGCATCTAATCCAAGGATCTCGTTATGTTCGTCGATACTTTTTCCAGCGACTGCGGTACGCGTTTCTACTATGGCTCTTGTTTGTGCTAGATTCATAGTATTCCCTTCAATCCCGACCGTATGATAAATATGTTGGAAGTAAGCCTCTTTCTTGGCGCGTATTAATGCGGCATTGTTGTCAGGTATCGTCGACAGTGCATTTCTTTTCTCGTCGATGCGCCTGAGCACTTTTCTATCAAGCTCCTCGACCACGCGCGCCGTTCTTTGACTATTCATTAAAGCACCTTCGTGATTTGGCTCGTATGTTAAAGCACGCATGTAGAATTCATTGGCTTTGATTATATCATTTTGCGTGTGCTCCAAGAATTCTCCATAGTAATTCAAGACATCTGGATGACAAGGCGCTAATGCCATCGCATGTTGAAACAGTTTCACAGCCCTTTTTTGTTTTCCAGATAGTTTCATTTCTAATGCTAGGTGTAAGGATGTCAATGCCTCTGTCACCGACGTCGCACTGTTCTGAACTTGAAGCTTGTCCAGTTTTGTGCCCAATGCGATGCTGAGTATATCGTCATCGTACACATTTAAAATGCTCTCTGAGGGTAGCGGCACAAATACATGACGAGATTCCTGTCCTGGAAGAAATGACAATAGACTCGATTATTGACTCAATCATCAAAGTTTGACATATTAGTTAAATATTATTGCGACGAGCGATACATAACGATATCGCCACTATGTCGCGGGAATACACCGGAATAATCGGTAATAACAGCGATAACAACTCACCGAAATCGCTGGACAAGCCACATATATACTGAGACAGCAGCGTAACAATGACGGCGACCGCAATTCCGGAGATGAAGACGAGAGAGACAATCAGGCGATTCGGAGTCATAGCGTTCGTGACATCCTTACATCCAGCATTTACGTGAATGGTTTTTGCATATTGCATGTAATTCCCGTAATGGTATAATGGCGGCATTTTCCTACGTATCGGTCGTTTCTTTTTTCAAAGATTTTATTTTTAACAACAAGCCGTGACATTCTTGTCAATCGCGCAACACAATCATGTAACACAACACTACCATACCACTCGCGAAGTGCAGCTGATGACTTTTGCATGTCGGCGCGATGACGCGATCCGCACATGCGGCATCCAATAAGCGTATGGCTTTCTCAAACGTCATATCGAAGTGGGATCAACTCGATGCATCCATGTGGTTTATTCTGATTGGCTGAAACTTGCGCGCGCAGCAATTCGAGAATTCCCCAGATTCTGAGCGCGCTTCCTGATTTCTCGCTTCGCCGTTCCGGCATTCCATCGTTCTACAGCGGCGACATTCCGCCGTTCCGCCGTTCCGCTTTTAAATAACTGATTAATCCATAAAACGTAGAAATTTGCGATAAGGATCTCTGTCGCAGCGCGCAATGCATCTCTTAACTTAATATTTTCACCGAGATCATTTTAATTCCATTGTCAGTCGGCTCTCCGAAGCATCGCCAATCGAAAATTTAAAAGAAAATACTTCTGCGCCTCCTCCCCCGCTTCAATTCCACTATTCCAATTAACGAATTAATCACTTCCGCCGTTGGCCGCGCTCGTCTTGTATCTTCGTTCGTCCGAATGTAAGTATACGCTTGTCAATTCGGAATATAGCAGCCTGTATACAGTCGTATACATAAATACATTGAAATTTATGTATTTCTTTCAGATCAAGTACGATGCGCGGCTTAATAGGCCACGCTCCGCGTTATATTCGCGAACGGGAGTTTGGCTACAGCTACAGCCGGTAGCCGGATCTATTTAAAATGGCCGTTACTTAACGCAGCATCGATCGGTAAGATCAATCTGATTAAATTAATGTCAGATATTAATCCACGTTGATATTACACCTTACACTCGCTTGATGTTATTGTACGCTTAATTATATACATGTTACTAGCGTGATGCGAATTTATTATACGCATGGATCATCATACATGTATATATCGTGTTATATGATACATGAAAAATGATGGAGAACTTCTCGATTAAAGCAATAATTAACTTTAATTTAGATTTCAGACGGCTGAGATTTCCCTTTTAATTGATAGTAGAGTAATAAAACATGCAATAGTAAAATAAATAATTTAACGAAATAAATTTTCTATCCCAGCAAACTTATCTTCATCGTTGCATTACATTCGTTAGAATGCAAATGCATTGCCGTTACGTCCAGTCATCGCGAAAATGTATCTCCAGTTTCACGTATCCCTTCTAGTCCTCGCACTTCCGATTCGATATCGCCATGGCGGAATGAGGACCTTCTTATGAAAGCTCTCCTGAAAGAGATATGACGCAGCATTGTGTAAGTTTCAAGTTTCTGTAGAGCGAGCGAGAGAAAATCAATGCGATCGTTTCATCAACGTGATTTCTCCGATCGAATGGTCTTCGTTGGTGAAGAATTCGCGTTCTTACTTTGACTCGCGAAGCAGGCACGCTTTCACTACTGATACGCGAGTAAGTTCGCAAAATCGAAGGGCTAGGAGTTATCTCGCAGTTCGCTGCACAATTTCCAGAAAAACCTCCGCTCTTCTCCATCCTTTTGGGATTAATATAGGAATTTCTTGTGTGATGCGTCTTGTCTCTGTTCGCGTATGTTTATGTAATAATTTATACAATGATACGTTCATATAATAATTTATCTTCTTATTATAGGCATGAGATCTTTTTTACCTGCACAATCGCCAATCCGAGATCTTATCGCTATGATTTTTCATAACTTGCGACGTGTGATGTTGCTGATGCGATGAGGACGCATTATTCATGATGAACGTATCGTGATGAATTCCCTGAAATACGAGATCGTTTATCACGACATTAACAATCGAAAGGCAACACCATTAATCAACAATCTTTGAAATCAGAGGGATGGGATAAAGAGAAGGGGTCTTACCGAATTCTTCTGCTCGGAGCAATGATTTCTGCGTTCGGAACGGCGTTGCCAATTCCACGTCATGGAATTGCGCGGCGAAGATTTTTTGATCGATCGATCTTGCATCTGTCCGCGTCGCATGATGATCACGTGATCGTTATTGTCAGAATTCGTGGACGCGCGGTTTCGAAGATTATCCTTGACCGTTCTTACAAAGAAAACAATGGAACGGCATAATAGTATCTCATGAAGGTTGCGTCTTATTTAAATCACACTTGATGCATTTAATTACCTGATCATCATGGCCGACGACGATACATTTTTAGTTCGACGCGTCGAATTTTCAAGAAATGGTGGTAATTGATAAGTAGCAGCGGCGGCGGCTGTTTGTAATTTATGTATCCTGTTAAAAATAACAGATACACGTATAGATAGGAGTAATTGCTATGTAAGATACCTTCCTGAAAAGTCCGCCACGTCAATCCGTTCCTCTTACTTGATATTATACATGCCGCCGATTTCTCCGTACTTTCGTCTTATTATCTCAGCCTCGACAGCAGTCATGGTAGTTCGCATCGCCGTCGCGATCTCGTTTAGTATCTATAATAATCAACGATGCAGTCACCTCGCACGGCATTTCGAATGGCGTTACTAATTAGCGCGCACTTTAAGATCAATGAAGAAAAAAAGATCGCCAATCTCTATCGCGGCGATAGAGTTAAGAATTCGTAATGCGGCAGCAAGAAAATAAAATACATGGATTCGTTATGATTGCAAAAGACTCGCCAAGTAATCAAGAGCATTTCGAAAGGGAGAGGAGGACATTTATCTGAAAACAAATCCGTAGCTTATTTAAAAATAAGACGCGTATCGAAACATGCATCGAAATATGATATAAAAAAGATAATCGCTCACGAGAAGATTGAAAATCGAAAGCCAAGAAGGAAGGTTGTACAAATGAGATCGTATTTTCTTTCTTCTCTTTCTACCTTCTCGAATCCCATAAGTAACAAAAATCAGGCCTCTATAATGTCTTACTCATATTATATACCATGAAATGATTGGAGACATTCAAGTCGTCCTCGGAGCAAAGATGAAGGTTGCTCTTCGACGACGCGAGGATCCACGGATGGTCAAGGATCTCTCGAATAGTAATTCGCTCGCGAGCCGATGGGACGAGCAGACGGTTTATCAGATTCTTGCATTCGTTCGACGTTTGATACATGGCTTTCTCTTGAATCGACGTCAAACCTCTGTTGATCTGAATCATCAACCTCCGTCGACGTTCCTCCGACGACGTCCATTCGTCGCGAGGACACAGAAACGGAAGTCGGCCGATGGTCATCCCGTATAATACGACTCCTCTGTCGGTCACATGATATGTGCGTGTAAATTTAAACAAGGAGAGCAAGGAGAGCTTTTTCATATCCGCCCGCATAATAATAATGCACGGAATAGTTCAAGCTTCTCTCATTCTGATCTGGATGAGTTTTGCCAGTTTCACGCGAGGGAAGATTTTTCCGCGGATATTTAATGAAACCAGATTTGCGTTTACTTACAGGCTCCACAAGTCCACTTCCGGTCCGTATCGTTTACCTACGACGAAAAGCTCCGGGGCAGCGTACTCCGGAGATCCGCAGTGAGTTCGCAAAGGATCGTCGCTGGCGTAAATGTTACTGAGACCAAAATCTACGAAATCACGAAAGGCATATCATCGAAACGGTGAGTGCTGCTCGCGGAGCGTACCTCAATTTTTATCAACATTTAGATCGCGCAATCCTTACACCAAATTGTACGAACGCTTTAACGCATTGAGCTAAGAGCGACATACGCCACTTCGCTTGTTGGAGCGAATGGAGAAAAGATACAGAGATACGAAGGACATACTAAATCACGAAAGAGTATCGCGCTCAACTCGATGTTCCTCGCAAAAAGTACCCGCATTGCGATAGTATTTGATCTCGCGCGCGCGATAGCGGGTCGATGGCTCGTTAGGAATAACGAGCTTTTCCCCCTTCCCCCCTCCCTCCCTCCCTCCCTCCCTTCGGCCATAATTACACAAATCGCGCCTAGAGCGAGTTTTATCGCAGGTTCTTTTTCCTTTTCTTCTTTCTTCTTCTTTTTTTTTTTCCCCCTTTCTTCCTACGGATCCTGCTTTCGCCGATCTCCAGATCTGGCAGATCTGGTTACGCGCTTGAAAATCGGGGCGTCACGCGAACCGGGAACGTTATGGTCGCGATTTTCGCGGTGCGCGCTAATCTACGCGATTCGATCGATGGCGATTGGCGCAATCAGCGCGACCGCAACGTTCCCCGGTCTCGCGTGCGATACAATAGCAATGACCGTGTTCACGCGTCTGCCTCTCACCTACTATCTTGATCTGTTGCTTGCGCTCGTCCTGCAGCACGATGTTCTCCATTTTGAGATCCCTGCAACAGAAACACGAGCATATTCTCGATAGGCTGGAAGATACGTCCAGTTTCAAAGAGATGCCGAGAGTCGGAGAATGAATCTCTTCAAAAAAATAAATCGCGAAGCGTTACCGAGGTCGAGGAGTGAATAGCGGCAGTGAAAATGTACGTACGCATGTTAAAGGCAACCTTCCTTTTGACTACTTGATGACAGACGCTTGAACAAAAACGCGAGATGGGTTCTCCGAGAGGAAGCTTCAAGGAGCTTATCCTTAACTTGTTCGGATCCGATCCGTTCGGAACGAAGTAAACCCACTTTTCAATCTCGATGTAGCAACGATGCTTTAGCGTTTTACCCACTAGAAGCGGACTTCGATGCGGCCAAAGAAGATATTATTAGTGCCGGAATGGATGTTATCTTTTTACAGGGCGTCCCCTCCCTGTTTTACCGTCTTCACGATTATGATTTTTCCGAGATCTAACGCGCTCTAGATAGAGCAACGATTATCAGATAGACGGGGACTGCGCGAGCGCACGAGAAAAAGCAGGTCGTATGCACGCGCGAGTGCACGACGTCCGCAGACACACGTATACACGCATACACACGCATACGTATGTATACACGCGGTGTGTGTGTGTGTGTGTGTGTGTGTGTGTGTGTGCGTGTGTGTGTATGTGCAGTTTGCGCGATCACGTAGCGCGTACGCGAGATTAACGCTCTCGGCGCAAGAACCCCGTGGCCCTGACCATCGCGCGAAGGTCTCGTTGCTCGTATCGCCGTCTACGAGCGCGGCTCGCGCGGACCTTGCAAATTGTCGTTTCGTCGACGCAACGACGTCTCGGCCTCTCGATGGTGTCGGGTTCTCTCGTTTCTCGATCTCGTGTACCCTTGACGAGACGTCAGTGTGGTACCGAGGTGCTCTCCTACCCACGGAACGGAACGAGCCGACGATGCGTCTCATCCAGATTTATCCAGCATCGAAAAATTTCGACGCCCGTTCCCCTGAAGAGAAGACGTTGCTCCCGATTGAGGATCAATCGCGCGAGGAACGCTAATCGCCGATCTTCCTGACAAGCGCTTCCCTCTCTCGGGATATCTCCGACAGTCGGCGAGAAGAAGCCTAGAAGGGCATCTTCGAATTGGACTCGCGGCGAGTAAACAAACGCGGCGTTGCTTCTCTACGCAAAATCGACTCTAAGGCGCTTAGATCGAACGCTACTAGACCAACCATCGACGCGAGTCGATGATTTCTTCAAAGGCCTAGCTGTCACTCGGTATCAGGCGGCAACGGCCCTGTAGCTTATCCGTGGCAGAGACCTTGGGACCTTGAAACGCATCATTAAAATCGCATCGCCGTGCGCGCGATGCGAGAGGAAGAGTGAGCGCGCGCGCGCGCGCGAGAGAGAGAGAGAGAGAGAGAGAGAGAGAGAGAGAGAGAGAGAGAGAGAGAGGGAAAGAGAGGTGAGGGAGAGAGCGAGAGGAGTCAGCGTGCGCTTTGGGTGTCGCTAATAAGTAATAAAAGAGGACTCGCTCCTCGGAACACGTGCCCGCGGCGAGGTTAATACGTCGCAGGATGCGAAGCGCGCTCGCCGGGGTCGTTACTCGTTAGCGGGATGTAGAACATTTCTTCACGGCGCGTTGCTCCCTATTCCCGGTTGCTGGCCATCCTCCAGCCGAATTTCTCGTCGCTTGAATCCCAAGCGAACGGGCCGAGCTCCCAAGGCACTCGGCCGGGAAGCGGGAACGCGAGGCGACAGATGGTTCCTCCGAGTCGTTTCTCGATGTCGAGTCATCTTTGGAGAGATTTATCTTTCCTCGCTCGGCTTGCTCGTTTTCCTCTCGGACGCGATAATTACATTTGGTACTTTCACTTGGCGTTGTTGTGTGATATAATTGCGCTGTCAATCGTCCCGAAGCGATAAAACGGTGATAAGAGGAAAGCAGTAAAGGAGAGAATAGGAATGTGATCAGAAATTTGAGACATGTGTAGTCGAGCTTCCGTGGATGAAACGTTAAAAAATTCGCGGCCCGGTAGGCTGTGCATTCAGGTTTATTATTGCCGCGTTATTCTAAGCGCAGACGCGGCAGACGTTGATCCATAAAATTGAATTTTATGAATAGTTAATCCTACGAATATATCTACCACTACGCGCGCGGATCCCATGAATATCAATATAAATGCTCAACCTTACGAATATCTATTTTATATCTCTACCTTCCTCTCCCCGAACTGTCGCGCATACTCGGCGAACGATCCGGATGGAAAAACTCAACTGGTGGCTAATTAACACGCATCGCGAAATCACGGAGTATCACGCAATCGATCGATTGATTCGTCCGCGCACCTCAACCCGCCTACCCCTACCCCTTTCTCTTTCGCCACGCGTTTCCGCGATATTTTTATCTGATGACTCCGACAAACGACAAGCCGACAAGGGAGGCCGAAAGCAACGTTAAACGGCGTAAAAAAGGGGCGACCAAGAAGTACCGAGAAGTAGCAAGCATCGAAAGTACTACTACCGAAGTACCGCAGCGGGATACTTCGGTATCGAAGTATCGCAGGCATCACCGGATCTCGAAGCGGAGGCATCGCGCACGGCCTCCGAGCGATGTGTTTCTGCTGCATCCTCGACCGCTGCGGGATAATAGTCGAAACGACCCTGAAGCCGAGGCCACGGTTGTTCGTTGGCCTGGGCGATTACGTTTCTTTTACATCGTCGTAGAAGCCGCGGCGGCGGCGGAGGCGACGGCGGCGCGCCGCCTGGGAAACCGGCGTCCGCGACAAACCTTCGCGACAAATCGCGCGAGATCCGATTAAAGCACGCGCGCTCGCAATCGCTCGGCGAGTAGGCATAATTGCCGGCGTAAAGCGACAGGTGGTCCCGCGGGTTCGATGAGAAGGAGAGGGAAAGAGCGAGCGAGCGAGAGAGAGAGAGAAAGAAAAGGTGGAGATAGGGTGACGCGGGGCAAGAAATGAGGCGCGTCTCGGCGTACAGCGGCGCCGTTAACGATCGCCGACCCTTCCTTCGGCTCGCGCGCACTGAAAATAAACTCGCGCGGTCCGTGACAAAAGTGATCGATGGATGCAGCGATCTAGATATTCCCGCGCGGATCCACAACGGGCGGAGCAGCGCGCGGATGCAGGCGGCCGTCGCGAGATGGAGCCACGAGTCGCATTTCGAGAAGCAATCTTGCGCTGCGGGAATCTCTGGCGAGGGCGATCGCGGGAGATGAGAGTCGCTCGTTCATTATAAATCGGTGGAAAGTTTCTTGAGCCATCCCGGCCCTGATGTGACCGTCATTCATTAACGACATTGACGTCGACGTTACCACGTGATCTCGAGTCGCGAACGGTTGCAGTCGTTCTTTCGACATTAATTCAAAAGTGTGGCTAATTGAGTAGTTAATTGAACGGTACTGTCAAAGAGCAATGCCGAAAGGTCATCAGAGGGGAAGGAACGATTCCCGCGAGCCTGCGAACGCGTCCCGCGTGGGATTCCGCTTTCGAGGATTTACTGCCGATCGACAGTTATCTTTTACGTATTGCCTTTTTTGCATCGAACGATAGCATCGGCGCGTCGCGCGTTCCCGCGCGGCGTGGCCGCGTTTGCCTGCTCGCGCTCGTAAACGCGTGCGCGCGATGCAGGAGCGATGCACTCGCACGGATATGCGAGCGTGCGCGCATCCGTAAGTACTTAAATTTAATTGCCGGCCATGACCGTTACATCGCGGCAGTTATTTCGGTCTTAATAACGCCGGGTCCATCGTGCTGTCGCTCAGTTGAGCGGGGTCATGTCCGTGTTACGAGTCGCGGAATCGCCGTACGAAACGGCAAGGTCGAGACGGCGCGGAATCGAGCGCCGGAGCGGCGCGAGCGATTTATGCCTCCTCCCGCGCATAAATATTCGATGCGTGGCGCCGCATTGATACGCGCGCGAGTGCCCGTCGCGGAATAATAGATAACGAGATATTTGGGATGCGACGCTCGAGGCGAGGTTTTAATAAACCGTCCGGCGCGCGCCCGGATCCGCGTTAAACCGGTCCGCGTACGCGCGCGATGCATGCGGAAAATAATTCGAGTAGTTTGATGGAAAAGAGAGAGAAAAAGAGAGAGAGAGAGAGAGAGAGAGAGAGAGAGAGAGAGTGTGTGTGTGTGTGTGTGTGTGTGTGTGTGTGTGTGTGTGTGTGTGAGAGAAGAAGGGGAAAAGCAACGTGCGAACGCGCGCTCGCGCGCTTTTACGTGTGCACGTGCGTCGTACAGCATCCGCACGCGGATCGAGCACACGGATTTTCACTTTGGATTTTCCACGAATTCTTCCATTCCACGAAGTGACCGCGAGAGAGACGCTCGAAGCTCTCGCGTGGAAATTATGAGAAATTTGGAAAGTGCGCAAGAACATATAAATCGTTCCTCGACCTCTCGATACTCACGCGCCTCGTATTTCGAGCGGTCGGTGCCGCGGAGAAACGCGTTCCCGAAAATCCGTGACGAGGACCGAGACGAAACAATCCCGTACATCATCGTCGTGGCTGTCAGGCGGCGATGACGAAAATCGCGTCCACATGCTACGTCGAGATGCTTGCATCGGCGTGATGCGCTATCGACCGCAACCCGTGCGCGGCGTGTCTCTTATTTTTCCAGCTGGCATCCCGCGCCGATCCCGCGCCATAAATAGCGTAACAAAACGGGTTCGTGGCTTATCTCGTCTTAATACACGTCGTTTGTCAACGCATCGATGCGGCGTGTTTATCGGCCTGAACGATGACACGAACGACGACTCCTCTGTCCGAATATCAGCGGCATCTGAGCGCGCCTCTCGAGGAAAATGCTTATCGGCTATTATTAATTCATTCGTTAAAAACGCTTGCATGCGCTCGACCGGAGCATCAAAGATCCCGCCTGACGATCGCGTGAGATCGCCAAATCTTTCCTTTTCTGAATTCTTTTGTGTCGCGAACGCCGTCATCGGAAGTTGACACGCTGGCGCTTCGTATAACGACCGAATTAAGGATACTTTGATCTGTTTATGAGATGTATTACTCGCAACCTTAACGCGGATTACGACATGTGCCGCCTCGAGCTTACTTTTCGCGAGGTTTACAAGCGCTATTAACGATCGGAGCATCGGACATTCGCGCTTTAGCCGTGTAATCTTCCGTTATTACACAGTAAAACGGTGTTAATGTTAATTAGCAGCCGTTTCGCGTTGGCGTCCATATGGTTACTAAGATTTTACGTGTAATATCGGGGGATTATACGGCTAAATGCTTGAAAATAAACAAGGTGCAACGTAATCATTAAAGCCACGGTGAATTTTATTTACAACGATTGCGAACGTAATGGCCAAAAACGAACGGAGCGGCGAACGGAGCTACCGATAATATCAATTAGCACGCGCCACGCGTTAAAATCGCATCACGAATCCTCGAGCGCGTCAATAATCTCAGCCGAGATTTCTTTTCGCCAAAGGCAGAATCGCGCGAATGAATTCTGTCATCTACTCAGACGCACGCTAATCGCACGAAAGATCATACGTTTGGCAGGCGCAAGCTGGAGAGGCAAGCGGAATTAAACGTCTCTCGTGAGCAATCGGCGCGATATCGCTGTGATCCGTGCGCTGCCAGTGCATCGTACCGTCTCTCTCCTCGCGCCTTTTTTTTTGCCCTCAGCGAGGGCCACGATGCGTGGGCGGAAGGGATCCGGCCAGACGGGGTCATCGGCCATTCCTGCGCGTTTCGCCCTCCTCGCGCGCAGACACGCGTCCTCGCGATGAATCCACGTGAGGTGAGTCCACGTCGTGCGCGTAAATGCACCCTAAATTTTTCCGAGCCCCGAACAGGCACGCGTTGAAATTTATTATCGCGAGAGCCGCGAGAGAATCTCAAATGAGAAATCCAGAGTCCTCACTCGCCGGCCGAGCGTCGCTAATCACTCTCGAACATGCCGTTCGTGAAAATGGAGATAATCGCGATCGTGAGGCATGCAAAGATGAAATCCGTCGATGACGTCACAGGCAAGAAAAAAGGAGAAGAGTTTCTAGAATCCCCGTTCGTATCTAAAAAGAAAAAAAGGGGCAGGGGAGAAAGCAGCAGCAGCAGCAGCAGCAGCAGCAGCAGCAGCAGATGCTCGCTTTATGACTGTTTGCCTTCATTACTTCACCGGCTCGTGGTTATCGTTTCGTGTATCGGTTTCAAACGGTTGTTCTAGGCCGAACTAGCTTACCGTAGGGATCCAACCTACATCGCTGACATAAAGAGCGGCTTCTACGAGATGACATGTAATCTACGGGCTACGAGGGCCAAAGGCGGGGACGCTTCTCGAATACCGCGAGAATTATTGTCGGCGAAGCGGTTTAATTTTCAGACGCGTTTGCGGTCGTTTCGGTACGAGCTGTAATTTCCGTCCCGCACCATCCGCCATCGTGGGTGGCGTGACGCAAGAAATCGCCGCTATACCGAGACGGTAACGGTAGCGATAAAAATATGCCGTGTCTCCCGATGCTTTACGATTATTGTTACGCGCGGGTCGACGCGTATCCGCGGCTAGAGCCAGAAATCTCCCGAAGCTTGAATTTACCTCTGGGCTTCCTCGCGCTAAATTCGCCGGGATCGCATAATTATGATATACACGCTGCAGCAAATCAAACGAACAAGCGTGGTTTACAAGCAACGGTGGTAAGTGCGATAAATGGAAATTCGAGTCGGCCGGTTATCGGCGGGAACGCGAATATTGTTCGAGCGTGAAACTCCACGAATGCGTTCTCTTTAAGCGCGATTCGTCAACTCATCGCGCATTCGGACAATTCGGTCGTTCGTCGTTCGTCGTACTTGTCCGAATGCGATTCCCCGGATCCGGTTAATCTGTTTGAACGCGCGCGTTGCACGCGACAACGACCGATGGTACGCTTCTATCTTCGATGTTGGTGTAACCCGCGCGTAACACCTCATAAAGCTTCTAAAAAACACGCGCGTCGAAATCTGTGATGTCGAGTATAATTTAGCCGAGTGCCGAGTCGATTCAATAAACAGGATGAACAAGACGTTCGATGAACCCGACGATGACGTGCATCCTTCGAGCGCAGGAGGATGCTGGCGCTGCGGGACAGCGCAGAAGAAGAAACGGACGAGAGCGGGGACGAGAAGGTGGAATAAAAAAAAAGGAGAAAGAGAGAGATGTAGGATGGAGAGGAGGAGGAGGAGGAGAAGGAAGAGGAGATGGAGGACAGGGTCGAGAGGCGGCGACGGCGGTCGGGGTAAACCGGCGCGGAAAAAACTTGGAGTAATTTACAACAATCGTAAACGTAAGCGCAGGCGCAGCCGGCTTGATTCATAGTGATTGCCTAACGGAACCAGCGCGAAAATTTACTCGCGCACTACTCGTCGCCGGCACCTGATATACTCCCGTCGAAAAATGACATCTGCATTCGCCGGCGCTCGCCCGCTCTCGCCCCGCCTGTCATTCACGGCCAGCCTAATTTATCCGCGCGGCATCGCGCGGCATCGCGCCGCGTCGCGTTCATCAATTTTAATTTATTGAAGATCCTCCTCCGGTCGTCCTCCTCGGCCAGCGAAGCTGGCCTCTCTCGCGTCGAGGCTCTAGGAAATCGAGAGGACCGGGCCGATTGAACTTTCACCGATATAACGCGCGAGTGCGCTCCGAATGCATGTACCGAATACCAAAATGCGATATCTGCTGAGAACGATGGCGATCTCGATTCGCGGTTTAGTCCTCCTCGTTAATCTGCAGACAGGGAACTCACGACACGTGCCAATGTCTCGCTTTTCCCGCTCTTCTATCCGCCGCGTGTACATTCGACGAGGCGCGCACGTGGATGCGCGAGCGCGTGCACGCGTATTTACCTGCGCGCGTAGCCACGTGTAGCCGATCGCGATCGTAACGAAGGGCCCGCGCTCGGGCAATTATCTCGAGGCGAATTCGCAATTAAACGAGACGATATAATTTATCGGCGGACCAGTTCCTCTCGCGAAAAGGACGCTGCGGTCCCCCCCGTGGCGGAGGGGGATCGGAAGAGAGCGGGGAGCGGAGAGCCGACGAGGAGCACGGGCCCCCTCCGTGCGCTAATTTATTAATCAAACCTGTTCCGGGACACCTTCCACTCGCCGGGAGTGGCTCGTACGCTCGCCGTGTAATTGATAATAAATATAACGCGAGTCGTTTCACTTACCGGCGTCGACTGCTCGTCGTCGACAACGTCGGGGCGGAGAACACGGCCGCGGCGATGCACACACACCTGGTGTGTGACGGTGCATCCGCGCGATGCGCGCGGCTTGAAAGGGACTCGGAACCGCGCTCCGATACGTTCGCTGCGTAAATAGCCGTGTCGTCGCGCGTAATCGTCTGGATATATGAACTCCGCTAGAATAAACTACGCGGAGCGGTAGCATAAATCTCTCTCCTCTTTCCTCTCCCTTGCCCTCTCTCTCTCCCTCTCTGTCTCTCTCTTTCCTCGGCCGTGTCATGCCGGTCGACGCGCAGCGCGCACCATCGCGCGGCTTGTATTTGTTATTTGGATTAGGCGTGGGAAATTAAACTTCTAGCGCGCGAGAAAGGATTACGCGCGATGCAGCGAAAAAAGAAGAGAAAAAAAAAACGCGGTACCGGTAGCGAGAGCACGAGTCGATGCGTGATACCGCGCCGGATTGCCACGGTAGGATCGATATCTGCTCGCGCATCGATATTTCCGCGCGCCGGCGTATCGCAGGCGTATCGGAACGGTAAATCTTTACGCGGGTTTCACTCCGAGCCCTCAACGCGTAGGATTTTCTCCGTAATCGTTCTCGTTTAATGATTCGTTATCTTGAAAAGATTGAAATCGATTTCTATTGAAAGGGAGACTCGGAACGCGAAACCTGGCGATTTTGCGTGTTTGCACTGCGGCCCACGTATATCTCCAATGCGGAGAGCCTGGTCTGTGGGTCGAAGGGAATATCAAGGAGAAGATTTTGACGAAGATCCGTATTTTCCAAAGCTCATCCCGCGCTTATCCGCGCGATAACTTTCGAACGTGCCCCCGATACTCGACGCCCAAATCGCGGCTTTAGCGGCGCAACCGTCTACGTGCTCGCCGATCGTCCATTTTCCAAAACCTCTTCCGGGCTTGACTTTCACACGCATCTATGCACTCGCTGTACACGTGGCTGTTTCTTTCTACTATCGCTATTAACGCGCCACCGTGATAAATCGCGGTATTTAAATCCGATCGTTTCCCTGCGCGCTTTTCGCGCGCAGAGAATCGCAGTCCGATCGCCGGCAAATGGATTGCCCTCGCATTTGCGCTCACGCGGAAACGCATTTCGCGATCGTCTCGATTTTTCTCGGTTTGTCGGCGGCTGCGCCGGCGAAAAAAGCCGGATGGCCCGGCCGGTGAATTATGGCCGTTCGGAAGGGGCCTGGGAGCACCATTAAATGTGACGTCGTATAATAACCGCATTAATATTGTAACGAGCGTCGATGCTCTCGCCCCGATCCAACGTACATCGTATATCGAGGCACATACATCACCCAGTACCTCTTTTCTTTGGCCGTGCTTCTCTCTCTCTCTCTCTCTCGGCTCTCGCGCGACCCGCTGGAGAAAGGGCCGGTGAGGCTGCGAGACCGAGCGAGAGGGGGAGCTTCCTGATTTGGATGCGGGCTGCAGGCGCCGATGACCTCGGATTGCCACCCTGGGGGGTCCTGGGGATTCGACTATCCTCGCGGCTCCTTCAAGAGTGTATAAGAGAATGGACAGCGGTGCCGAGAAAGAGAGAGAGAGAGAGAGAGAGAGAGAGAGAGAGAGAGAGAGAGAGAGAGAGAGGGAGGAACGAGGGATTTTGAAATATCGCATGGAATATGTAAACGGCGGGCGGGAAGGATTTTTCGATTCGCGATGGGACCACCGAGTTCTTTCCGGTGATATATACATGGCGCCCTGGATTCTTTCTTCCCGGATCCTGCCGGCTGCGGGATACCCCGCGAACTTTATCATCTAAATTATATACGATTAATCCACACGCGCGCGCGTGCGCGTATGCGAAAATTCTCTCAAGTGTGTCCGTAGGGCGTTAAAGGCATTTCATCGAATCGGTTTTAGGATCTCCTCTTTGGCATTTTCTCGCATTAATTCCACGAGCGCGGGAACTTTATGCTTGGAGCGTACCGAGCTGAAATCGTCGTTACGTAATCTCGATGCGGATTCTAGCTCCATTTATTTGAGCTCAGATTAGCCCCATCGATGCTCGATCGCACAGTAGTAATTTGGACGCTCGACTAGAGCGAGGGATTGCAGGATTCGAGGTATTAAGTCGCACGTCGCATCGCTAATAAGCTGTATTATTACGGAAGTAATGCGGAAAAGTCAGTCGGACGGTCGGTGCGCTCGGCAGTGTTGACATGAACGGGGACAGGGAAAATCCGCGATTCCGGCCTCGATCCATTAAGCCTTAACCGAGGAGCCGAATAAATCACAAAGGGTGGCCGGATCGGCGGGCGGATCGACGCGCGTCGGTCCGACAGGATAAGCGAGGAGGAAGCGCGTAGCACGGGTGGAAAGGCAGCGGTACACACGTCGAAGATGAGCGCGGATACATCATGGTGTACGAGGGTTCGTGCGGGGGTGCCGGCCGAGAGACCCAGGGGTCGAACCCGTGGAATATTTATGGCAACCGCGCGGCTCCTATTTTTATTTGCTACGAGAAATCGCGCTTGCGGAGAGCTCGCGGGAGACCCGAAAAATATACTCCCGTTATTTCGCTTTATCTCCAGCCTATCCGGTCACTCCCCCTCCGAGGCATCCGGCCCTTTTTATTCGGCGAAACCGTCGCCCACCGTCGCGCGTTTTCTCATCGTCGTCCCTGCGCGCGTGCGGTTTCCCGTCCCGCTCCCCCGTCCCTCTCCGTCCCGGCGCTCGCTGGTGCACGCAGGGAAAAACGCCGGCGCGTCTTTCACCGCGAGGAGGTCCCCTTTTATCTTCCGCGCTCCGTGAATCCGCTCGAGTCTTTGAACGTCGCCAGCGAGACATGCTAATGCCCATCGGCGCGGTGAAATCCTGGGCGACGGCGGAATCCCGGATTTCAATAAAGGCGATAGAGAAGGATGCCGGTGGGTGGCCTCTTCCCTCCCCCGCTCCCTCCTTTGCGATTCTTTTGTTTACCGTCCAACTCGGCCCCGGGCGCGGAGAGAATGCGCCTCGTACGCGCATACCTGCGGCGGACGATCGACGACGAGCATGACGGGAATCATTTTCGCGCGCGCGCGCGCGCACGATGAAGTCGAGGCGCGAATTGAGCCGTGAGAGACGCCATTCGAGCGGCGCGATACGCCTCGATGGAACCGATAAATAAATCACGGCACTTAAGCAGCCGGTATCCGCCCGGCATGCGAGCCATTCGCCCATTCTTCTAGTGAAATCCGCGCGCGGGCGCAAGCGGGCCAGGAATTAATTTTAAGCTCGAATTCACAATAAACCAGAGGTTGACGCGCATTCCACGGTCCCGATAATTGCAGGAGGAGATGCAGGGCGTGAGGCGGAGGGCCGGGGGAGAGGATGGCGATGGAGACAGAATCCGAGAGAGAGAAGCTCTCGGGTTTCCGTTCGGTACCAAAGCCGCGTTGCCTATTGTTGCGACATAATGCATCATTATGGCGGCTCGCTCGTTGCGAGAGACGCGGTCCTTCGCCTCCATAGAGCGGGGGGAGGGGAGCGCGAAGGGAACGGGCCGAGCGGTACTCGCATTAAGGGCCAGATTAGCAGGTCTCCATGGACAGCGTTAGGTTAGTTAAGGGCGATATTTTTCAAGGGGCTCCCTCCGCTTCGGAAGGGGCGAGGGTGGTTGGACTTGGGCGGGAGAGTATCGATAATTCTGCGGGCGGTTTAACGATACACGCGAACCCGTTTCCCCCCCCCCCCCCCCCCCCCCCTCCCCACCGTCCCCAGCGCGATCGATTCCCTCTGCATTACCTTAATTCGCGTCCCTGCCTCGCGAATTCGTAGCCACCGCATATGGTTCCCTTTTTCCTTTTTACGATTCGGAAGGTCGCTATTGGGATACCGTAACTGGATGAAATTAATTTTCCGCTTTGTTGAGATTGTCGCGATGTGTCGCGAACTTTAGTTCACGGCATGTAGCAATGTATGAAATTATTATCGAATAATCGATATCCATTTGGGACACGCACGAATAATATTTAATGAATTTTCGTAACGCGCCCTTCGCAACATATAACTTGTTATTTCTGGTCTTTGCAAGGTTGTGTACACGGAATGTAGACGGAAATTTAGATATTAATATATCGTAGTAACGGAATTATAAAATAAAGCATTTTATCCAGAATACCTAAGAATGAATTAGAGACGATTACGATTTTAACGAGGAGCAACGTTTCTTGGACCGAACGTGCGTTCGGAGGAAATCTTTTGCGGGATTCTCGAAGGGTCACGTGAAGAAGGAACGGAGGAGGCGCGGCGGAAAAGGCTTGGATGGCAGGGTGCCCATTAAAAGTTCCTAAGGGTCAATTTCCAGTCAAATACACTCGAACGGTACCTCGTCGGGACGCTTGGGCGGTTTTAGGCTGCGAAATCGATATTAAAGCCGAGCATGTCTACGGAGGAAAATATCGAAACATCTTATTCCAGAGATATATCTTGCCGGAAAATTGTCGACATTTTATCGGGATTTTATGCCCGATAAAAATTCCAGCGGATTTGAGAAACTTGGAAGGCGCTTGACTGGTTGACTTGACGTATGCAATATATATATATATATATATATTTTTTTTTTTCTTTTTCTTTAGGATTAAAGAGAGCAAGGAATGAAGGAAATGCATAAATCTATGGAAAGCTACGAAGCTTCCTTCGCTTTAAATAATTCTTTTCTCTATTATCCACGCTTGTCAACGTATGTACAGCTTAAACTTCTCGTTGAATCTTCTCTATCTCTGAATTATCCGAGAATATTCCTCTCCCTGTCCGGGGAAGGATAGCCGATGAAAGTTTACGTTTTTATTTTGAAGACATCAAGTAAGGGATATTTCAATTAATGAAATTATCTTCATCAGCAGAATTTGCCAGAGATATCTGATCTGTCAGCCATTACACAGTACACAGTTTAACTCTCGCTGATGACGAGTTAAACTCCCGTTAACGAGTAGAGCGGAATAAATCGCGGACAACTCCTAATGAATTATAAAGTCCTCGTTATAAACAGCGTACAATCGGAAGAAGTGGCATATAGACCTCGTTCGGGTTCATCGGTCAGGGAAGGGTTAAGACCGAAAACGCGATCGTAGGCGTTGGGGTGGGGGGAATTAACGTCGGCGGGCCGACGTCGGTGTCCGGAGCATTGGCACTTGCGGGATGCGTGGGCGAGCGTGTGCAAAAGGCCAAAGTCGAGAGCAGGAGGGGCAGAGGAAGCGAGAGGCAGGGAGGTGGCGAAGAAGGTTGCCGAGAGGTCGTGGAGCCGTGAAGGGGTGCGATTCCCGCTCGAGAGCGACGTACTGAACCCCTCAGGTTCAACGTACAGATATAGGGAGACGAGGGTGCTGCTGCGAGCATCGCGACGTCGAACACCAGTAACGCTATCGACTCCTCCAGGGTCGATGCACGACACTCAGCCTGACCTAGCGGTCGTACGCATATTCGAAACTCCTCTCTCGTCGTTACGATTGGTATTTTACCGCAAGAGTGGATATGCATTTAAACCTCGCTTCAGTAGGGAATCTCGTTTGATGCTATTTATTGGGGGAGAAATGTGAAATAGCTTTCAGCTGTTTCCTCAAACGTAAATATCGGGAATCCAAGGAGATCTTTTGAGAATTTTCGCCTTTTCGTGATAGCCTCGCGACTCTTTAAATGTTGAATTACGCGCGTGGCGAGGAGACATTTAAATTATGTGGCACTTCCGAGGTGAACACGTGAATAAATAATAAATAAAACAAATGAATTAAATACGGGATAAAAATAAATTATTAATTCTGCTCCAAAAAATGGATTTTGTATCGTTCCGGTGTAAATGATTATTCGATATACGTTAAATTGGCGCACGCAATTTGTCTGTAATGTACCCAAAATTTTTTAACTCACTCTCGGAATTATCTCTTTGTGCCCCCACGATGATTTATCCGCAGTGATTACTACGTTTATAACATCCGGAAGGTCCATATTTATTTAATGCACTCAAGTGCATTGAAAAGCGCGACGAAAATCTCATGGCAGTATTTTAATGCGAATTTAAATGCAAGTGATGGAACTGTGCGATAAAACGATAAAAACGTGCCGCGTTATTTGTTACTTTTATCTTTTCAACGGGGGGTAAATTAGAGCCACTCGTTAATCCTCATTGTTTCGCGTGTATTCAACCTCTCCTCCGCATGTTCAAACGATCAATTTGTAATCGAATATATCCGGCATGTGCGCCGCGACACGGCGCGGAGCCTGTAATTGCGAGCATTAAATTTTACAACATGTACGCGGCGCGACAGTATGATCGCGATCATCCAAGCCGGAAATCCAATTTCGGGGAAAAAGATTGCGCCGCACGGGCGCGATCGGCCACCCTATTGGCCGATCGCGGGACGCGGGGAAGTCAGCTTTAATATGAAGGTTTCCCCCTTTCCCTTTTTTTCTCTTTTCTTTTTCTTTTCGTCGCGCATGCAAATGGGTTCGCATGTTACGTGAAATGATTCACGGTGCAAGAGAGACAGAGATCCAAGTATCTGAATGATCAGAAACGGCTCGGCAGGATCGCGAAAAGCGCACGTCCGAACGAGCGAAGCGAGGCGAGCAAACTAGAAGGCGGCAAGTCGAAAGTTCTTCCGATGGGATTTGCCGCAAACGGATATAGTTTTCTGGTCGATCATGGACGGTGATATCAGAGACACATCTTTTCCATTAGAACGTGTCAGGCCGAACGAGCGAGCGTCAATCTCCGTGTAAATTAGTCCGTCTCGAAGGTCCCGTTCTCTTTGGTCCTTAACTAGCAATCGCTGATTCTGGCTTCCCCCTTTTCTTTCACGAACGAGCGCGATCACTCCCCGTCGAATTCACGAATTCTGACATTCGTCACGATCCCAGCCGGCTGGCGATATTTGTTAACCATGTCACGCAAGGATTCGTCATCGAAGCGTTTGTTGAAACATCCGTCGTTTCAGCAGTTGCGAATCTATTTAATCACGCGCGTTCGATTAATCCTTTCATCGCATATACGCGTCCGGTTATCGGTATACGGTACGTTTCGGTGTGTTTGTTTCTATCGAATGCACGCGACGATAAAAGTTATCGATGTTTGAGATGGACATGCGTGTGCTTACGTTCCTTAGCAGCAGCAATAAACAAAATTCTGCTCGCTGATCGGCTACCTGCTCTCCGTTTCACGGAGAGCTGCTTCTTTCAACGATAGATGGTTGCGATTCGCTCCGCAGTACAATGTTATTAATTGCTCCGTATATAATTGTTAAACTCAAGTTGCACGAACGGAACAAAGTAAGTTAGATTGTACGAATAAAAAATTTTATTCGTACAAGTGAAAAACTTTACTTGTGGAAATAAAAAGTTTAGATTGTACGAAGAAAAAACTTGAACTGCCAAGAATCTGCCAAGTTCTTTTATATTAACGTAGCGCAACCGAAGAATCACGATAGCAACTTGATTAAGCGTTATGCAATCAATCGACAGAGTACGCGAAAAGATACTTCTCACGAATCGCACCTGCGAGTCGCTTGCTGCAAACGGTCTGCGTTTGAAGCCAGAACGCTCCGCAGTCGAAGAGTTAGGTAAACTCGAGGCATCATTGAATTTTCAGGTTTAAAGAACTGTTTCGTTGTCGATAACGCCAGTTTTGTCATGAGAAAAATGAAAACTTTCAGGATATTCCTCTGCACGTATGCACGTATACAGTACCGAACGCGAATTTGAGGATCGTCACAAATGATCGTCAGGAGAGAGGGAGAGGGTGGAGGCTGCTGCAACCAATTTGCAAGCGGCGAGTCGCGTCTGCGGTTTCTCAGGTACGCGCACGAGTGAATGTACACTGTTTTTACGATCAATCTATCGGGAATTCGTGGATTATAGCGAGCCGTTGCCGCCGCCATCAGACGATCCGCCGATGCTCGATGGAAGAGAGTAGAAACCGAGATATGGAAGGAGGCGTATGGGGCAGGAAGCAGGGCGGAAAACAAGATGCAGCGGCGGGGAAAGAGGGATGATTTTACTAGAAGTACCACCGTGGGTACGAGGCCATCTCGCCGGTTGGGTGGCGGCAAAAGATGAAAGATATCCGAGATTGGTCTAGCCATTCCGCTGCAAGCTTGCCCGGATATGGGTTTATATTGCTCTTTCGCTTTTATAGCGTTCGACTATAAACTCGCCCGAGACGGGCTTTTCGTGCCGCCGCGCGTTCACTCTGTGGAACTTTGAAAAATTCCTTCGCGCGCGTGCGGGAACCGTCGACCGTTACTTAAAGACGGAAACGCATCGATGGATCCAGAGGCTCCGGGTATTATCGAGAAACTCGTATACGCCTAACTTCTCCGCGTTTATTATTTTATAGCCCCCGCACGAGCGATTGCAGTGTTCGAACGGGCGCTGATTGCATTGGCATTTGCTGTAACCATGAGACGAGAACGATGGACTCCCGAATGTAGCAATACGAAGAGACACTACTGTTGTACTCATTTATACAAAGTCTTCCATTCCATACGTACACAATGAAAGGAGATTCAAGCGAAATTTGAGAATAATAAAATCGAGGAAGCTATCCCCTCGATAACCGGTTCAACAGTATGACGGAGAATCAGCGAATCGTCTAGTTGTGCTATCGATCATACTGCCTCGTAGCCTGGTCTATGATTAACGCAATTTCGTCAGTTATTCAGGTAGCGTCGCGGTAAATAATAACGAACGTCGATTTTCTTCTAAGAAAAGCGTCACGCCATGCAGGATACTACTCTCGGATGACGAGAATAGCTTCTGAATAAAGCCAGAGGCAGAGTACACGGACGATCATGTGCGCGCGACCTCGTGTCACAGACGGGAAAACATCAAAGGTGCTCGTCTCGTCTACGAGATAATCGTTCGCGCGTCACTCGGCCGTCTTACGTTTCCTTGTAACAGGATACGGCTCTATCGCGAGTAACCTTCCGTGAAATCGTCCCAGCCGACGTTCCTCCGGTGTTCCTCGGATGCATCTTACCTTAGGCGTTCCCCGTTCCGTCACCCCGTTCGCGCCGCGACCGGACCGATGGAGGGGAGGAGGATTTATTATTATGCCGTGGCGGCGATAGAAGCGAACGGACAATAATAGCGAGCGCGAGCGCGCGGGAAGGAAGATGCCCATCGCGGAAGTTCACGTTTTACGCTCGATCGTTGGCGCAAAAAGCGCCGGCGATCCTCCGATAATGTGGCCGGGCTAACGCGAGAGAAACGTAGAATGTAGGTTGTGCGATATGGCAGAAAGGAGAGAGAGAGAGAGAGAGAGAGAGAGAGAGTTAGTTACGTAGTGACGTAGATTAGGTCTAATCTTGGACTACGCTTGCTTTGACAATTATGAATGGCCCACTAGGAAATATCTCAACGGTGAACCTCCGGAGGGATCTTTTTCAAAGCCACAAAGGCTATTAGCTCCGTCTTTTCTCGGATCGAGATGATGGTGGAAGATGGTGAGACAAAAGCGGTCAAATTAGAATCGCATACAGGGCATACAGAAGCATACAGAAGAACATACAAAGACGAAAGCCGGAGAAGGCTGGAAGAATTTAATTACATGATTGATTAAAGAAAATGGCCCTGATGTAGGATGTCGTTGCTCAAAAGTGCAATTGCATGCATGAAAACTGACGGATCTAGCGATGTAACTTGAACATCGTTTCAAGATTCAAGATTCAGGGCCACTGTATCAGGCGAATATCAGCTAGACATTCGCATAATGCAGAAAAAAGAAAAATCAGAGACGAGGAGTATGAAGAAAGAGAGAGAGAGAGAGAGAGAGAGAGAGAGAGAGAGAGAGAGAGAGAGAGAGGAAGAAGAAAGGGTAGAGGGTAGAGAGCGAGCGCGCGGATCCATTCGAGTTTTGTATCGCGTGCACTTGAGGGAGCGGGAGTAAATGCACCATTATCGGACGTGTAAAGCGTGCCAGACCGGTTTGTGCGTATTTAGTGAGGCGGAGAACGGAGAAGAAAAGGAAACGGACGAATTTTCACTCATGTATTATCGAGACAATGGCACAGTTGGGAGGCAAGGAACGGTGTCGCCGCGTAAGGATCCGCGTTTCTCTCTGACCTCTCGCCGATTACAAGAATATTTGCAGAGGTGTTCGAAGACCGAAGGTCGCAGACTAGAAATTCCTCAACGGATTCCCGCGGTCGTTTCACTTTTACGAGGAAAGCTTAATCCCTTTACGTCACGTCTTCGCTGGTCTCAACCAGCGAGCAGATAAAGTCCTGCCAATGAGTAATGCTCGCATGGCGTTCAGCTTAATCTTGAAGATCGAGATCGAGGCAATCGAATAATCCTGCCACGAATGAATGGAATTGTCGGGCGCGTTTAGAATCGGCAGCGGAGCGAGGGTGAAAGGCCGTTTGCATTGAAGTGGGTGCTAATGAAGTGGCATGCCAGCTAATGAAGCAGGTGCATATTAATACCGGCGCCGACAAGAATCGACACGCCGCGATCTCCCGGCTGACGAGGCAGGGGGGAGGGCGAGGGGGAGGCGGAAAGAGGAAAAAAAGGATCAAGAGAGGAGCGTAATCCAGTCAGCGGTAATCCTGTCGCTTTCCTGCGCAAGGTAAACCTGAACCTGAACGCGTACGTCTAGCTTCACGCACTGTGACTTTTAAGCGGCCGCGGCAGGTCATTAAAATTCATCGCGAAGACGACAGAACCGACACGTCGTTGCGCAAGATTTAAGATAGCCGATTAAAGAGAACGACGGTCAAGATGCCGGTGCGCAGCCTTGGACCTATCGATATATAAGGCGATTAGCCGGTGAAGGAAAAAAAAATTGCATAATCCGCTCGCGGATAGCGCTCCTAGACTGCAAAGTGTGTTTTTCTTTTGCAAATTAACGGGCTGCGCGAGGCCCCGCACTGACTCGGATCTATGTGCATGGAACTCACGTGGAGGCGCGATCCGTGGGTGGATCACGACACGGCGACGGATCTCTTTGCCCTGTGCGTATATCACTTTTTTGTTATTCCTTTCTTCAACTGCCCGGCGACTGTCATTAATTGTATCGATTTATATATATATATATATATATATATATATATATATATATATATATACTCGATTATTTGGATTTGATAATTTATGGGAAACTCTGAGTTTCCGGGCAACGATAGCCGACGCTTGTCAAAACATCTCGTTTAGATTCGTAAGTAGCAAGTCCTCGCGCAGACTGCACGGTTGAGCTGAAATAAATTACGCGCGATCTTTCTAGCACGGTAACTGAAGATTGCTTTCTCCTTTACGACTTTCGACTTCCATGTTGACCTCCACCTCGATGGGAAAGTCCTGTCGCCGTGGCGATGTCCTTCGTCGACGTTCAGGGAAAAGCTCCCTTAGTGGTACGTAACGGTGAACCACGGCCAGCAAGCGCAGCGCAACGCATTTCCTCTGTTGTATGCAAATGCGACCGGATGGCGTCAGCGCGTGCCGCGCATTAACGATGCCGGTTAACCTTGCTCGATCGATCGCACTTAATCCGAGGCTCTCGGCTCGCGCGAGCGAGCGCGAATCTGCCGGCGTAAGAACGCGGGAGGTGTCGCAAGATGAATGCCAAGTGATCGCGTTTTATTTTTCCCACGGAAATTGAATCGACGAGATGCGGAAGGAAAGCCGACCCGCGGCGCAGCGTCGCGACGCCTCGACGTCGCGGGGACTCGCGAAAGACTCGTGGAAACTCGCATATTTTGATGGAGCCGCGGTCCCGCTAACCGTTCGTTCATTTCTGGAAGAACCCCTTTTCTCTGCTCTCCAGCGAATAGCCGTCGAACGCTATTGAATGTATCTCGAGATGTTTTCGCGCAGATACGCTTTTAGAACCGCTCGCGTCGCCGTGGCGAGTCGAACGAAAATCCCGCGATTTGCATTCACCCGATATACGAGAAACGTTCGCCGTCTCTCCTCGGCGAATAAAGCG
The DNA here is from genome assembly GCA_020341155.1 of Eciton burchellii. Taxonomy (NCBI): domain Eukaryota; kingdom Metazoa; phylum Arthropoda; class Insecta; order Hymenoptera; family Formicidae; genus Eciton; species Eciton burchellii. The sequence goes on from JAHMML010000005.1 coordinate 4,106,303, forward strand.
CGAGCCGTTTGAGTTGAAAGCGCTTTCTCCAGACGTAGTGAAACGCGCGGCATTAAATGTTTGTCAAGATCAGGGATTTTGGAATCGCCGCAATTTCGATGCGCTCAAATTTCGGCGTATAGACGCGCGAAGCTAACATAACGGAATATAGCTACAACGAATATATGATTGAATATGTTATACGCAATGGACGCCTAGAGTAATATTGGCTGATGTAAATTTTGCTTTGTTGAGGTTTCTAAAGCTATCTCATAATTGCCGCGTCATCGTAAGATGGAGAGAAACAAAACAGATATACATGCGTAGCAGGCATTTTTCGGATGAAAGACTTCAAGAAAACAGAGATCTTCGTTCATTACGGAGAATTGCGAATCGCTTTTTCATATTTGACAACTTCTATGTGGCCGGAGTTGGACATGAAATAAAAGAGAAGCCCTATGTGCATTCCATATGTAGAATCGATATCAAATATCGAAAATTGAAACCGTCAAAGACGAGACGCTCCATCGAATACGCGAAACTGGTTAGTGTCGCGGATAAACGCGGGGGCAATTCTGTCAAGATGATCTCGAGAAGCATCGCGCTCATGGACGATTTACTCCGCGCTCGAGCAAGTCGTCTGAAAGCGCAACAATATCTCGGATATTCGAGCAGTCTTGTTAAAACGACGCGGATGTATTGCTCCCTGCTAGCGAGGATACGCATAGACACAGGATCCGCGATATTAAGTCGGCATCACAATCGTAACCGTTCGATGTCGCAGTTTCCAATCGGCGGTTGGGAAAAATCTCGTTTCGCTGAAAGCATCCTCTTCCGACAGAGGAAACGCCGTTTAACAGAAAGATAATTATAGAAATCGGTGTACGTCAAAAGATCATCTCGCGACACATGTATGATGCAGAGAGCGAAAGAGCGAGAGAGATGTTACATGTAACAGAAAAACTTGCGTCATCTCGCGAGCGATAGGAGAGCTTTCGCTGACACGTTTCAACAATACATCGCGCAATAAAGGAACGCGATTAAAGCCGCGTCGCGTTGAGCTTAGATGATCATTCCAGGACGCGCTGCAAAAAGGGGAAGAATCGACGGTTCTCGGTGTTGCCTGCGCTCGAATTTTTTCGCCGACCGCAAGAAGGTATCACATTGATTTCTGCAAGCCGGACCCTCCGTCGGTCAGAAACGATCTCTCGCTCGGTCCCCGCCCACAGAAACCCCAGGAAAATTCTGCCCGTTCGCCATTCTCCGTCTCTTTCTCTCTCTCTCTCTCTCTCTCTCTCTCTCTCTCTCTCTCTCTCTCCTCTCTTCTCCATCCTGTCCGAAAGCTCTTCCTAACACCGACCAGTTGAGCTCTAATTGCGTTTCCCGCCTAGCAGCTTGGTCCCTCGGTCCTTCCGCTAGAGTCATTCCTCTTCAAGGTCTCGGATCGCGGTACCCTTCTGTGTATATACACACGCGCGTGTACACACATGTATAAATGCGCGCGGCGCAGCTTGCAATCCCGAAATTCCTTGCCGAGGGGTTGTTGCGACAGGATCCGCTCGATCGGACGCATCCAATACAACCCTGCGTTGAAAGCAATGGTCCGCGACCGGATTTTCTCTCCGAGGCAATTCAAGAATCCGGATTGCGAGCCGAAGCGAAAGCGAGCAAAAGAAAGAGAGAGAGAGAGAGAGAGAGAGAGAGAGAGAGAGAGAGAGAGAGAGCTATCAATTCGAACGCACGGCGGCGGCGTAGGAGATTTAGCGATTTCCATGAAGAGGATAAACGCTTAACCCATTAGCTGCCGCCGTTCGAGGATCGCGTTAAAAGCAATAAACGTCGTCCTTGGTCTCCGAGCGATCGTAAGCCCGCCAGTACGGTCCGACTAAATTGACCATCGACCGTACGGACATATCCCGGCGCATTTATCGCGCGGTTTGTCGTTATCAGTGCAACGAATAAAAAGCGATTTATTCTCATGCCGCGCGCGTGCGTGCAGGGTCGCGATAATCCAATATAATCGGCGGAAGGAGAGAGGAATCATGCCGGTACAGCACGTTTTGCGCCGGCGTATGCGAATTTTGGTTATCGTGTGGACTAGCGTGACTCGGTATCAAGTGCCTGATTTCATCTGTCGCGAGGAATCTCGCTGAGCTCGCGAATTATCTCGTTACGACGATACATCGAGCCTTATCTCTCCGCGGCGCGGAGTTTGCCCTCGCGCATCGAGTATGCAGGGTCGATTCCGACGATTCCGCTGCGACAGCGAGATACTTCCTTCGCTGGCGATTAAAATGGAATTAGCAAATATTTACGCGCGGAGATAGGCGCTTCCGCGACGATCGATAATCCGACCGTCTCTCCTCCGATGCGAAACGAATCCGCTTGATTTTCGCGACTCCTTAATGGATTAAGACCGCTTTTTAATCAGAGACTTCTATCTTCTCGGACGCGCGGAATCAATCTCGAAATCGCTGAGTCTCGATTTATCTCGCAACGGCGAAACCGCAGCGAGCGAGCGAGCGAGCGAACGAGCGGCACGGCGATTGCGCCGGATTCTCTTTCCCCTTTTTTCATACGCTTCTTCCTTCGCACCTATCGATCTCGTCTTTCTCGCTCGTGAAGTCTTTACGCCCCGCCAATCCCGTTCGTGTTTCCGATCTTCTCACCCTCTTTGCGAACGCGGCAAGAACCGCGGGCTTCGCCCGGAATTGCTACCCCATCTCGCTCTCTCTTTCTCTCTTTCTCCACCCTACCGGCTCGACATACAGATCTCCTTAATTGATTTTAGAGATAAATCACCCGCTTGAGTGTCGAGCGAACGGACAAACCGTACGTGCGTTCGATTTGTTCTTGCTCCCGGTTCCGCTTTTCTTTTCCGGAGACAAATCGCGTTCCGGTAAGCGTTTTACAGAATAAATTAGTATCGGTGGAAAGAGGCTCCCTTCTCATTCCCCCTCGTACATTGATCGTACATTGATTACCTTGGTCTCCTCGTTTTCAGCAACGGAAGGCGAGCTCGTACGCGACGAAGACTGAATCTTTCCATCTCCAATCTCCTTAATTATTGAAACAAACGCGAATTTATCCCTCCGTTGCCCATTGAATCCGCGCCAATGGGCGCAAACGTCTTGCGCTACCCAAAAATATGCGTCTCACACGGAAAGATGCGCTATGATTCACGCAACGATCTTTGACGATCTGAAATGTAAAAAATCCATCGGCGAATCATTCGGCCCCGGCGATTTCCTGTTAATTAATACTTTACAAGAGGATTCAGGAATCGGCTATCAAGAGTGGGCCCGATTCCGGCTGCCCGGCCACTCCGCCGCTCCGAGATGATCCGACCGCGCTATCTCGCTCCGTCTCCGGCGGCCAGTTTACTTGTTATGAAAGTTTAAATTAATTTCGAGGTAATTTCCGTGCGGTAATGGCGCGCGCCGCGATGGGGTCCGCAGGAGGTCCCGTCCTTCCCGAAGGCGGAGGCCCCCGCTGTCTTATCATTGGAAAAACAATCGAGTTCGTTCCTCCTTCCCTATATCACGCTGCTGTCAACTGCCGGCGCGGGAAGCTAGGAAATATCGCCCTCGCGGTCCGCGCTCATACCCGTAGAAACTTTTCTGCGGCACCTGCGCCTCCGGCGCCGCCGATCAAGCTCGATGTCCCGCGCGTTACGGCATGCACCTGCCACGCATCGCGACTCCACTCCGCAGGTGATGACTGGGAATCGATTGCTCGGGAATAATTCAACGCGCGTACGCGTGCAGAGGACGCGAGACGTTCTAGGAGCAGGGTTGCGGGGAATGGAGCTATATCCTGATATCTCTAGAAAAATACTGACTGCCTGGCGATAAACGGCAAGCATCGGCGGCCCGTGTCGGCGACATCAAAGTAAATTTGAAACATGGAGAGGAAGAATCCTGCCTATTTCGTATTGTCTGGAAATAGTTTCGGCGAGGCGCATTCTTATCGTACGATACTACGGAAGGATTAGAGCGTGTCCTTCTTTTACGATGGCGATTGTCACGTCTTCCGTGTGTGCATGTGCCGATTACGAAAGTTGGAAGGCAACGTGTCCATTACGGACGGCGCAATAAATCGAGGAGCAATCCCGCGCTTTAAATTCCCTCCGCGGCGAGAATAATCGAACTCGTGCTTTCGATGGAAACGAGCGTCCTCGTGCAGCCCCGCAGCAGGCATAATAAATATTATTTCAGAACGGCCGCCGGCAAGTTTATATTTGAGTACGATCGCGGAGTAAGGCCGATCTCACACGGATCACGGACTGCTTTATCATAAATCCCTTGCAGGAATTGCAGTAGTGCAGTAGTCGTCCACTTAGTCGCAGTTTGCCACTGCGTAAAAGTTACGTTATTGAAATTTCCAGATTACGAGGGGAACGTATAAACGGGAATATCGAGATAATAGAAATCCAGTTATCGGACGACTGATCAGCGCCATGATAAACAACGTGATGCGGGATAGTGTACTAATTACAGTAATGAACTGCAGGGAACGTCGCACACGGATTAAAAGAGAAGCGATACCATTACATCGCGTACAATAATAATCGTTATTAATCGATCACCCGCAGATGCATCTATAATCGCGACGAGATTCCGTGTGAGATCGACATAACCGCCAGTTCAGTTTCATCGCGACTCGAAAGTCTCGAAATTGCTCGCCACGAAAGCAGGACGAGAGCTGTCGTAACGAGACGGACGGACGTGTCCGAGGTGTGTGCGAGGAGCGAGATATCGAGCGAAATATCGTTTCCACGTAATAGGCAATACGTTATTGAGGCACGGCACCGGCCTCGAAATGCGCCTGTATTCCCATGTTAATGCGGATCATATCGAGCCGGCCCGAGTTCGCGGTTAGTGCAAACGCTAAAGTTCGTGGAACACACCGCCACCGCGTGACCCGCGTCGTGAGACCCGCGGGCATCGTTGCACCTTTTGCGATCGATCGATCCGATCACTCGGCCGTTTCGTCACACTGATCGATCTCGGCGATCGATCGGCATTGTTACACGTGTCATCGCCTTTTGTCACGCCGCGCCTCGCCGCGGAGAACTTTCTATCCGCGGGATTTCAACGATTCTTTTGCCATTGACATGTACGAGGTACATGTACTCTCGGACAAGAGTGTCAAATATCATTCCTGCAAAATGAAGGAGATGCGTGTACGCGATACATCGCTGGCTCAATCTCGGAGCATCGAGCTTAAATTTTCATCAACGAAGCGGCCTTTCCTCCTCCTCTCGAGGTGTCCAAGCGGCACCGAAGAGAACAAAGACGCTGCAAGTTTTCTTATTAACGGAGAGACGTATTCCAATTACAGCAGCTAGCTTCAGTCACTTCAGTTTACTCGAACACGTTTCCTCCATGTCATAACTGTATCTCGCGTACACGTCGATTATCATGCGCGAGAATGTACGGTAAACTCTCTGCTTGCGTCGTCTGCGAGATATCGTTTCCACGACTGCGAGAGACGGAAAAAAGGGAGAAAAAAGAGGAACTTCCCCGTGTCGGGATAATCGTGCTCCCCGCGCGGGAGAGACGAGAATCGACGCGACATCCGGGCGGCAACAGGATGGCACGCAGCTCGAATAGAAACGGCGGAATAAAACGAGCCGCGCGAGAGATCAAGGTCACAAGGAGGCGAACGGAGCCAATTAGCCAGCCGTAGACTCGATTAGCCAGCCCGGCGGAAGCGCTCTGGACCGGCGAACCTACGCGCACCTAACGTATAACGGGCCGATGGATATACCGGCACCGTAAGTACTATACTTAGGTGGATAACCGAGTGCCCGTGCCCATTAACGTCTCTGCCGCTCGGCCGCTGATACTTTCCGGGATGCTTTTCCGCCTTTTCCTCTCCCGCTCGCCTCGCACGTGATCTGAGGCGGGCAGAGAAATAAACAGAGAAAGAGACAGAGGGAGGGAGAGAGAGAGAGAGAGAGAGAGAGAGAGAGAGAGAGAGAGAGAGAGAGAGAGGAAGGAAGAGGAGAGGAGAGAAGAGAGAGGCTCGCCGCGAATTCACCCTAGTAGATCGTAACGGTACTCGCTGTTGAATATTCGCCGTCCGCTCAGGCGATTCTTTCGCTCTCCTCGGCGAACTTCGACCTGACACCGTTATGCAGCAACGCCTGAGAACGCTTATCTCGGACGACCCACAAAAACGATAAGCGCAGTCCGCTCGAGATCGCGTTAACGTCTCGTGTCGTGTATCGCGCACTCCCGGAGAGCGGTACCCGCGGCTCTGCGAGTCGGCTCGATCTCGCGAGAGAATCGAGAGATTGGAGATTCCTCTAGCGGAGAGCAGATGCGCGGAGAAGGACGCGATACGTCGAAGCGAGGGCAGGCGAGCCCGACGTAATTCTCTCCTGTCGAGGAGAAGCACCGCGCGGGTAATCGCGGAGAGTAATAACCCGTAATTAATCGAGATGCGTCACGCGCGCGTCTAGGCACGAGCGCGCGCATAAAACATTACGCTATCGGTTATCGCCGGTCGAGATAGCGCCGGTACGCGCGGCAGGCCTCGATTTGCAGCTTTACCGTTTACTCTTACTACTTCTACCGGTATTCCCGGTTTTCTCGCGTAAGTAAAAGCGCCGATAAACACGCGAAGCGGCTTTCGTCGAGAGTATCGAGACTGCTCTTGCCTCCTCGTCCCCCGCCTCTCTTCACGTCACTCCCGGCGGGAATAGCAACGGTGCACGCGCCACGGGAACAGGGCAAAATCGTATTCCTACCCTTCCTCCTCCTCCCCCTCCCTCCTACCCTCGCCGCACTCGCGAGAATCCCGCAGGAAATCCGTGCCCTTGCGCTTCGAGGATCACGGCTTTGTCCGGCAAATAATGGCGGAGCAAACGGGAGGCGTTCGTAGGAATTAAAACATGAGCCTGCCGGGATGTTCCCGGGCGAGCCGGCCCGTCGTACAAAAGATCCTTCCTCCTCTCCGGCTCTCCTTGCTTTCACCCTGGCTGGGGAAAGCCGCGAAAAGTCCGCGCGTAGCGATGTCGGCGCGCGACGATACGCGAGAATGGCGTGCTGAAAGAGAAAAGGAAGAAGAAGAGCTCGACTCGATTCGAGAATCTACTCCTCGCGCGATCCAGCTCTGCGTCGTCATTTATCGATCGGGAATTATCATCGGCGACAAATCTCACGCTGACTCTTCGTGGGATGGATTTGATGGGAATGAATAACCAACGCGGATGTTAATTCGAGAGACTCGTCCCCGAGGGAGGAGCCGAAAACACGTTCTTCGGAAACAAGTCGGAGTAGCTTCCGGCTTCGTTTGTCTTAATCTGAGGATATACGGCGCGGCAAAAAGGACGCGGCGAAACGCATCCGCGATCGTTAACTATCCTTAGCACCGAATCTTCTCCATTTCCCATTAGCAGGAAGCACTATTTCTCTCTCTCTCTCTCTCTCTCTCTCTCGACGCGCGCGCGTCGAGAAAGCAGCTAATCTCTCGAGGGGTTAAGCGCGATCGCTTATAGCGATTTTCCTAACCCTCCTTGCGAGGTCCCTCGCAGTCCGACACCCTTTCTAGCCTCCCTCGGTCTGACGTGCGAGTCCGTGAGAGCGACGATCTATCACCATCATCCGAGATTGAGACTTCGCGCTTTTGACGAAAACAAACTGCCGCGGCCTACGCCATATTGTCGGCTGCTTTATATTCGCCGGTCTTTCGCGAGAGCGAGTCGCAGCCGAATTCTGGTCCTCGTGCGCCACGTGCGCGCGTCATTACGCGTTTTCTTCCGGGGAGAGGGGTTCGCCTCGCTCACGAATGTGCCGAGGATCAAGCGGGGGTCGCCCGCCCCTTCCCGCGAGTTGTAGTCGCCAAGATATTGCCGACACGCTTTCTTTCCCTGCCCATACCGGGAACGCTAATCGTGCGCGCGATGAGGCGTCCGGGATGTTTTCTTCAAATATTCGCAGCTGATGGAGAACGCGAGTCGCAGCTCCGACCGGCAACGGCGAGATATTGAAACACGTGACATTTCCTTGGGTGATATCGATCCATCGGAAGAAAGCAATACCGGGAGAACACCCCCGGATAATCATCGCGAGGGCCGCGCTCTTTGCTCTGCTGCGATTTAGCAGCCTTGCTCGCGCAATATGCTGACGCGATGTGACGAGAACGCGATACACGACGAAGAGCAGGGGCGATAAGCGATGCTTTACGTTTCAATCTTCGATCATGGCGGCTCTCGTATTAAAGCAGGCGCGGGGGGCCTGCGAAGTAACAAGATTTTCAAGACTCATTCTCTCCCCGGCCACCTCCGGGCTCCGATTCCCGTACGAAAAAGACGAATGGCCGCTGCGTTAGCGCTGCGATAAATCGAGCGGCCGGCAAAATTAGCGTACGCGCAGCGCGCGGAACCCGTCCGCAGACGAGCAGAATTAATTCAGGGGGCCGCTTTTAATCGTCGGCCGGACGATTAAACGCTCCCGGCCGGCCGGCAAGCGCGAGCAAGGATCCTCGCGAGTGTAATTCCGCTCGTAATAAACAGGAACACGCGTCGTTATCGACACGACGCGATCGCGCAGACGGCGCGGAGACGCGGGCGGCGTGGAGACGGTTCTCCAGGTTGGCCGCGGATCTCGTTCCCTCGTGTGTAATAAAACGGGCGATTTCTTTATTTCAACGGCGAACGCTGTACATCACCGCGGCCAACTGGAAAAAAGACACGACACGTTGAATATTATTAGACCGTGGAGGATAAACGATCGCGAAGATCCTTGCGAAATTGTTGCGCGTCTTAAGGCCGATTTACAAGGCCGTTCAGCATAAAATAACGCGGCAAACGTGGCAATAACGTGGCGCGGGGAGGAAATCTTCCTCTCCTCCTCACGTTTGACCGTTCATTCGATCACGGAGCAGCGCCTTAGCGCGAACTCACTATCGCGATATTCCTCCTGGACGACGAAAGGCTCTTTCCTTCCGCTTCTCCCTCGCCTTTCGCGAGGGCGGGAATCCGCGCTTCCGCTCTGGAACAGCAGTAGCTGTCCCGGACCACGCTTTCGAGCGGACTAGGCGCCAAGGCGTTTGAAAATTCGCGCAAGGCGCGAGACTAAAGCTCGAGTGACTCACCGGTGAACGACTCCTCTGGAGTGCATGTGCTTGAGCGCGGCGACCAACTGTCTGGCATAGACCCTCGCCGTGTTCTCGTCCAGTTTACCGGCTGGCTGTTCCTTAATGTGCGTGCACAGGTCGCCGCCGGTCGCGAGTTCCGTCACGAGATAGTACACGGATCCGCACTGCAAGCAGGCGTTAAATTAAACCGTTATCGACTGGCATCGATAGCGAGCGCGTGGGATACCCGTCCTGGCGGTCTAAGAGATACGGAGGATCCCGCGATACTCGGATTTTCAGCTCCCTGCTCCCTGCTCCCTCCCTCCCTCTCTCTCTCTCTCTCTCTCTCTCTCTCTCTCTCTCTCTCTCTGTCTGTCTCTCTCTGCCTCTCGGCACCACCTCCCGCCCTTCACCTTTACGATTTCAGACCAAGACCGCCGATAGATCCGACTGTCCGTCCGGCACGTGTAGCGGAAGATCATTATCGGGGTACAGAGCCGCCGGGATTGTGTATATACCGAACAACGTGCGTGTAATGTCAGGCGTTTCAAGGCCCGGAATGGAAATTCTAACGGAATTGAAGTCACCCGTAAAGGCATAATCGTTATAAATAAGCATAAGCGAACATTATCATACGAATGTATTGCAAACCTCGATCAGCGTTCTTATTTTGCGTAATTATCGCGCGGAACGCGGTAATTGAAATATGCCGGGCTGCATATTTCGCAGGCGAGTTAATTGCGCGTGTCAAAGAAACGAAAAAGATCACGCGCGTGATTCACGACGGCGTGTTTGAACATTATTAAATAACGTTAACGCACCGCGCATAACTCCACCGGTTCCTCTTTCCTCTCTCCTMCCCCCYCCCCCCCCGCCGCGCCCGCCCCCTTCAGAGCTCTCGCTACTGAACTCGCGGCCGTACGTTTTAGTCCGTGAAAATGGAGCAACAAGCGGAGCTCGAGCTCCGAGACCGGTCGTGCGAAATTGATCGCGCGCATTTAAAATGCACCGCCGCGGAGGCGTATCGTAATTAACGAGAGAGCATTTCCCGAATTTCGCGCGCGCTCCGCAGACACGAGCGGTGGTATGCGCCTCGTCGATTAAGCGATTACCTTAATGCAACGATATGCATGCGGCGACATCCGACATGCGAGCGTGATCGGCGAATTACGGTCGCGACCCGCAACGGCCACTCGATGTTCCCGATGATTGGCGCCGATGATTGTTTAATACTTTATAGCTGACACACGTCGGCGTGAGCGCTTTAATTATGAATCACGTGGCCCGCGATTAAGTATCCTTCCCGTGTGTTCTGATAGCGGCGGCAGGCACGAGGTCAAGCAGAGATCTCTAATTACGGCATTCATTGTTTCTCCCAAAGTTTCTCCCAAAGTAACCGCGCGAAAAAAATGAATCATTGATTACGGAAACATTTATTCAAGAAGGACTGCGAGGATCTTGATGAAAAATATATCTCCGAAGGATATATATATATATATATATATATATATATATATATATATCCTTCGGAGATATATTTTTCATCAAATGGATATATATATATATATATATATCCATTTACGCAAAATATCGCTTCAGATATGCGCGATGCGCTGAGTCATGCTCGCTGGATAGAAAGGCAGGAGGAAGAATCATCCGTCAGCGGGGCAAATACTCGGAGAGCAAGATCAGAGATATCGTTTTGTCCGATTTCAGTTTTACGCGGCGGCGCTCGCGACAAGGGGGCGGCCAGTGGGCTTCAGCGGAAACCAAACGGGAACTTTTGGGCGCTCGAGTCGATCGACGAAAGAGAGAGAGAGAGAGAGAGAGAGAGAGAGAGAGAGAGAGAGAGACCAGCCATCGTCCCTCTCGATTCTGCTTGGCGAGTGTCGCCGCTTGGCGGGGGTCCGTCGATACGCACGGCGCTTGCCAACCGAATCAAGCGGAGCCGGGCGTGTGCGTGCGTGTCCCCGTGGGCGCGACGTGAGAGATACGCGATGTCGATATATCGCCGGATATGGGCAAAATAGGAACGTAAATTCAGCGTGCGTAAACGAGGGGAACGGCGCACGAACGGTGGCGGTAGTGGTTGGGAGGGAGATAGGAGGAGAAATCGCTCCTCCAGGGGAGGAAGGAGAGTGTGCCGAGAAGGTGCGCGTCGTATACGTGCGCGGTAGCACCCTGCTCCCGGAATTTAAAGCGGATTTTAGCGCGAATGTAGCGTGCGCCGGATAGCGGAGACCCGGATCTGGATCCAGAGACGTTCGCTCGGAGCACGTGGTCGTTCTCTCCGAGAGACATCTACAAGCCGCGAGCGTTCTGTCGGAGATGCTGTTCGTATCTTTACGTGCAATTCCTTTAGCGCCCATTCGAGCTCCGCATGCCTCGTTCATATAAAGAGCGCCTTTCCATAAAACGCTCGCGGACGATCCCCGCGGAATTATTTAAGATGATGTTCCCGTCCCGCGGATTCGAGACGGCTCGAAGTCGACCCGCTAATTGAGCTCGCGGTGAACGCGCTTGTTGACGCGTTCACTTTTATAGCGACTTCTTTCTCCCCCTGGAAGGGACGAGGGGACGACGGGCGTCGGTAACGGGCGAGTTTTACGCGATTCATCGGCTCGTAATATCGGTACCGACATAAAATCGCGGGAGCGGCGCCTTTACTACCATTGGGCGACGATAATGACCTTAATTGGCGCCTAAAGCGGCCTCCCCGCGATATTCCGAGCATGAGTAACGCTCTTGATGGTCGCCCATACATCTTCGTGAAAATCGACAGGCTCGTGCGTGCTTTCTTATCGCGTACGGATAGTGATTCAGAGTTATCACGCGTCCCCTTCGAACGAATAAATCGCCCAGCTGAGGTCGCGGCAGTTATCGCGGTTGCAACAATATCGTAACGAGCTTGCGTAGCCTGATTTCGGCTCCAACCACTCGCCGTTTCGCTCGATATTTCTATACAGACGCGCGAGTTCGATTTCTCGAACGGGAAGATATAATATCGATAATATCGCGATAACGTGCGCGATAGCGATTAGCGAGCTTTACGATGAAACAAGCGAGGCCTCTCCGCAGTATTATCCGCGTACGATTGCAAAAGCGGTGGACGATCGTTTTGAATTATTCCGTACGCAATCGACACTAAAATAAGCGGGCCGGCGACTAGGCGACACCCGAGAAACGATAACCGCCGTAAACGTCACGGCTCCGCCTAAAACGTTGCGTATCGTTGCGTAAAAGGCGCGCATTTACGACAATCCGCGCTGCGATAACGACAGCAATAACGATATGAGAAGTAGTGGCTTTTTTCCTCGCGCGCGGATGGAAATTTCGTAGCGCCGCTGCGTTATGCGCGCGTCGCGGATTTATAGCGAGCTGAGGTCCTCTCTCCCTCTCTATCTCTTCCTTTTCATCATCGCTCCGCGTGCGCGCTCCTTTCATCCCCGACGCTCTCCCTTTATTAACGCAATCCTCCGGGATCTTCTGGTTCAGCCGATTCCCCGGCGATGGAGCGATCACGCGCAACGTAATCACTCGCATAAATGATTCGCGGACTTTTCCCATTAAGTCATAAGGACACGCGGTCACCGTCGTGGAATAAATTATTCGCGGATGCGGGAACCGCCGTCAACCGCTCGGTCGCGTGTTCGCGCGCTCGCGCGACTGTCAGCGGCATCAAAATCCGGGCGCTATCAATAATTAATATAAGGGACGGTGACCATTTGCATACTCGATCAGTCTCGCGACCGCACGCTATCGTCGAGCACAGTCACGTCATCCCGAGAGGAGGGGGAGAGGGGGAGAGGGGGGAGGGGGGTGGCGTGGCGGCGGCGGCCTGGAGCGCGTCGCCTGGAAAACGCAGGTACTTTGCGAGCTGCATGCGAGGCGAGCAGATGCCCCGAAGAATCCCGGCGGAATCGGCAGTCGAAATCGCGGATAGAAAATACCGGCACCCTATTACGACGCGCCTCCGTAGCGTCGTAAAGATTACGACGTGGAAATGAGATATAAGACGACGTCATATATAGCCAATTTAAGTGACGGCAGGCGAGGAAGGCGAGGCGAGGCCTCTCGATATTATCATATTCGCCGTCAGGTGCGGGCATTCTCATCGCCGATAGCTCTTTCCCCTCGACGGATGGGTTAAATAAAACAAGGCGCACTCCTCGCGCCGCGTGTTTTACAAACGCGAGGAAAGTAATACCATCTGCCGGCTATCGAATCATTTCCCGAGGAGGAGAGAGAGAGAAAGAGAGAGAGAGAGAAAGAGAGTGGAAAAGTCGAACGACGCGTTCCTTCAGCGAATACTCGCGTCCCGGTGCGTGCGCTCGTCCGTTCATCCTTCGAATATTCAAATAGATTTTCCGCCTGCATCGTTGCATCGCAAAATGTAAAGAGTTATGTCCGCCGCATCCCGTTTGCCTTCCGGGAAACTGTTCTACCGGCGGACATGAAGAATTGCGCGCCGTGTAATTGGCCCGGGCAATCCGACCTGCAATTTCGCGGAACAATCGCGGCCGCGCGTCTTGCAGATGCGCCGGGGATCGCGTGGAGCGAGAGAATTTCACGCGTGCGGAAACGCCGAATCCCGCTCACGCTCGATCCCAATTTTCGGCCGGTCGCGTCGCGAGATCCGCGCAAAGCCGGCAAATAAAATACACCGGCGTACCTGGCGCGAGAAATTTCCACCCCTCACCACTCCCCCCCGCCCCTCTGCCCCTCCCCCTCCCCGTGAGGCTGGACTGCCTCCGAGCCCCGCTGCGCTGATCGCTGACCTCCCGAGCCGGAGAGCGCGGAGAGCCAGCGAAATTTCCGAATTCCCGCGTCAACGCGAGCAGAGGGCTGAGGCTGAGCGAGGGGTGGCAGGAGAGGAAGGAAGAGAGAGAGAGAGAGAGAGAGAGAGAGGGCACGCGTCGCGCGCGCATGTGCGTCCCCGTCATATTTTCCTACGTACTTTATCTTTCCCGGCGCGTATACATCCCTCGCTGCCGCCGCCGCCGCCGCCCCCCCCCTCTCCCCCCAGTCCCCCGTAACTCGATCGTGACGTGTGAGCGCGCGGACTAACAAAATTTTCAGAGTAAACGAGGTGCGCGACGCCGCGCGGCCCGGAGAGCCTCCGATATCGACGTCCTACACATGAATTCAATTACGTCGTACAAGCACACCGTGAGTCCTCTCCCCGGCGTTTTTTCCTTTCGCCCGGGCCCCCGCGCGTACGTGTGCGTGTGTGCGCGCACACGCGGGTCCGCGTGTTGGGTCAACGTTCGCGTCCGTAGCAGCCGGGTCACGTACGATGCGGTGCATTAATGGTCCATGCCTCCTTCGTATCGGCGGCGCGGGAAGGATCGCGACTGAAAAAAATAATTTCCGAGTTGGCGCTCGGGGATCGATGCGGAAGTAAGTCCGGCGGGATCAATTCTCGGTGCAATCCTGGAAACACGTATCTCTCATCGTCGAATCAGCAGCGTCGGTTTACGCTCGCATCGGCGCCTGCATTCGCACGGCAGTGCCGTGTGCTTCGTTTTAGGTCGGTTACATTCGATTCTTTATGAAACTAGTTTCACTAGAGATGACGAATCGACAAGCTGGAAACTCGGGAGGGATCGCTTTCCGCTCGACCATCGGATTTTTGTGAAACGAAACGGTTAAAAGAGAGAGACGAGTGGGGAGAGGCGAATGGCTCTTTTGATCCGCAACTCGGTTCATAAATTCAGCTAAATGGCGTGTTTAATTAAATCCAGAAAGATGGATCATCGCCCCCTCGGGCGTTACGCTAACGGACCCGAGCGCGGTCGAAATTTCCGGACATTCGCGATTTGTCACGGATCTCCGGCGAACGTCGTGCACCGCGTGAGAGCGAGTGAGAGGCGTGACCGGAGCGGAGCAACGTAAGATCTACGGAGGGACAGTGCGGCTGTCACTAGAAGAGGGACGAAACAACATAGTTCTCTTTTGACGGGGAATGAATAGATCGTTGTACAAAGGCACAATGAACGCGGCTGAAGCCTGTTGATCGACCGCGGTGAATCGCTCTTTGTTATTAAGAACTCGATCAAACTTTCGACGCGGTCGATTAGGGTAAAGAGATTTGATCAATCGTCGAAATTCTCCCGGAGCTTGATTGCATCCCAACATACCCGGATCGTCTCGTACAGCCTCACGATGCTCGGGTGCTGCAGCATCGACAGCACCTTCGCCTCCCTCGTCAGGTTCTTCATCACGTAATCCTTCTTGCCCTGCTCGACGTCTATTATCTTAATCGCCACCTGAAACAAGAAGCGAGGAGATCCACATAATTAATCGAGCGCGCACTTTAATCCGAGCTGTTGTTAAGTACGAATTAATTATCGGAAGTGTTCCCGACTCTTCGAATCGACGCGCGATTTTGTCCTGCGTCTGCTCCGGAATGGCTTGGATGTAAAGAGAAATCAAACGCATGTGCATGTATATTTATCATAGTTTATCATCAATGATAGTTTTATCCAATCGCGTCCATCCGCGCTGGAATCACGCTCGTGTCACGACGCGCGCGTTAAGAAGCTTCTCAACGAATTAAGACGTCGCCGGCAGGTGAGTAAATAACCGCATGGCGTATGGGGCGGTGAGAGAAAAATTTCACGTCAATACCGCGCATCTCCGGTTGAATAAACGCTTTATTCGCGCGCGCGCGTGCGTGCATGCTCGGCCGCGTCTCGCGCGAGATATTTCTTCCCGGGCGAAAAAAGAAAACGCGCGAGCGTATCCTCGAGGCTTTCAGGGATCAATCGCCCCGCATTCTCTCCTCGAATTGCCGGCACGTCAAACACCTTCCATATGCCTCTTCGAGGAGCCGCTTTTCCACGCGCGGAGGATGAAGGTGGCGAACGAGAGCGAAAACGAAAGAGGGTGGATACGGAGAAAGAGAAGCAGAGAGAGAGAGAGAGAGAGAGAGAGAGAGAGAGAGAGAGAGAGAGAGAGAGAGAGAGAGAGAGAGAGAGAGAGAGAGAGATACCTTAGAATGTCGAATGCGCTAAGACAGCCACGGCCCGCAAAGGGAGCACGGCCCCCGGTCCCTTTGATGTGCCATAAAGGGCCGGAGGCGGTAATTCGCGCGAACCTAAGCGATTGAAATGGTGGACTTGGTCGCGCCCCTCGCACACCGCGCGTCTCGCGAGCGAGGGTGCGCAAGGGAGGAAACTATAACGCCGGATTATGTCAACCGAGGGGTGTACGCGTGTGTACGTGCGTCCCGAATGCAAATTAACTCGCGAGAAACGTGTACCGCCACCGCGAAGGTCTTAGGCCTGTCGCCCCTGTCCAAGGTAGAGCCGGGATATGAAGAAAAGGGGGTGCCGTCGACGCGAATATCTTGAAGAATGAAGAATCACACTCTGGCCACGAGTGAAGGGGATCCGTGATGAATTTACTTTCAAAGTATTAATAGAGAAAAATGAAATGTCAAACGCGGAGCTGAGAGTCCCGTTGCGCTCGGTTTGAACCTCGTCGCTTTGACATCCTTTCACCCTTCACTCGATCATTCGATTCGCATCTCTCGAGAGGGAAGCGGAGCAGTTTTTTTCACGGAAGGACTAGTTCCGGGGGAGCTCCAGTCGTCTGCGAATTTCCGGCTAGTCGCATATCATTAGCGGCATCGTCGGCGCCGGCATTCCTGGACTTTCGCGCTCCTTTCCGCGGCGAACGGAAAAGCAACGCGATCGTGCTTGCGGGGGAGAGAAAGAAAACGGAACGGCGAGATGGAAGAGTAGGGAAAAAGGAGCGCTCGTCTTGCGGGATCTTTCGCGAGTGAGAAAAGGAGAGACACGCAAGTAATATAACGCGCTAGAGAAAGAGAGAGAGAGAGAGAGAGGCTCTTACGCGTCGAGCTCGAGGTATGCCTGACAGCCTCCCCAAATGATTTGTAGCGCTCTTCGCGAGATACAAGATACTAATTCTTTAGGCGCTGTCAGTCGACCAGCTACCGCTCGCCACTGCGACTCGCTCTATTTCCTTCTCTCCCTCTCTCTCTCTCTCTCTCTCTCTCTCTCTCTCTCTCTCTTAATCTCCCGGAACTTCTCTCTCGCCTTATCTCCGTTGCGTTATGTTACAACTCAGTCAACTGATGCGTACACGCCGCTCTCCTCGGCTCGTCGTTCTACATTACCAATCGTTACGCTTCTTACGGTTGAGACGAATTGATCCTCAGAATGCTAGATAATGCATGATAACGCGTGGAAATTGCTCGTAAGAACGTTTCCGGGAAAGGTGCGCCAGCAGCAATTACAAAGTTTACGCGTATGTCATGTCAGTCCGTTGATTCTCTCTTTATCTCTGCATTCAGTTACGGGTCAGTCAAGCAACGTTGCGCTCTTCGTCTCGTCGCTCGTCCCGTTTGCACGTTCCTAAATCAATCCTGGTCGCAACATAATCGGCAATGCGTCGAAATCGCAGACGCGCGGAGTTAAGTAACCCCTCCGCAAAGTTTCTGGGTCTTCGCGTCTCTTCCTGCATCGTCGTAGTCCTCTTTCTCCTTTTCCCTTGGCTTATCCGCGCTCGTATCGCGTTACAACTTAGTCAACTCTGACACGGTCGCTTTTCATCTCATCGCTCTACGTTATCCAGCGGCGTTGCTCGGTCGTAAACTTTCTAAACCGTCGCGGCATGACGGATCGATCCGCGGAATTGAAGGTAAACTGATATCGATAGTTCGTATGCTCCACTCAATGTTTCCCGGAACGTAAGTTGACGTGGATGCCAAGTTACGAGTCCTCGCATCGCGAATTTCGCTGACGACAACGGCGGATCGCTACCAAAACCGACATTGAGAAGGCGACAGCGGCGGATCGAATGTCAATCCTCATCTGCGTCTCTCCGCTCAGATCTGCATCTGATCACGTATCCTCGCATAAATGCATTCGCGCGCGCATCGCGAAAACGCCGCGGTCCGCTGCGACGCAGAATCCTCTTTGAAGCCGAGATAAAACGGGGTCTAGAGCGGCGACGGTGGTGGCGGCGGGGCGGGGCGAGGGGACGCGAATAAAGTAGTTCTATTTGCGCGGGCGAGAGAGCCGGAGAAAAGCGGAGCCGCGGAGTCGCCGTAATAATGTTTGCGAAAGCCACATTAAGGTATCCATTTTAGAGATCGCTTACTAACGAATGTTCCTGCGTGGGTCGAGATATACGAGCGAACTGCCGCGCGGCTGTATAGCGGGGCTCAGGACCCGTCAAGGTCTCCTATGGGAGATACAGACGCGTACATCGCGCCATCATGCACACGGACACACGTGCGTACGAATGCACGTGCATTCGCGCGCGCATCTCCTGCATCTCCCGATTCAGTACCGCAGGATGCAAGATTGTCGCTACGAGCCACACGTTATAGCGAGCCGTGATGCTCAATTCTCTGGCTCGAGATCGTAATCGAGCGGGGCGGCTTGACGCGACTCCCTTAACTCGAGATAAATCAAGGGCTTTTAAGCTCGCGAGGCGAGCGCGCGACGACAAGTCGTCGAGTCGCGCGATGCTTCTCTCTCTTCGAGTGAAAATTCTCGAGAGACGCGAGAATCACGAGAAAAGCGCGCATGCGCGCACGTTGTCCCTTTATTTCATTAAATGGCGGTTATAGATTTCACGGAAACGTATGCGTAAACGTATGAAAGACAATCTGATGCTTCACGCCTCTCTTCTCGCCACATCAGGGTACGGACTCTTCCTGGCAAAAGGCACGGGGGTGCTGCGAGAGGGTGCGAATCTGCGGCGAGCGGGGGTGGATCGAAACGTGACTGCCGGGTATCGTCCAGCCGTTATCATAAACGAGCTGCCAATCGACTGGGTTTGCCGCGCGGCTCGATATATATATATATATATATATATATATATATATATATATATATATCGGGACGGGAGCAGCGGCAGCCGGACTGCTCTTATAACTTTCGCGCAATTGGAGGGCTGTAATTCGAAGCGAATAATTGACCGAATGGTGCGGCCGGTGGCGGCGTTTCAGAGGTTTACGGCCAGTGGCACGACCTCAATTTCGCTCCGGCAATCTCTGCCCGCCCGCCCGCCCGTCCGCCCGCTTGCCGCCAAAAAGCTGTGGCGGCGCGAGGGGGCTCCCTCTCCCCGACACTCTCCGCGTCATCCTGGCCCAAATCCAAAGCATCGATCGCCGAACGGTCAGACGATCGACGAACACGCGGTCCCCCGTTAATACGGGGGCCCGATGGACGGATGGATGGGCTGATGGATGGATGGATGGATGGATGGATGCATGGATGAATTGCAGCCGTGGCTCGCCATGTTGCTGGGGACTCGCTGACATTTAATCTGTTTTCGTTGCATTTTCACAATTTCGACGGGTATGATTAGCCGCGTTAGCATCCGCGAGGCGTATACAGAGTCCTGAATGAATGATTCTACATGGAAACGCCCGCGCATTGATTGCCGTTCCGTTGATGTTCAGCGAGACGAATAATTTTGGAGTCAGTCTTCCATTTTTCAGGAAGGACTCCTTTTATGGACACTCTCTCCTTGTATGATTCCTTATACAAAGGTTGCTTCATCAAATATAATTTTCAACGCGCTATCGCTACAGCTCTCGATATTCATCTTCGTAGCGAACGAGGATCATATTATTCCGAGTTTCCGAAGGATTCACTTTTACGGGCCGCTCGTGTCACCGGAAAGCTGTGTAGGCTCGGTTTCGGGCCCCAGTGTAGCCATTAATCCGGCGCGCGGGTATTCGGGTGTTAATCTAATCGGGATAAATCGAACCCGTCTATTTCCATCGGGCGAGTTCGCGTACGTTTAATATCCGGCCATTCGTCTGTCGGGGGCTCGCGCCCCCGAGCCTGGAAATTAAAAATCCGTTCGTATGGTGCGACGGTTCCGAAAAGCTTCATCCGGGCGTGATGTACCCATCTACCTACCTACGCCGAGAATCCGCTACGCGGTCCTCCTGTCGGCATGGGGGAGGCGGAGGAAGCTGAATCGCTGTTAGCTGCACCCGGGGATTCCCCCTTTACGCTTCGCCAGTTCCACCTGCCTTAGTGCAGGCGCAAAAAAATATGGAGAATGGGACCTGAAAAAACTGGGGTGCTCCTCTCCCTCCCTCACCCCCCTTCTCACCGCTCTCGCCCGGTGCCTGTGCAACGGGTGGCATTGTGCGTCCCGGCGAAACGTCCGACAGATAATCACCCGGGGATGGAATCACGGACGACTGTATTTTCAAGACGCGACCCGTTGAATGGGGGAATTCTTTTCACGGCGTGAGACTCGGCCCGTTCGTCGCGCGTAAACAGGATCCGCTCCCGGTCCCGATTTCTTCTAGGAACTGCTTCTTCTAGGCTGTCGGCTTTCTCGCTCTCGTTTGATGTAAATCGAGCGGGAGAGCCATGGGACGTCATGCCCACGGGATTGGGATATTTTGTGAAAATTGGTAATTGTCAGCGAGACCTGTAAGTCCAGTATTTCGTAACATAGCGAAACATTCGCTTCATCGATTTTGATGGGAGGGGGAGGATCGGTTGGCAGAAGAGATCGATTTTTCATCAGGATGTTTACGTCTCGCTTTAAATCTCGTTTCAAGTCCCCACAATTTATTCGAGAAGATCTAAGAAATCGTGAATTTAGGTATCGCGCGATAATGCGTCGCGTTTTCGTCCTCGGCGTGTCAGTCCCTTAACGCGGCTTTAAAGAGGTGCCGGTGCCGGGGGTTTAAAGGCGAATGCCACGCCCATGACAGATTTAATTACGCGTTGGATTGTAAATTTCAGAATTCACACGGCGCGCGCGCGACCGACTGCAGAAATGCGGCGGAAGACAGGGAAAAGGAGACGAAGGAGGGAAGGGCGAGGGAGATGAGAAAGAGGACGAGAGGGAAGAAAAGAAAGAAGAAACCACAAACGAAGGAGGAGGAACAGGAGGAGGGAAGGTGGTGAATAAAGAACTAAAGTGGTTCCGACCGGTGAGAGGGCATCGGCACGACGGTTAAATTCATTAGACCGACATCGCAATGGCGCGGACGACGATTCTGCGCGGAATATCAATGAATTCGTGGGCACGGCGGATCCCGGCGTTCGGGACTCGCGCGACACATACGGTATTTAGGGTCCGGCCGGTCGGCGAACATAAATCGAGAGATGCCCGATAAAACGGCCGAAAAAATACGAGTTGCACCCAGAATAAATAACGCGTACCGAGGGAGGGATGCTGCGGTCAAACGTGGGGTTATGAATTACAGCGTATAAAAGGCGCGCCGCGCGGAAGGGGCGGAGGGGTGGTAGCGAGAGTGGGCTCGATAAGGGGACAGGGACTCTGGTCCGCCCCTACCCGGATTTTCCGGGAACGAAATTCACTCGTCGGAGACGCCAATCGAGGCGGAAATTTACTTTCCCTCCCTCGATGGCGTCCATCCAGGACTTGGAGCTTCCTTCTCGCGCTCGCGGAGGTCGACCCACTTTCCGGCACGCACCCCACGTGCCCCACGTGCGTGCGCGTATTCGTGTGTTGGCGTCCTGCTCGCGCGCCACCACCGGATTGACACTCGTTGGGAAAGAATGAAAGAGCGCCGGTGAAGGAACGGCAGGATCGGCTCCAGGCGACGAGCAGGAAGGCAGACGTTGAGAGTTTGCGAGAAACGACGCCGTTTAAGTAACTCATTCGAAAGAGATCGCATCTGTTATTACTTCGCATCATCTGATTATTCCTTCGTGTTTGCACGCGTCTACCCTTGGACGATGTGCGTAACAGATGCATTAATCATCGGATGTTTACTGAGTTGAACGAAACATGGGGAAACGAGGAGAAAGACGAGGGTGCTATTTCAGCTTTTGCCTCAGGTAGCTCGGATCCCTATCTATGCCTACCTAAGTGTACATTTTGCCTTGGCTGCGTGTAAAACCGGCAGCCTGTGCTCTTATTCGTAACGTTCCAGCCACTATCGGTGCGCGTCTCGAGCACATTGACGATATCGGTAAACATTAGAATTAATAAGACTACAAACGAATCCGCGACGCATTTCGCGGAAACGAAACCAAATTGGCTTTACTTCATCGCATCGGTGACGCGTGATGTTTCTACGTTGAATCGTTCCACGATGTCCATTTCCGCAATAATTTGCTCCGCAAAACGATCGCTCGATAACGATAGTGACACTGTCGTTAAAAAGTTAGGAAATAGGGGAATTGGATTGGTTGAACGCGGATAAATCGGTGCCGACGAATCCCGTTCGAGAGAGGGTCTCTCTCTCTCTCTCTCTCTCTCTTTTCTTTTTGTCAACGAGGGTGCGATTGTTGCGCCAACGAGAGACGCCTTGTTGTCACGTTTCCATTCGGGGGTCGTAATGCAGATCTAACGAACGGGGCTGGCATTACTACTTTGTAAACACAGCCAGATTGAATACCATAGTGCAATACTGCTCGTAGTCACGGAAAGGATTCAATCGCGGCCGATGGTAGCCGCAAATAAATCACGGTCAGGGAACAATTCTCGATACAAGTATCATCCTCGAATCAGGTTCAATCTTGCGGGCTTTACGAGAAATTCGACGCGCTAAGGGATGTGCGTGATGTACGGAAATGCTGACGTAGCCAGAACATGACCCTAATCTATACGTGAGCTTGAGGGTCCCTGCATCGGTGTGTAGGAATCCGTCTTATTGCCAAGAGCATGAACGAAAAGCATCAACAGTCGCCGGACACGCGTCGCTTCAAGGTGTTCGACTTTGATTTATATCGCCGATCCATCTCGCAGAATCGAATGCAATCGTGTACCTTGCGCGACCGGGTGCTGCTGCGACGTTCGTCATTTCATTCGGTTCGCACTCGCAGGCAACAAGAGGGAGGGGAAAGTTTCAAGCAGCTAATTAATTTTGTACTCCATTCCGACACGCGTGAATGACACCGGCCAGAGATAACAAGAGAGATGATTTCCGAATGTCGAATTAAAAATCGGAAATGCACCGCCCTTTATCCCGCCTCGCATAGAAAATTAGGAATGACTGTTCGCCACGTGGAGATCCGCGCGAAGAATATTCGACGTGCCGGACCGACGTACTGCGAAATACACTTTCGATGAGAATCGGATTTCCCGCCGGGCGCATGGTAGGAACCTAATCCGGCACAACATTTTCCCAGACGGCAAATCTGATTTGCTGTCTTGTCCGCCCCCTTCCGTCCCTCGGCCGAAAATCCTCTTTCCGGCATACATATACATGCATACACAGACACACGCGCGCGCGCGCGCGTCCCCTTTTGGTTTAAAGCAAAAAGAGAGAGAAAGAGAGAGGAAGAGAGAGAGAGAGAGAGGGAGAGGGAGGGAGGGGGGAGGAGGAAAAAATCGTTCCTGGCTCTGACGTTTTATTCGAGACGCAGATCGACAGGCAGCGAACGCAATAAGAAGGCGCGCAGCTGAGTGCGCTACCGTAAAATAGGATGAACGCGCGCCCGAGACACCGGGAAGCTCGGAATACGGGAATTAAACTCCCCTCCGCCGTCCGCGGTGATTCGTGTGTGCGCCAATTTTTCTGATACCGCTGAAATCGGCTTTCGGTCGATCCCGCGGACACGATAAGCAGATAAGAATCGCGGCCGGAGCCGCGATATAATATCAATGTTTTAGCTCGGAGTCGTGTTTCGAGATCTTTATAACTTACAACGGTGTGAGCTTCTCGTGCGCGGACGAATGGCCGCGTAAAGATGAGATCGAGCTTTCCCGAACTTTCTAAGCTCGATTCGTAACTTCTCTGTCTTGCTAATCTGACGCAATTTCGTTTGGGGAATTTTTGTGGCGCGTGTACGCGCTGTTCCAGCGGCGAAATGTATTTCGGTGAAACCTGAAGAAAATAACGCGAAGCTGCTCTCGGATAAGAGCCTAAGAGATTGCGCTCGGTGCGCGAAAATGATCGGATAAAAAAAGAATATATATATATATATATATATATATATATATATATACATATATTTATATATATGCATTGAATAACATCGGCGCTTCCGCGATGCCGAAAAATCACACAGCCGAATGTGTTTTCCGGCAACAAAAAAGGCCGCGCCGGCGCGCTTCCGACTCGTCCAATCGTCCGTCCAATTTTCCTGATCAATTTCCGGGCAATCAGCTAAGTGGTCATGCTCGTCGCGCGGATGCACACATGCGCCCTACAGATAGGTAGGTAGGTATCGGTATCGACGCATATACACCGATGCGTTTAACACAAAGACAGAGACAGAGAGAAAAAGAGAGGGAAAGAGAGAGAGAGAGAGAGAGAGAGAGAGAGAGAGAGAGAGCCTGGCTTTTGCGCGAGCTTGTTTATTTTACCTTTTACCCTCGTTAAGCCTCGGGAAGCCTTTGAAAGACCGTGAGGGGTCGGGCGAGCTCTGTAGGTACTTTGAAAAATGGGGATCAACGCTCAGCCGACACGATAATAACTTCGGGTTGTTGCACCCAAATTTACCTCGCTCAGGCGTACCACGGACGCCGATGTAAATATCGCGAATACAAAGAGAGAGAGAGAGAGAGAGAGAGAGAGAGAGAGAGAGAGAGAGAGAGAGAGAGACGCGTGTTGACTAGCGCGTAAGAGACGCGTGCACGTACACACAGGCGCGCGCATCTGTCGCATGCATGCGGAGGAAATCGCGACGATATCGCGATTATCCGCGCTACTTCAACAGTCGTGTGCGAAATACGATAGAGAAGACGGTTCGTGTTGAAAGCACGGATTTGAATCCGAACGAAGAATTCCGTGCATCTTCGGCGTGTACGCTGTGGACGCGCTCGCGTAGATAAATGCAAACGGTGGTGCGTTCCGCGAGTAGCGAGAAGGAGTTGGCAATGATTAAATTTAAATGTATTCGAGCACCGATGATACCGATCATAAATTTGGTTTGGTTTCTAGAAACAGCAGAGAGAAAAGCAAAACGCTTGATCGCTACGTAAATTCGCTGCGAGATACTCTTCGTTCGTTCGTAAAGAATTCAGGGAAGTGACATAACAGGGTTAGACGTACGTAAACAAAGATTGAAACGAGTCAGCTCATTCGGGAAAGCGCGCGATTATGAGTTAATCAGCTGATTAATCAGTCGGCCGATATTGAACTGTCCGATTACAAAATCGCGCGTGCTAACGAGGTGACGAATGGGGAGGGGTTGGAGGCTGTCGCGACATAGGGTCACGAATGCAATATATTACGGAAGCGTGGAAATCTACTCCCGATTGTATCGAATTGAATCACCGGGGACTCCTCCTACGTCCCCGGCCCATCGTTCACGGCGACGGTTTCCCCAGGCCATCTCGGATACTTAGCACCCCCTTTTGAAATTTGTCGTTTCTCTCGTAACTAAGAGGCTACGACCGACATTTGTCAGGGACGAGGACGGCGATTCGTGAAAAAGAACGCTCCTCGATTAAACGAAACACGCTGAGTGCTAGACGGAATTAAATCGTTCCGGGGCGGCCCTGTGGGGTTCTCGCGGCGCGAGAATAGCAAAAACGGGAATAGATGGCTCTACGCCGCATTAGATTAAAAGATAAGAACGCGAGTCTGGTTTACGAAGTGCTGCCGGCGCGTCGACGGGGAAGTTATATCTCATCGGAGCGTCAACGCAGTCAATCTTGTGACGCTTAAGGGAAATGACTTCCAAATTATTTTATCACATCTCGATGAGGAGAAAGCGGCGCGCGCGTGTGTGTACGTGCGCGCGCTATTCTCGTGTTTTATTACCACAGGGGACATATCGCTTCATCCACGAGTTTTCCAACCGGTTACTCTCTCCTCGATGCTCGTACACATGGATCGATATTTTTAGATCGCCGGTCCACGATACTAACTCGGTTACACGTATCTGGCACGTGTCTTTGACGGATGCGCGCGACACGAAACGCCCGTGAATCACGAGCGTTGAGAAAATAATGCACGTGTTTTCCCACGAATCGCCGCCATCAAACGTGCCAATCTGACCGCGCGGCGGACCGGCACGGAGTTGTCGCTCTTTTAATCCGTGATACCTCGAATCGTCATCTCCGTCACGTAGTCCGCACATACCTAATGGTCCGAATTTCCCGTGGCATCGTAGATTACGGGAGAAGGGCGACTTTTATTACACGAGACGCGGGACCTAACGAAAGCGGCGTCCACTTGACTATTCCACTCACGGATCGCCCTTGATATTATCAAATCCCGGCTCTCTCTCTCTCTCTCTCTCTCTCTCTCGCGAGAAACGGAACCGGAGAAAACGAGGAAGAGCAGCGCGGGGATTGGGCGCGGTAAATTAATCCGCCCGGGAGTTTTAATTTTAACAGAAGCGCCGCTCTCCCGTCCTCTTTCCCCGTTTGTTATTTTAGATGGTCGCCTCTAACTCGCAGCGGTTTCGCAGTCCGCGCGAAGAGAGACAACAAAGTGCCTCCGATAAAAGCCAACATTGGCACACGCGCTGCGTTTGCAGCGATGCTTGCGTAACCGCCAAAAATCCCTCGCCATCGCATAAAGTATCAACGCGCGCCGAATCGTAGCGCCCGTGAGAAATATGAAGCCTTAATTCGGGGAAGCATGTCGGATTTATCTACGATCTGTCTTTTTGTGGAGACGGCGCCGTAATTTCTAGATACGTTAAATTACGTCGGCCTTCCAGTCGCGATAAAATCGACCGACGTGGGATCGATCCGGGAACGGGATCCATTAAAATTACAAATGTGCCGGAACGCCCCGGGCGTCGCAGACTCATTCGGGCCGATCCAGATTTGCGACTTCGCGATACAGCGCTGTCGCTGTCGCGAATTAGTATTCCGTGCCGTCCACTATCGAAGCCTCCGCCATTCCGGCGAGCGGGGAGCTCGCCGAGAAGGCCACGAGATAGCACTCGTAACTGTGATCCGTGGGATGCAAGATACAGCAAAGAGAGACAAGATCGAGATCGACGTGGCCCGGTCCGCGAGGGAGAGAAAGAAAAGAAAGACGAGGGGAACGGCCAGGGATAAGGGCGAGGAGAAGGACTCCGGGTTTAGGAGAACAGGACACGGACGTGACGGCGATCGGGAGATATCGCAGACTCAGAGACCTTTTTTTTTCCCTAGCGACGGCGCTCCCGTCAGCCGGAAACGTCGACGAATCGAGTATATGGGCGGAATTATTGGGATAAATTATTGCGATAACGCTGCGTCTCGCGAGTATGCGGAGAACGCGCGCGAGCGCAGACGGAGCCTATGCAAAAAAGCTGGTGCAAAAAGCGAGAGAAAGAGAGAAATAGCGAAACGATCCTCGAATAGCGCGGGATATCACGATGCGCGTATTTCTGGCACGGAAAGAATCGATCTTTGGTCGAATCGATCGACACATCGCGATGACATCCAGCGCCGGCTGGCATTGACGAATCAATCGAAGATTCTCCGCGAAGAGAACTCTAAATAGCATTCCGATATCGATCACAGCGATTATTATAATCAACTAATTTTCTTCTTAAGATAATTTTCATTGCACTTGATTCTGTGTAGATAATGGATTAATCATCGAGATGATGACGACTTAATTTCGCAAAGTTGGATTACAAAGCGGGCGATTATCAGGTTGAAAAATTTCAGCTTACTGTCACGGATCCCGAACAGTTTGCGACGTTAATTAATAAAAATTAGAGCGAGGATAAAAGTAAAGTTAGCAGATTGCAAGCGTCAGCGAAGATTAAGAGGAAGTTCATTAAGCTGATGGTTAGGCAAATTTATTCGGCGGGATGGAAAATACAAAACCAGCCTTGGCTATTGCCTTCGTGTGTACTCTTAACTGATGTTAAAATCTCATTAATGGTTTCGCTTCGTATGCGCGATGCTCGGCTTGCAGGGTTCCTCTCTGCCTCTCGAGGCAGGATCTTTTCTCTGACTGAAAAGAAAAAAACGCGCGATTACAGGAAGATCGATGTGCGAATGCAGCAAGGAAAACATGAGGAGCAGTACAAAGTGCGAAGAGCACGAGACTTCGTGTTCTCTCGGTTTAAATATTTAATCTATCTAAGAGGACTTCCATCGAGCAAATATAATCCGCGAAGCAATCACAGACGTTATCAATTTCGGGTATCTTTCGGGTATATTGAGTGAATCACTTTAATATTGACTGAATGCCTGGCTTGATCGATATTTAAAACTTTTTCACACATCGATTATCAATGGAGACGAGAGAAAATATTTATTATGCCGCGATAATATGGGGACTTTTGAAACGTAATTGAAATCATATCGGAAATGAGCGAGAATGACGCGAGAGGGACGAATCGGACGCGATAGGTTTGATATTCGAATGAAATGAAGTGGTTTTTCCGAGCGGAAGCAATTTGAACGGAGAGCGAAACCCAGGAAAAGCGGCGGTGAATTATTCATTCCGCCGCTGGATCGCGAATATTTCTCATTTGTGACGCGCGGAGTTTCGCGCGCGCGCGCGCGGGAAGGCTTTATTTTTCACTTTACGAGGTACAGCGGGGCACGTGTCGCTCGATATAGAGCGGGGCCGCAGTTTACTCGCTGGCGCGGCAAGCCGGAGTGCCCTTTAATTATTCCTCATCTAATTCTAATCCTTCCTTTAGAGTCGGTATAAAAACATCTCGCGGCCGCAAGTGCGAACGCCGGCTTTTACGGCGGGGATTCGTTAGCAGCGAGATTCTACACGGGTGGTCTATAAATCCACCGCCATATCCGCCAACATCCGCCGCGCCGCGCCGCGCGCTCGCGGAGTCGCCGCGACCGCGGCGCGTTTAATGAAGATAATCTGGCGGCGGATAACGTAGAATTATGCGAGCCGGCGAGCCTCGAGCCTTTCGCGTTTAAAGTTCAACCCGCCCGACGAAAACTGCTTCAGTTCTGCATCCGCGTACGCGCGAATCCACCGGAGATTCGCCACGCAGCGCGCGTTCAGAAGACGGACCGGCATGAAAAAACGCATCGTTATTTAGCGTTCCCTTCGACTAGCGATCCCCTGCGTGTACGCATCAAACCAAGGAGGAAGGGAGCTTTTCTACAAATAACGAACGCGGCTTGAAATTGCACCTGAAACCTAATAATTTCGGAAATCTCCATTGATCTGCGAGCGATCTGCACGCTCTCAACTGTCAACCGCGAGACGAAAAATCCCGCGGGCCCCCCGCTCTTTACCCTCGGCGCTTATTAGCCTGCCGGCTATCTCCCTCAATGACACCGAAACAACAACCAGAAGGACGTTCTCTTTCAAATCCACTCTCCCTCTCTCTTTGCACACGGTGTCACATGATACCGCAGCAGTACTGTTGCTGCTGCTGCTGCTGCTGCTGCTGCTGCTGCTGCTCCTGCTACTGCTGTTACCCCCTCCCTCCCCTCCCCCCTTCACCCCTCCCCTCGTAACATAGGCATCGTGGCGGATAATACGAATCTCGCACGCACGCACGCACGCGGGCACGCACGGTCGACGCCGTTGCTCCTGCTTCTCCCTCTCTCCCTCTCTCTCTTTCTCTGTATAAGTCCCGTCGTGTACGTGTATATTCGGGAGTGCCGGCCGTGACGGATGAGCGCGTCCGAGGTTCGGACAGGACGCCGTGCTCGGGCTCCCGAGGGATCTCCAGCGCGCGAGATTGATGCGTTATGGGAGGCGATCGTAGCGCAACCCATGCATCGGCAATGACGAGCCTCGCCGTGCCGCCCCCGCGCCTCTTCCCGTCGTTTTCCGTGTGGATTCCGCCCATCCGCGGGTTCTTACGAGAGATCCCCGATACCCTGTTCGGAAGCCGCTCGAATACCGACGAGCCGCGTTTCCGTCCGTATGCCTCGGCGATATTCGGAGATGCATCCTCTGGCGAGAACGAATACCGATGAGCTAAATGGCGTTTATGAATCCACGGAGGTGAACATGAAAACGCGCCTTCCGATCTCGCGATGAGCGCGAGCGACGGATGATTCTCCGTCTTCGTTAATAATGTTTCGGTAATTTCATGTTTGTGAAAGGAGGGATGCGCGACGCTACCTAAACGAGATTCGTTAAGGGAGATTATTTCGAGAATTACGTGATGCTCGTTTCTCTCGATCGCTCGTCGTAATCGCATAGCGGGGAATCACGCGACGTTCTATTTTAACGTGTGACCGTGTACGCCGTTCCACGTCGGGAGGCGCGTAACACGTGGTCGTTAGAAGAAAATCGAGCGAGCTTCCAAGATTCGTCGAGCGACAAGATCCGTCCTTGCGCGGTCCTCGTCGTCCGAGAAAAGGGTGAGAAAATCTCGCCGACAGAAATAGACGCGAGAAACCGGGCCGAAGAAACTTGCCGAAGAGCTTGCTGTGGAAAGACTCGGTCGAGACTTCTCTCAGACGAAAAAGCGCGAGGAAAGTTTAAACGAAGGTCGTTTTATCGGCAAGTTGAATCTCGAAAGTTGATCAAAGCCACAGTTTTTCTGATTAAAGACAAAAATTGCTGTGTCGATAAACAGATCGATCAATCGTCGATGGCTCCTTCGGACGAACTTTCTAAAAATTCTTCCCATCCTTCGCAACTGGAAAGCAGAAATTTTACGACAATACAATTACTTACAATCATGCTAACAATCATGATAACCATCATGATAGACTGCCGGAGTTCGCGCTTGTCTCCACCTTTAGAGACAAGCCACTACGCGAGGCTGCGTAGGCAGGACAGAGAAATGCAAACTGTCCATCAAGTGAGAAGATTGATATTAAAGGTTGCGTGCGGGGTACCCGTTTGGTTGATTGGAGTCGCGTTAAAAAGGCACGCGAGATCGGAAGCCCGGCGAATCGGGCCGATTACGGCGATCGCTTCATTAAACGGCGGGTAAACGCAAAGCCCAAGCGGAGTCGGGCATAAATCTCGATGATAACTCGTCTCTCGTCTCGCGCGTATCTCGTCCGTTCGTCGCTTCGGCGTCGAACGAGAAGAACAAGTGGCCGGGGAACGGCTTCCGCCGCGAAAGCAGCCTGCAATCAGATAGCGGCAGAAACGAAGAGCTCGCGAGGATATAGGCGGACTTTCGACACCCCGCGGTTCTTCGTTACCTTATTCGTGGCGCGGTACGCCTCGCTCACCGAAGTCCGTGCTGCCGCGTTTATGTCGCTGTCTGGGAATAATTTACCTCCCGATGTCAACATAAAGCGGATACCGTGACTTTATGCGGCGATTATAAAATTCCGCTAATTATGCGTTTATCAAAGATATACTGCACTTACGGAGGATGCCGCGAACGAGCATAAGATCGTCGCGCGTTTAACTGCCCCATTTGCATTTTCCGTCCTCAAGGCGGCAACCATGCAGGATAAGCGGCGAAGCGTCTCGGTTCTGCATAGGTCAGGCGCGAGTCTCACGGAAATTCATGCGTATCATTTTGGGATATCGCGAGCTTCGTTAGATCCAAACGTCGGGTCTCATCGAGAACGACGGAGATAGCTCCCCGCGCTCTGAGCGGCTGAATAAAATTTACTCGCGTTTCGTGATTGGAGCTAACAAGAGTATCACCGCTCTCTTGGGAAAATTCTACAGCGCTATCTATCGCGCTGCATCTTCGTAAAGGGGGAAAGCCAAGGGGAGAGAAAGAGGTAAATGCGGAGCGCGAGAGAGTATCCCGTATCGCGTATTTCCCGATTGCAATGTTTCTCGCCTTATGCTACTTAACATTCTACGTATTTACCACGATTTGCCGCGCGCGATCTTAAGGAGGTATCTCCGCCCGGCGTAATAAATTGATTTATCTATCCATCTATCTACGTAACGGATCGCTGTACGTGCGCGCGCGCGCGCGCGCGACTGCGCTCACCTTTTGCATTATGTATCGCGCGATCGCGTATTATATTTCGGTGTTGCTACGTGTGTGCTACGGGCGAGTAAAGTTACCGCCGTGTGTTCTTTACCTATGCGTCGGGTCTTCTCCTCTCGCCATTGTATGCTAAGGCCCTTCGCGACGCGTGGTGTTGTCGCTACCGGAACGATGTTCCCTTGGAGGAGAACACGGGCGTTCGCCTCGAATACGTCAAATGTCTCTGTTGGTCGATTCGCGGAAGGAAGGGACTGCAAGCCCCAGCGAAACAGCCCGGGAAGGGCTGCCGCCCTTATAATCAAGCAGATTATGACAACTCGTGGACTCGTGGAAGAGGGACGAAGCGGCGTCCGATCGCTCGGAATCGTCGCTTGATTCGACGACGATAGCAAAGGGACCGATTTTCGGTCGATATTCGCGATCTGCGTTCGTCGAGGATTCCAGACTCGATGCATCACTGTCGCGGAAGGGCACAAGCGCGAGGAGAGATCCCTGAAGAAGCGCACTTTGAGAACCGCCATCGCGGTGCGATCTCTCCGCGTCGAGTCCCGAAACTCGGGGACCTCGCAGGCGCCTCTCGGTCCAAATGTATTCGGTTATCGAGCGTTGTTCCACTTCGATAAGGGTGGATCTGAAAGGGCTGACAAGGGTTGTGACGAATGCGCGGCGCCGCGCCGCTGCCAGGGAATTTGCTTTAAAGGACAATTTTATTCATCTCTAAGCAAAGAAGGATGGTCGGCAGGTCGGGAGATCTCGCGTGTTTCGAGGACGAATCCCTTGAGGCTACCTAATGCGATGTGCCTCGAGATAAGTACGTGTCTCTTCACGGCGCAACCTGCGAGAGAGGGTCCTTCTCGCGTTAACTGTCACGAAACTGAGATGACCAACGTGTGTCGCGCCGCTGATCTATCGGCGTTGGTCTACGAGACTGATTGGCATCTTCGAGAATCAACACGTCCCGTTGGCAGAGATCCCGAGCACAGAAGCGCATCCATTAAGAGGATGGATCCGCTGCCGTTCGTTCAATTTTTCCTCGATCGAAAGTGAATCTCCCAGCTCCGCGCGCGCGTATAGGTTTTGAAATTACATCTTAAGATGTAATTCAAACCTTACGACGTAACATGAAATCAAAATTCTTCAAAACCCTGCTTCGTATATCCTTCCACCTGACGTGGAATAATATCAGGAGGAACGTTATTCCAATGCAAATCAACGGACAGTTGGTTGCTGGACCAATGAACGATTTCTTTGCTCGCAGCAATGCTCTTATCGCAAAAGCTAAGAATCGATTTGGAATTTGGAGAAAGAATGCAATTATCATACCTGACGCGAGTACGTGCAGTCTAATTGGCGCAAAAACCAGCTTGTCGAATCGCGCGTTCACGGGCCCTGACATTTCAGTTCACGTTGAGAGAAAGGCGCGCTTCTCGGCGCGAGACACGAAAACGGAGCGTAGACGGTGCGGCCGAGGTAGGGAGAGAGATGACTCGATGCCGATTGCGAGGAGCCGATGATTTATAAGGTTACCGCGAGTAAATCAAGCGCGGCCGGCGAGCACGCCTGGCTCTTGATATTTCGCTATCCGCAAATCGGGCCCGCGCGTCGTTATTGCCGAGGGATGTAATTCGCCATGCTTCGCGTCGCGCGGCTCGCTCAAGCATAGTATGAGTTATAAATCCGAGAGTGGATTTTGAAACGAAGGAGAGATGCGGCGATCCCCAGCCGAGCACGAAGCGGGTATCTGTTTCCAGTCGCGATACGGATCAGTGAACGTCCGTGAAAAATCCTCGCTAATATGGTTATCTCTGCAGCTTCGGCCGAGGGCGAAGCACGAAGAGGAGAGAATCAATCTCGGCCAGCAGGGATCTCACGCTCGATCCGCCCATAACGAGATCATCGCGAGCGTGGCGATACTTTCCTAACGCCAGAATGCAAGTCGCGGGACCGAAGAGTGCATTGTCGATATCGAATTCCCGAAACGTGGCTTCCGTCGCCGAGCTGTCGGATCTTC
The DNA here is from genome assembly GCA_020341155.1 of Eciton burchellii. Lineage (NCBI taxonomy): Eukaryota > Metazoa > Arthropoda > Insecta > Hymenoptera > Formicidae > Eciton > Eciton burchellii. Next base: position 4,140,119 of record JAHMML010000005.1, read on the forward strand.
AGCACTGTCGGTTCTTCAGCACTGGCCGATACAAATCGGCGCGCGCGAAGCAGCTTCTCGTATTCTCGGGTCGTCAGGTTCACGCGCCGTCGATTCGTATTTCGACGCGGCGCGCTGCGCCGCGGCGACACAAAAAGACAGGCGTTATTAAGCGGTCGCATGTCTGATTTACATCAATCGACGTAACGTGCTCGAGGTAACGATCGGCCGGATCGTGCGCGACCGGATGTACGGACCGACGAGCAGATACGCGAGGAAGATACCAGGTCTATGTGTATCGGTGCGCGCTGTATCGCTTCGAGGCCCATTTATCATAGTTAGGAGGCGGTTAACGAGTGACAGATTGGATCGGTCCGGCTATTATTCAACGATCGTTCATACACGTAGCGATTTATCTCGCAAGCCGGACGCGTACCTCGGCGATGTACGGGCGCGCCGCGTAAAGATCGTGTCGCTCGAAATCGCTCGTGTCCCCCGCAACAAAAGTCAGCCAACACGACTACACGAGTCCTCGCGTTTCGTCCACGATCGTGATCGACACTTGACAAATCCTTCCGAGCCCACCGCACATTTATCGACCATGCTGCGACGTCGTGCCGCTCGCTCGTACATTAAAACGTTACCACGAATCTCGTAACGCATGCGGGGGGAAACGCAGCGGGATGGACGTGATGAATGCTCCGCCGCTATTTGTACGGGAACATCTCCGAGACCATTATGCGCGGGGAATCGTTGGGCAAACTTGTCGGGGAAAGTTTTTATTACACGCTGCACGACACATCCTCGGGATGACACGCGTGTAAAAATTCCTAGGGCTCGCAATACGCAATACGCTGTTCTCCATAATGCACATAACGATCGTGAAGCGCGCGTGAATCGCGTGAATTCGCTTTGAGCGAATCTCGGTTTCATCGAGTTCATCGGCAGATCGAACTCGATCGAGCGATCGAACATCACTCCCTGCTACGATGTTTGCAACGTTTTTCCTCCTTAACCGCTGCGACCGTGTTATCTGCATCGAGGCGCCGTACTCTCGCCTGAGAGAAATTAATATCTCCAACCCTTAGGATCCCCTCAATTATCAATCGTGCCGGGAGATGATGAATTCAGCGCGCGAGATTTAATCCGGTACGGTGACTATAGATTACCCGTGTATATATGTGTGTACGTGTATACAAACTGCGCGCGCGTTTCCTCACGTCGATTCGTAGGATACGGATTTCGCATTGGCAACGATACCACCCTCGAAATCACGTCGACCTTTCACTCCAGCGCCGATACAATGACGAGGTCACGTGCATTAGCATCCCCTCGAGGGTCGCCACGTGGCGTCATCGGTGAGCACACGTGTCGCGTCAACCGACACCTTTCGTCTTCCATGGGAAACTCCGTCCGCGCGAAGGCGGCATCGTTAACATCATTAGGCGCGTTCTCTTCATTTTCTTATTGTTGCGGCTTTCGTGCCGCTTGCGTTCACGCCCCCGCGATTATTATTCCTGCGAAATAGGGCCCGTGTACGTGCAAACGATGGATGCAAAACTACTTATTTCTCAATTAGCCGGACGATTAATCAAGATACCGGGTTCTCCACTTGGATGGAGGTGGATGATAGTGTAGCTCGTTTTAACGAAGATTAAAGGGTGGCCGAGGGTCGCGATCTAGGAGTCGTCGCCCTTCCGCAGGGCGCTCCGGCGTTTTTCAAACTCGCAAGAACGTAGCACACGTGTCGAGCAGTAACTCGCCAAGTTATTAGCGAGCGAGTTCGAGAACCGGGAAAAAGTGCGCACAGTGCGCACCGAGGGCAGAGAGGGGAGTAAACAGCATCCGATCGATGCAGGACAGAGATAAAAATAACGTTCGTCCAAATGATCTCGCGTCTTGGCTGTCTCGTTAAGCTTACATAACTGGCGATACGAGAAGCGTAAGGTTATTCATAATAATAACGCGCTAACGCGCTTCCCGATAACAATTTTCCCATCAATTTTCGCGAGGCATCGAGAATTGTGTTGACTCACCGATTCCTCGCCGTTCCTGGAACCTTAATCAGTCAATTATTTTCTCAATAACGGAATCCTTCGGATCCAGAAACGGGGGATGAGCCCCGTGCGGATGAGATATTACCTTTCCGGGAGGGATATTTATCGGAAATATATCTCCCTCTCTATGGATGTATACCCCATCGCACCGTTATCATGGCCATTAGGTTTTGGCACGGAGCATCTTCCGCTTCATAATTAACCGGGAGCCGAATTAGGAGTAAAAAATACACTTTATCCTCCAGTCTGAGAATAAGGAATCTAATTTATTCCGTCTTAGAATATACACACGGAGTGACGCGACGCCGCGCTGCATGTTAATGAGACGAATGTATTAAAGCTCTAATGGCAACATTTTCCGTTATGAACGGCAGCCCGCGGAACCGTGTTAATTGCCCGAAGATAATCTGGCAGTCCATTAGCGAGTCTAATTCATTTTCGACCGAAAATACAGACCGCCATCTTCGCGCTCGCGGACCCCTATCGTACGGATTCAAATAGTCGACGGATTGGGGAGGGGGGGGGGACCCACTATTTCATTATCCAGCCTGTTCGGGGACAGCAGGCGATATCAGGGTAAGGGGGGGAACGCGTTCCGCTCGTAGCGCGACACGCCACAGCTACCGGGATTTATCTACCGGCGGGGAAAAAGAAAAAAAAAAAGAAGAAGAGAGGAGAGGAGCTTGTCCCCCCCCCCTTAGATAGATATAGTGTGCGGCTCCTGGTCTCCCCCTCTCCCCCGGATGGTTACCCGACATGCGTGTGTTTGCCGATACTCTCCGTCTCTCTCCGTCTCTGGTGATGATGTTTGAGGATTCGTATGCATTAGTTCCTCCTCCCCGCCGCCCACTCCTCCCGCCGGAAGCGTGATTTGCGCGCGCGCGCCTGTGCGGGTTCAGCGCGGGTGAAGTGACGGAGACGGAACGGCACGCTCGCGCGAGAGAGCAAGACGCGGGCGGGAAGTGTATCATCGTAATAAGGGAACAGCTGACAGTGGCACATACTACGCAGCTAAAAGCAATTATGAAGCTGCCATCTCTCGCGTGGAGTTGTACGATCTCTCTTTCTCTCTCTCCTTCCCTCTTTCCCTCAGCCACCCTAGATATCACCGTCTTTCTTGGTCCCTTGTTTCCTTTCTCCCTTCTGCGCAGTACCTCGGTCCCGTATGAGCCTTCTCGCTGGCTGACTAATATCCACCGTCCGCGCTCCACGTGCGTGTACCGCTCACACGCACGTGTGCCAGTTGCGCGCGCGGGCGCTCGTGTGATTCGTAACGCAGCGGTCAACAAGGTGCTAATAATACATTCCCCTGCCAACACGTGGTATCGCGTCTCGCGAGAGGTGTTGCTTTCGACTACGCATCAAGCATGTGGAAAACGATGATGTAGGATAAGTCGCAGAAAACGCGCGTATTCTCTCGACCGAGTTGTTTTTCGTGGCTCGATCTGGCTGCAGTCTTCCTCGGTTTCTCTTGAGATTATTCGTCAATCTTCGTCAATCCTCGACTTCTGAACAATATTCCAAATAATAGTCGCGTCGTGATGAGACACGAGCTGTGACACGAGATCGTTCCCTCGAAAGGTGCTTACGCCTTTCTTTTCGCATCTTTAAGTCGAGCGGTCGTTGAAACGATACTTGCAAGAGCAAGGAGATCGAACGGTGACAGAATAAACGGATATAACAATCGTTATAAAGCATTATTCCACACAGATAGCAAAGAAGCAAGAGCGAATGTTCGAATTAGATATAGATAAGAAGCATAAGAAGCAGCCGATGATTTTGGCAGACATCATGGAGAGCCGTCACGCTCGAGTTCGAGTTTATTGCGTTAACCTAAAGTTCCGAACTTACAAAGTTCTACACATCGTATCACATAACGCTGGGATAACGACTGCGTCCAGCGAGTATGCCCATCAGCATAAAATCCGTTGGAATCCGTAAGAATGAATAAGATGGCAGTAAAGTACGGTTCGCCAAGCGCGTTGCGACGAGATGCTTTCGCTAGAGGAGAAAGAAAGCAGCAACGACGCTCTGCTCTCGAGATAGCCGGTGTTTTCGAAAAGGGCGCGATCAAGCGGACGCGACTGGCGTCTATCTTCGGTGCCGGGGTAGCCGAGAAGACAGGAAGAGCGATCGTCTCCCGATGAGGACCATCCGCGTGTGTTCTCTTCTCGGCAGAAGTGCCTGGCCACTTCTCGGCAACTCGGAGAGATTCGACTCACGGAACTCTCCGGGGGCTGTGCACGCGTATCGCGCAACGCCGACTCGTGTTCCAAAAACAACTATCTCTCTCTTCGTCTCCCGCTCGTGACGCATGCCCGGGTCGCCTAGTAGCTCTTCTAGAATCGCGTCCCGACCACTTGCTGGCCAGATGACAGGGACTCATGTGTTTCCTCTCTGACGCATGGCCCTCGTCTTCTCAGTGTGCGTGTCGTTGCACACTGACGTCCTCAGCTTGGTGAGAAGGAGAGCACGGAGAGTGAGAGGGAGGAAAAACGGAGAAACCGAGGGGGCGGCAGCCACGTGGCCTGCCTTGTGTTTTGTTTCAGGGGCCCCTTTCGCTCCTTCCCGTTCCGCAGTGCTTTCCGTGGTTTTCTCTTTTTCTTTTTTCTTTTCTTTCCTTTTTCTCTCTCTCTCTCTCTCTCTCTCTCTCGCGCGCCGGGAGCCTTACCATAGAGCCTTACGGTCTCTCCCATTACCGCGATGAGCAGCCGACGATGAGAATTACGTCCACCGCGCCATCGCGGTGGCGTACGCATCGCGTAAACCACATAAGCGCGAGCGTTCGCCCGAAAGGCCGTCGAACGGCTGTCGCGACCCGCGCGAGCGCGAGCGCGCGCTCGCGCACGCGTATAAGCGCGTACGTAAATGCGCGTACTTTTTGCTCATCTTCGCGTGGCTAAATGCGCCTCGAAAACGTGGCCTGCAGAGACGTTACGGGCATTGACATCGTACGCGCCATTAGCGGAGACTCCCTTCGTATCGCAGAGAGCGTAACACGGACGATTAAGGTGACCCTTTGCCATCATCGTAAGGAGAGCTAGGAAAATGCTCGAAAAAAGATGTAGATACTTGAAGAGTACGTGTACTTCGTTCAACGTTTCATCCGAAGGAAGTTTAACCTAAACTTCTTTCCGTGATGCTTGCCTCAACGAGATTTTCGATATCCGCTTCCGTGGCCGTGACCGTTTCCGGAAACGCGTGTTCGCCTTGTAACGCGAATAGTAGAAAGAAAATTGCAAAATAGAGAAATCGATTGGAATCGATGAGATTGTTCTACGAATGTCAGGCATGTGCGCGGTCGCGCGTCGAAATTGGCGAACGGTCGTAATCATATCCCAGTTGACGAATCCCCGACAGGCCTGTCACTCTCAGGTCTTTCGCTTGATTTTTTTATTCCGTCCTCTCTCTCTCTCTCTCTCTCTCTCTCTCTCTCTCTCTCTGTCTCTCGTCCTTTTTCCGTTCCGTCGTCTTGGTCTGTTGCGCTCGGTCGTTCCTGCCGCGAGATCGGACGATGCATTGAAACTCAAGACCCTTGAGATGGGCCATTCAAGGCACCTCTCTCCGCGCCCGATCTCCCGTAGGATGTCTCGGTAAAAAGGCCCGGGGACCAAAAGAAAGGGCAGTCCTTCCGACGTAGGATGCCATTCAAGTTATTCATTCGGATCTTGCGTTCGTGGGGGAGGGCCACGACCGGTCGAGCGAACGAATGCGGGGCAGACCGACTACAAGAAACGCAGAAAATCACGTCTCGGCGCGGAGCGCGCGCGTGGAAACCTCATTGTCGTGGCTCAACGGACGAGAGGGACGGCGATCCGTTTCCTTGAAAGATCCTCAAAGATATACCCGCTCTGAAACTCTCTCTCTTTCTCCTTTCTCCTCTTCTCGAGGAGGACGTTTTTCCATCCGCCCTCTCTCCTCCCGCGCTCATGGAGATCGCGGAATCACGTTCGGCAGAAGTAGACGCGAAGATACGTGAGCCATGATGGCGCGGCTAGTGAAATTATATTTCAGTTTTCAGCGCAACGCCAATTGAACGGCCCAGTTTCGCCGTGCAATCATTCGCGCGCGCGCGCGATCACGCGATTTCTGTTCGGGACGTACGCGCATGACGCGGTAAAAGTGATTATCGTCATCGAAGATGCACAGTGATCGCTTGAATCCTGGGAATCAAGCAATTTTCCATTCTCGCTAACAGAGTCCTCAAGCTCGGCCGTTTCGCGAAAGGATGCCTCGTTAGGATGCTTCTTCGCGATTGCGACGCATTTATCATCAAAGTATCGCGATACGCGAGCGATTATTCTCGATAATGAGGATAGACGAGAGCATGAATAAAATGCCGAGAGGGATTTTACGGCTGTCCGAATGACATATTATTAGCGATATTCGGAGGGATGGCGGCGCGGCTACCGGTGACGGTCGGCTTGCTCGTTTTAGAAATTCCGGCCGGACGACTTCTCCGGCCTACCGCGATGTCTTCTTCAAGATTAATGGATCCGGCAGTCGAAGATAATCATTACGCGCGGGTTATTAAGACGATTATATTAATGACGGTGCCGCTAATTAGAAACAATTAGGGGATCTGTCGCGCGAGCAATTGACGGCTCGAGGTCAACCGGTCGGCCGAATCTCGATGCCGCTTAATAATATTCCCGCCGGAACAGCCCTGTCGATTCCCGAAGGGTTGAGGAAGGCCCGTCTCCCTCGCCTCGTTGTCGCGGCAAGAGATCGATCGGCAAAGTTTAAACGAGACAGAGCCAACTTCGCCATTCCTTCCACTTAATATGCTCCTTCGACTTTTACTCTCTTAATGCGCCCCGGCTCCCGTCACCGTTGCCTCATACCGAAGGGATAATTTATGACGCCTCTGAGACTAAAAAAAGGAGGCGTCTCGAACGGGCGCGGATTTCAGGCTCCATGCGGATAATATTTTTCAGGAAACAGCCCATACGCGGACGCGGAGCGCGTCCGTTCGCTCGGAGCCTCGAGCGAGCCGACTAATTAAGCGTTTCTGCGAGTCGTGCGCGTTCATTCAGAACGGCGTTACAGCGTCTCGCGCATTCACGTCCCCGGGAAAGAATACATTTTTCTCAGAGGCGAAGGGAGAAAAGGATACCCGCACCTCGCGCCATTTCATTCCTCTTAACGATGGTATTGTGAGCGGGACGCCAAGAGAAAGACATTAGATGGACAGGGAAGATAATCGGGGCCGATAGTCGGGGGCTTTTTCATTGCGCGAGCCTCTCGAGAACGCACAGCGCCGCACGGCCGATTGTGCGCGCACAATGCGCTGCTGCGTGCCGATTAAGCGTTCGAATGCGCGCGCGAGCGGGACGGCTGCAACGCGGGCGCGCTTCCTGCTGTTCGGCCGGCACTCGATTTTCGAGAACCGCGCGAGAAGCGAATTTCCAGGGGTCCGAGAACGAATCGCAATCGGCGCGATTGAACACGATCGCGGCCGTGCCGAGGCGCACGGCGCACGAATCCCTAATGAGGCTCTCCGGGCGAAACGCCGCTTTATCTATGCGTCATCGGCCGCGATCGATGCTGATCGACGAGAGCCGAACTGGAACAATGCGCGCATGCGCACATGCTCGCCCCTTCGCATCTGCCGCGCTTCGATTTGCCGCGGCACGCGTCGGATCCTCCGATAAATGCCGCGAGCGCAGTTTGGCAAAGAACGCGCGCACGGTAAGCGTCGAGTGCCACTCCGCTTGCGCTGTATTGCGATGTATTCGGTATAGATTTTCTCTCTTTCTCTCTTTTTTAATCAAACGATGCTCAGCGGTATCCGGCGTCCGCGGTATTCGAAATCATTGACACCGGAGTAATCGTCGAGATTAAGGGTCTCACGAAGGGCGCGGGAAAGGCGCGAGCGAGCGCGGGAGACTCGAAATTCTCCAGGAAGAAGGGTTCCGCGTTGATGCATGCGCGTTTTCGGCGTAAAAAAGAAGAGAGAGGGATTCCACCATCGCCGCCCACGAGGTCGTATAATACGAAGGAGCATGAAAAGAGGCATTCGAGTGCCGGCAGCATGTGTTCCGCGCCGTTTTTCAGCGGCTGAACATACGACGCCTTCTCTCACCGACGCCGTCACGAGGGACGACATTAAACCAAAACCGCGCGATGACCCGCGCGAGATTCCGGGTTACGAAAACACAGACGCGATATGGGCCAGGAAAACACAGCCAAGTCGCGCCTCTCGGTTGGCGCCTCCGCGCGTTCCTCGCCTGGACGGAAAAGAAATATGCTGGCTGCTGGGCGCGACGCTTGATTAATTTATCTTATTGCGCGTCCGCGCTCAACGGCGAACGCCTTTAGCGTCCACGTGTCCGTAGCGTTTCCGTGCTGCCGAAAAGCCGAATTTACGCTCCTCTAACGATCGTCTCGAAATCACACGAGATGGCTTTGTTGGCTGGCGGTGCGGCTTTGTCTAACATGTACGTTTGCCCGCGTCTCTCCCGAATGTCGGAGCGTTGCGCGTTTGTTGAGAATAAAGATGCTTGGTCTAAGATTGAAGAAATATAGGAGAGAAGACGGATGTAGGACAGGCCGAGGCTGAGAGCTATTTTTATCGTGTTAACATCTGGCTAATAAGAATTCCCTCGACGTTGATTAATAATTTGAATTATTACGACACATATTGACGCATCGCGCGGCACGTTACATCCGAGTGTCGGAGTTCGATATCTGCGATACACGTTCACTGAGAAAATTTGCGATTCTTTATTTCGCCGGCGAAAGTTCTATTTCGGAAGAGAGCTAGAGCTCGTTGTTTCCTTCGAAACGATATCATTCTCCGCGGTATCATCCGCGATGAAGGAGCTACGAGGGCCTCAGCAAAAGACCCATCGAGCGGAGATCTTTGTTTACCACCATTCTGTGGCGCAAAAAGATTTACTGCGGATATATTTCCTCCGGCTTATTGCACGGGGTGAAATGCAGAAGTCGTTTCGCGACGCGTGGAGGAATTATGCCGAAATAAACAGAGTTGATAACGAGACGCGGGAGCGAACGAACGCGAACACGCTCGGAGAGCGCTTCGCGCGCGCACGCGATCCGCTCGCCTCTATTTATAGGCGAGGTGCGGGGGCCATGCGTCAAATCCTCTCTTGCCCCCTGCGGAGAAACCACTGGCTCAGTCGCCTGTGACAAAGACGAGGCCAGATCCGGGGTTCAAAGTACCTAACATGCAGCGGAGAGTGCACAGGCCGCACCTGCAAGCGCGCGGATGCGAGCTGGCTGGCCGCGAAACTGCGCAGTGGCTGTCGCTCGTCGTCGTCGTCGTCGTCGTCGTCGTCGTCGTCGTGTTCTCTTCGTCGTCTTCATCGCGGTGTTCGTCGGAGGCGTCGACGCGCAGAACAGAACGCGTGACGCACCGGGAAACCACCGGCCGGCCGCCTCTCGACCCGCGCACCCCTAAACCTCCTCGAAAGAGAGCGCGTCTTCTGCGCGCGGAGGGGCGGAAGCGGGAGGGGGAAGGGAGAAGTTTCTCCCGGCATTAGAATTAGACGAATATAACTCCGCGCGCGGCATACGCGTAACTGCCGCGCCGGAGAGCGCTATTGCGTGTTACGCGCGGTACAGTCGTAACAGTCAAAGCCGGCTTTACGCGCTTCGCTCGCGACGATTAGCCCAGATAGAGATAGTTGCTTGTACATTCTCGACCGACGGTCTCATTTAAGGGAGAACGACTTGAATCGGACGCGGAGCGGTAGATTTACTGCTTTACCTCGGGCGCAGTAAATCCAATTCCGGATGGCGTTAATTTATCCCTGCGCTAGATTAGGGCGCATCGATGAGGAATGACTTGAACGGCGCTTCGTGGCGCGTCAGTAGCGACTTGTCGATGACTTTATCAGTGACAAGCCGCTGCCGCGCGAAATAAACCCGATGGTTTGTTCTTCAATGCAGTTTGCAATGTATATCCGCTTGTGCTGCCTCATTATTATTGCATTGTACACGATTTTCAGGAAAACGGGAATTACCCTGCGCGTAGAGGGTCGCAGAGAGGAGTCGCGATATCTTTTATTACCATTTTTATGCTCAATACCCGTAACATTATTTCATGAATAATACACAAGACCGCGGTGTCGCCGGGAATGACGTCTCAGGCAACTCATCAGTTACAAATTATCAATCGCGATGCACAATCGTTACCGAATCGTCGTGTTCGGTTCACCGACACGAAGGTAGGACCGATTGGGCCGATGCCGATAAAATGGCACCTTCCCCTTCCTTCTCCCTCCCTTACTCCCTTTCTCTCTCCCTCGTGTGCTGCTCGACGCGTGTACGCGTTAAATTGGAGTGCCATGCTCGTGCTGAGTGCACCTATGCGCTACAACTAGGAGCCATCGCAACAACGCGACACGCACTTAAATTACGCGCGAGTCATTGCTCCGGGGCAGGAGGGAGAGAGGGAGGGAGGGAGGGAGGGAGGGAGGGAGGGAAAGAGCGAGGAGGAGGAAGACGGAGGAGAGGAGAGCGAGCCGCGCCGACTGTACGCGAAGCGCGGACGCGTCCTCGGCCGCGTGGCTCGTAACTCTTTTTCCCTCGTTCGCCATCCCCCGTCGTCCCCCCGCCCCCCCCCCCCCCCTCCTCCCTCCTCCCTCCTCCCTCCTCCCTCCTCCCTCCTCTCTCGTTCTTCCGACGGCGAGTCCTCTCGCTCACTCGGCGAGACCAACAGCTGTTCGCGCTTTGACATGTCACTGGCCTTGCCCGCTCGCTTCGGTCCCTCGTTTGCCCACTCGGCCATTTATCCGCGGCTCCTTCTCTCCGTCGTTCTCTTCCCCTTCCTCTCCTCCTCTTCCTTCTTCACCTCCTCCGCTCTCTGCCTCTACTTCCTCCCCCTCCGCCGCCCCGGGAGCGAGTGATTCACGTGTGTATTCACATGCGCTCGCCGCGACCCCTCGCCACGCAGGGACACGCGTCTTAGCCTCCTCGCGAGGAGCGCGTTACGCTCGCGATCGCGGCGTAACGAAAATTCAGCCGCGATTAGGGATGCTTTGTATTATCGGCGGAGAGACTCTCCCGCCTTCACCTGGCGATTGCTGAGAGAGAGAGAGAGAGAGAGAGAGAGAGAGAGAGAGAGAGAGAGAGAGAGAGAGAAAGTTTCTAGAGTACATTAAGTATCCTCTCTTAATCGCGACTTTTCAAGCGCGAATAAAACGCGATTCTACTTTCTCCTCCTTGATATTCGCTTTGCATACGAATAACGCGTCATCGGATTTTAGGCTCCTCGGCTCGGCTCGGCTCGGGGAGCACATTAAAATGGCTCCTCTCCTCTCTCTTTCCCTCTCTGCTTCTTCGTCTCTCTCTCGCTTCCTTGACCTCTCCTCTCTTCATCGGCCCCCCCCCCCCATCCCGTTATCTTTCGACAAGGCTCACCCTCTCGCCCCTCCGATTCCTCTCTGACTCCTGCGTCTCGCTTCCACGCCGGCTCGCCTACACGCCTATCGCGCTCCTGCCTATCGAGAAGTACATAATCCTGAAGGCCTAATAACATATTCCTCTGGGGAGAGAGAGAGAGAGAGAGATAGAGAGGGGATGGGGAGGGTGAGGGGGGTACGGGGGAGGCAACACGCAGGCTTATATCTCCTGCCGCCGTGCTCGCCAAAGGATGGGGAACGAGAGCTTGTCCACCCTCTTTCACGAGCAGTTCTACCCCTCCGATCCAATTCCATCTATCCGTAGGGGTCGTCGACTACCGTGGCCGGGGGGCGGAAACCCGAGGGATGCCAGGATGGCGCGGGCGACCCTCCTTGCCTGCCCGTCCTCCTTCCTGCGCTCCTTGGCCGCGCCATCTCGACGGGGATGGAAACGTCTATCGAAGGTCACACGAAATTGGGTGGTTCACGGGCTATTACCTTGGCCGATCGCCGCTAACGATAAATTTCGCCGCGACGCCGCGACAGAGAGGAAGAGAGAGAGAGAAAGAGAGAGAGAGAGAGAGAGAGAGGAGCCGCGTGGACGAGTTTTGCCGGCGCAGCGGAATCTCCCGCAGCCGCCGGCACGGCGGTACGCTTCCGGTATTCCATACGCGCAAGTCCCCCGCGGCAAGAAGCGCGTGGGAATTATTATATATCGCATCTCTCCGGTGAACGGAACGAGCACGAGGACGAAACTCCCGCACAATTCGCGTGTACGATTCGAGTCCAGTCTTTTAACGAGGGCTCGCTTCCACGATACGATTCTATATCGGATTAAATATCTCGCTTGGCGCTTGGCGCGTTCCAGTGTGTATCATCTGACGAGTCGAGTCTTGGAACAAGACTTGACGATGTCTTTTCTACGTGCAGCTGATCTATGCTGGAGCGCTGAACGCGCTCTTGTCAGCCGCCACGTGGGACCGAGGCGCAACCACGTGAAGCGGAAAGCACGGAATAGCAAGCTATTCCACTTTCGCCACTTGACACTATCCGCGCACACGCACACACACGAGGGAGGCAATTTGACAGGTTCGGCTATATGTCATACATTTATAATACGCGGAATAACTCAATATCCGAGGACGCCGACAACGAGCGAGATCCATCCGCCGGAGTTTAGGGACGCTGCTAATAAATCAGAGTATCGGCTAATTTGGTTATCTGCCTCTCAGTTCCTTCCCTCCCGTCTTCCCGTCCCTAGCCCTGCGCCTGCCTGCCTGCCTGCCTCCCCTCTCCCTCCCCGGGAAGAGTCCCAGCCGATCGGAGGGGGCACCGAGCGAAATTCGTTTCTCTCGTTCGCGCATTAGCATTTTAATGAATTTCGGGCTTCTAGAGTCGAAACTTTCGAAAACGACGGCGCGCCGGCCGCGCGAAGAAGAGCCACGCGTTGAATTCGGATGCGAATGTGGGTCACTTCGTTCCCGGAGGACCGACGACGACGACGTAACGAACGACGACCGGCGATATTTCGTTCGTCCAGAGTACGCGTCCGTGTTGCTCGCCCTCTTCTTTCGAGGCGTTTACGCGAGATTGGATCTCCAATGGCGCAAATAAATTTGTGATGCGATTGAACCAGTGCGTTAACCCTTTGAGCGCTCTAGCTTTAAACGCGGAGCGTTTACGGCGAGCGGCGATTCGCAGGTGCGATTCGTGCGGACGGAGTACCTCTCCGCGTACTCTGTCGATGCTCGATTGATTGTACAACCGCGCAAGCAAGCTGCTATCGTAATTCTTCGTTTACGCTACGTTAAATAATGTAAGACGGCTATTCCCGGCAGCTCAAGTTTTTTCTTCGCGCAATCTAAACTTTTTATTTCTTACAAGTAAAGCTTTCCAGTCGTTTACGAATAAAGTTTCTTATTCGTACAAACTAATTATTTTGTTTGTGCAATCTGAGTTTAACGCAATTATATGCGGAGCAAGTATAAGCTTCTTCGGCATTGCTCTGGAGCAATCGCTCGTCGTCCATCGTCGAAAGAAGCAATTCTCCGTGAAACGGAGAGCGAGTAGCCGTTGGACAAGTAGAATTTTGTTTATTGCCGCTGTCGAGGAGTGTAAACGATCGTCAAACGCATCTGTGCAATGAAAGCGTTAGGAAGAATATCGCCGTTACGAGTCTCCGCGTAATCGCAGTGTTGTAACTGTGCGACACAAATGAAAGGAGAATTATCTTGATCGTATCGTTAAAAGAACAAACGGAATCGCCTGCGTCAGCAGGTTTAAGACTGTGCGAGCGAAATTCCGGCTTCGGTATTTCGCGAACGGCGCAGTCGACGAGCGCGCCGCTTAACGTGTTAATCCGGGCGAATGCCTAACCCTTATCAATTACCATCACCGTTGCTGCGCCGTCGTCGGTTAACGAGACAAATATTAGCTCGGCAAATATTAACGGTGCCCGACTTTGCGCCGGGAATTCGTTAATTCGCACGAGAATACGACGCAGCGCGGGAGGACGCGACGTAAAGAAAGCGCAGAGAGCAGAGTTTTCTCGTGGCGGGCGTAAATGACGCGCGAACGATGTAAAAGTTTTAGGAACGATGTCGTAAACGACGCGCACTTTTTGTGGCGCGGCGTGCATCAGCATACGTTAAGCATTCATGAGCCACGCGTGGTGCACGCCGGGATGCGCGCGTCTGACTGTTTTCTCGGAGATTTTATCGAGCCGGGTCGTTGCGCAATTCCAAAGTGCGGCGCGCACTTTTTCCCAGCGCTTTCAGATAGCCGACCACCACAGTCGGACATCTAATACCTCGTGCCGTGCTCGCGGTCGCGGCGCCCGACGAAACGGTCGTGGCTCGTGAAAAAGTGCGACAGCCCGGGATCCCGTCGCGTATACGACGGTAATTCGTGCGGGCACGTAAAAAACGTCGCGGAGGCACGTGTAAACCGTAATATACGGGGTGAGACGGTCGTAACGTGTCGCGTATATACGCCACTGGCGGACGGGTGGAAGAGGAGGGCGAAACGAGGTGATATTATGATACATTATTAAAGGCGAACCCCTCTCGCGAGCGCGCACGCGCACGCGCTGTCAGTGCGTAAGCCCTCCCTTTCATCATCTCGTGTGTGTGTGTATATATATATATATATATATATATATATATATATATATATTCTTACGTGCCTGAAAATTGCCGGAAAATCGCGATCGGTTTCCGCCTTTCGTTTATCGGCAGATTTCCCTCTTGAGAGCCATAGCGCTATTCTCCTGGTGAAAATAGGCGGCATAACATCGGTAGAAACCTTTCGGCGTTTATCGCTCGACTCACGCGGGATGCAAAATAGAAACCGAGGTGGTTAGCGTTGTAATTCTGCGGTCTGAAGCGTGTATACGCGTACACACACACGGCCGTCTGATTGGTATGGCTGTATTCAGCTGGTACATATCTCGCCGTTAACGCGTATAACTGTTCGCGAGGGAATGACGGAAATTATAAATGTTGATTCGTCGGAGGATGATGTATCTCGACTACTTACGACACGCTGGTTACCGCTCGTAATCACTTAAGAAATGTCAGCCGTGCGCGGATTTAGTGTCAGTGATTACTCACTTTCGTCGTTGAGTGCGCATACGGGCCGACCGCTTATCGACGATAAGCGATCAATCAACTCGCGCTTGAATATTCATACTTGGCGGATACCTGTTAATCCTTTCGCTCCTCCGGGCATCGCGTTAATCGTGGACCTACTTTCGCGGTATTGCGACTCATTTCTCGATATTAGCCGGGCGTTTTGTATTGCAACCGAGAAGAAATCGTGCGTGATACGTTTATAGACTTTAAGCGGACAAGGCGGAGAGGCTTGTTCACTTTCGTGTTTTCTTACGTACGTATCTCCCTCACGCGAGAGCCTAGACTGAAAGCCATCAGCTGCCGATGGTTTTATCGACTAATTGCCTGCATGCTAGGTATTAGCTCAGGGTGCTATCATTATGAACGCTGTAACACCCTCCTCTGTGATTTCTTTCTGCGATATACCTACGGCGATTGGCCTTATCCGGAATAGCCCGGATTTTATCTCGGCCCGGTCACACGGAAGCGTTTACTGTTCGCTTCTGATTGCCAGCCGAGTCGCCCGAGACAAGATAGAGCCGGCAAGCGGCAGTAAAAAGCTCGTTAATCAACGCGCGCCCGCGGTATCTACGGTTAATGTTTCGTTTTATCGTCTCGCGCGCGTACTCGTTAATATGTCGGTGCATGTTATCGAAATAAAAAAAAAAAGAAGAGAAAAAAGAGAATAGGGAACCTCATTTCTTCGTTTCACTTCCCCGAAATCATCAGCGACCCTCCTCGTGATACACGTTTCCCCCTTCGCGTATAAATTGCTGATCGAGCGAGCGACTGAAACAACGCGCGAGTCCGGCCCTACAGAGGGCCGATACAGAGCTCTTCGATTGTTCATCTCTCGCGCGTCGCGGCTTTTCACGATAACGAGAACATTTGCCGATCCGCTGGAAGAAGAGGAGGAAGAGGACGAGACGGCGGCGATGGCGGCGAAGAACGGAAGATAAATTACGCATGGTGGTGGCGGGTGTCACGGAAAGATTCGTTCGCGCGAGTCTTCGCGGCTCCGCGCGCTGCGAGGCCGCGCGTGTTTTTCCCCTAGCGCTTTTCCCCCAGCCGGGCACGTTTCCCGGGCCGTAAAGTCGAAGGGGCGAGCGATGCTGGCGAACAGCCATGCGTGGCCATTAAAAATGTATGTAATTTCCCGGGCATATAATCTTTCCGAGAAGAGGGCTTCTGCTCGGCCTGGATGAGGAAGGGCCCGCGTGGGTGGCTGATGCTTATTAGGTGCCGCCGTTGTCGCCGTCGTTCCGAGGGTGGATCCCGCCACCATTTTCCGGCCGGATTTAGGTCGGAATGCTCGAGCAGGCTGGATTCCTCCTACGCAATCAGTCAACGTTCCTTTTCACGCGAGCTGAATCGTACGACTCGGATCGTAATTACCGTTATTACCACGTCAATCGGGATTTCTCTATTTTCCGATTGGAAGCACCGATCGAGAACCGTGCTTCTGCGTGAGTTACGTCCCTTAAGTTCTCCAGACTTCTTGCCTGTCGTATTTTCATCTTCATATCCCTCGATCGCCTCCAAACACCCGCCGGCTTATGGATCCGCAATTTCATTCGTCGAATCGATGCCATATAGAACATCCACGTATAACATGCGCGTATCTCAAGCTTACGTATCATTCGCCCATGATATGCGATCAGCTCCTTAATTCGTTACTTATGTATGCTTGTATTTCCTCGCTGCTCCTTAGGGAGCGCGTCCGCGAGGGGGCAAAAATAAACGTGCCTCTTCTTCGCGCTCTCGAGGATAATCACGTGTACTTTCGTAGAAATAATCGTCGGGAATAAAGTCGCCATTCCTACTACGAGCTTGCAGCCACTTTGACCTTTACTTAGTCGCGGGGCTTTGCCGGATTCAGGCTTGCCGGAGAACTCGCCGCGTTGCTTAATAGCTTGCTTGGCTTCCGACTCCTTCTAGTTCCACCTGGGTGAGCTCTCGCCCGGCAGATTTGGGAATTGGTCGTGCTTCGTAAACGTCAGCTGTTTCCACCCCGTTTCGTGTACTTCCGCGGACATAAATATCAACGCGCGCCCATGGATACCGTAACGATCGCTCTCTCTCTCTCTCTCTCTCCTCCTCTCCCGCTCCGCTTCTTCTCCCGTTGTAATTACCTGTTAGCTTCAGAGTCAAGGGGTCGGCCAAGAGAGATTGGGGAAGAGGCTAAGGGAACGTTTATGGAATGTTCGCCAGGCAGATAGGCGAGAAGGGAGTGCGGAGGACCGTGAGTAATTAAAGGATTATGCTCGCGTGCGTGTAAGATTCGCCCGCTGGATTCGAGTGGTGTCTCGAAGGAGCGCAATCCCGTACTTGCGGCAAAGATCATGCCGTGACATCGAGCGCGCGGGGGCGGGCGCTAGTTATTCGACGAGTTTTACCATCTGATCATCTCAACGGCGACGGGTTGCGTTGTCGCGTTGCGATAAGCGATCTCCACGACGCTCCCTCAGAGGGAACGACACGAGCACACGGGAGACACGCCGGACATAATAGCGACTCCGAATCGCCGGCAACGCCAAACGGGGAACGTCAAGGCGCATTGTCGGGCGCAGCGAGTGTGTTAAATAACGATATTTCGGCATGCGCCTGGAGCTCCACGGTGCCATTCGAGTGCATCCCTTTCAGCGAGCATAATCCTGACCTCTCTAGAATGTTACGGCCCGATTTTCCCGGCACCGCCGCGTCTCGCACGCAGGTGCGACGCAGGAGGACGACGGTCCCTTTAAAACGCTCTTGCCCTTTAACCTCGCTCCCCGGCAGAATGGCGACGTCTCGTTCGTCGGAAAACCGTTTGTCCTGGCTTTTTCCCCGTAGCTATCTCGCCTTTCCCCCCTTCCCCCTGCCCCTCCAGTGAGGGAAACGAGGAGAGTCTTATTCGGCTACGAACGGATGCGCTGGAGATTGCGTTCCCTTTCTCCCTCGTTTCTTTCATTCTTTCTTCCCTTCTCGTGTTTTCTTTCTTTCTTTTCTTCTCTTTTTTTCCCTTTCATTCACTCGGAAGGTTTATTCCGAACCGGGACCGTCGGCGATTATCTAATGGAAGTGGAGCAGCAGCACGCCGGGATGTCAAGGATCGGAGAAAGCCACGGTGGGTGGCGCGCAACGGAGGGGGGCCGCAGGGAACGGGAAGACGGGGCGGACAGACGGATGAACGGACGGACGTACGGACGGACGTACGGACGGGCGGAAGGAAGGATGGACGGATGGATCGACGAAGAAGAGGGTTTCGAGACCGAGACGTCCCCGGGCTGCCATCGGCCGAACCTCCTTCGGTTAACGTGTGGCGATTCCTCGAGGGACAATTAAATATTTAACCGCTGTCTTTAGTGGATTTACCGTTCGTCCCGCGCGGAATCAGACGAGAATGTAGTTCGGAGAGGATCGAATGGTCTTTTAATTGGAAAAGTAAACCCTCCCTTTTCTTCTTTTCCTCCCTTCCTGTCTGTCTGTCTCTCTTTGGCGCGATCGTTTCTCATTTCGTAGTGACGGATACCCCTGAGGGCTCCTGCTTTTTTTTTCAGTAAAGGAAATATAAAGAAGTGCAATTTTCCATGGTGAAGAATGGTCGGTAATGGTGTCTCGCGTTATGCGAACGGATAAATGCGAACTGAATTTCCGTGAAGAGAAGGCTGCGCGTAACGAAATTTCAGGCAAGCACGGGTACTGATACGAGTTTATCAGAAAGGATTGCAAAATTATTACAAAACATTGCCATAAATTATGCTCAGTTTTCAGTAAACGGTAGATGGATCATGCCGAATCGACGGGCGCGCGTTCGCGCCGTCAATTCTCGCAGCGTCAATAAAGTATCGCGGAAACTTATCGCAATTAGGAAACGCGCGGCGCTATTGCGAAATCGCAGCGAGGCGAGCTGATGACGTAAGGAGAGAAGTCGGAGAAAAAAGGGGGAATCGATCGGACAATTAATTCGTGAACGCCGGCATGCTTGAGGCGAGTTTCGCGTTTCGCGGCAACGTTAAGAGACAGCGCACGGTAAAGCGCTCCTCTTTACGTGCCGTGATCGTCGTTCCGTCGTTGTTCCGCGGCCGGTAGTTTTTCCTCGCGCCTCGGTCGCAGGGGCGGGGACGGGAAAGCGTAGCGTCGAGCGTGGTATTTTTAAAACGTCGGGGATTTCACTTAACGACTCATAATAGTTAACGAACTGCGCGAGCAGCCCGGGAAGCCGATTAGATCCGCGGCGGTTCTCGCGGCGCAATTACGAGCCCCTGCGCGCCTCGGGAACATTTAAAACGTAAAACGCGAGGAACGGATTTATCGCCCGTGACGATTCCGCGATATCCATCGGGCGGAGGGGTGGAGGGGTTCCGTCTTGCTCGCGCTCGCGCGAGAGGTCAGACCTCTCCGATGCGATGCACCGGCCAGGGGGATCCCCCTGGCGCTCGTCACGGACGAAGGCTGCGGAATGGACGCACGCGGGAAAATGCAAAACGGGGGGGATAGGCCGTTGACCGTTCGGCGCTCCCTCCCCCCTCCCCCTCCCCCCTCCGCCCCCGCTACCTCGGCTGAGCGCCCCATTAACGCGCGCGTATGGACTCCGCGCGTTATTTGTTCTTTTCTCCCTCGCCCCTTCGCTCGCGCGCACGACTCCTCCCGCGGGAGTGTCCTTTTTTCCTTCCTTTTTTTTTCCTCTGTTATTTCTACCTGTTATTTCTTTTCTGCCGATTACGCAGGGAAGATCGGTCACTCCCGTGGGAATTGTCGGACGGGCGCTGCAAGAGGCGACGAGAGCGGAACTGAAACGGCTACGGAGCAGATCGACCGGAAATTATACGTCGCATAAATAATTCACGCGGAGTTGTCGGGTTCTCGCGTCGTTTAGCGCGATAATTAGATTCGTCTCCTTCTTGTGCGCTCGCTTAATCGGTTCGTTAGAGCCGATTTGTCCCTCTCGTTTGACAAGACTCCCTAATTCGATCTGAAACTTCATTTCCGACGTGCTTAACGTCGTAAGGCTTGCAACGGGAAATTTTATTCGCGGCGAATCTTCATCAAAACGGGATCAAACCTCTCTCTCTCTCTCTCTCTCTCTCTCTCTCTCTTTCTCTCTTGATCATTATCGATGAGGGGATCACTGATATTACCGATATTATGCGAGATGCTTTGTATCTCAAGAGGAAAACCACACTCTTCCCCGAATCGAGCAAACGTTCAGGCAGGATGGCCGACTAATTGGTCGGCCTGCGTTTTAATGTCATCCGGTAGTTCCTCATCCTAAAAATTCAGGCATGAGATCGCTGTTGGTCGTTAACAAGCGGAAAGAAACGGTAATCATACAGACCGGGTTTCGTCAACGCGTTACTCCATGACGTCATCCCGCGGCGGTCATCCCGTTGCAAGGCTAAACGGCAAACGAGCGAGCAGATAATGACGCGCATTTAGCACGGCGGGAGCTGACGAAAAAGGCAGGGAGCCGCGTGTGCGCGTGTCCCCGTTGCGTTATCTCGCGCTGCATAAATCGGCTGAAAATGGAAGTTCGGGCTTTCCGCGCAATTTAATAACGCTCACTTCCTCTCTTCCGCCCGCTGTTGGAGGAGCCGCCGCTCCTCGCGCCGTTCCTCGCCTCGTCGTTTCCCATTTCCCTCCCGCCGTCTCTCCTTCTCAGCCGTGACCCTCTTTTCCCGCCGAGAGCCGGATGGCTTTCTTTTTGTGTCCCGCCCGTTTCGCCCGTCCCCTCGGGAATCCCGGCGAACGATCAGGATGCGCTACATCATAAAATACTTTTGTGTTCGGGCGGCCGGCGATAATCGCGGTTCGTAAAGCTCGGCTAAATGTTACGTGCAGAAACGACGCGGTACACGACGCCCGGAGAGGAAACGTTACTTCTCTGCGAGAGGGGGCGAAGATGGATCGTCGTGGCGCACGAGCGATAATGCGGCCGCGCTGCTGGAGTCGAATTGAAGGTAGCATCTCGCGAGAGTGGAGAGAAATTCCAGGTTCCACGGAGGAAGTCGGGAAATTACAGGATTGCCGCAACATATTTTCATAGGAAAGGAAACAGGCTGCCTAAAACGCGCCGTAATCTCGCAGAGCGGTATCATTTCCTCCCACCGCGAGCGAGTAGCACTCGCGGCATTAACACGGGATCAACAGTGGAATGTCCGGGATGTACGGTATGACGCGTATTTAAAAGGAGTTAAGGGATCGAACTGTTAATCATTATCGGGGCTTCTTCTTATCCCGACCGGGGATTATCGTTAATCATCCCGAAGTGTTTACCAACCTGGTCGTGCTCCAGCAGGATCACCAAGATCACATTAGTCTCCGGACGAGATAATACGAGACGAGCGCGCGGGCGCGCGCGTTCACTCTCGTACGTTTTCGTCAGCATGACATTCCGATTGTTCGATAAAGCGCATTCCACGGTGACACGTTCTATAGAAACGCACAAAGGTCGGGATCGGAGAAGGCGATAGCATCGTCGGAAACGGCGGTGCGTGCGTACGCTAAACGAATTATTTGTGCTCTCGGAATATTAAATCGTGAGAAACTGCTCGATTAGTCGACCGCACAATCGCCTCTTCAACGTGCCCGTTTCGTTGAGTCGGCGTGCGKGCATGCGCGCGCGCGCGCGCGCGCGCATGCACGCACGCTTAAATGCCCGACACAGCTGTCATCCGGGCACAATGGTACCCCTGTTTCGTCACCCCGAGGTTTTTAACAACCACCGCGCGCCGCGTCGACACGTTTCTCCAGGCCTGTGGTGTGGTAGCGCGCGATCGTAAAATGCCACGTGTTTCCGAAGTAGGTCACTCAGTTGGAAGAAAAAGAGAGAGAGAGACCGGGAGAGAGAGAGAGAGAGAGAGAGAGAGAGAGAGAGAGAGGGAGGGTCAGGAAGGAGGACGGAGGGAGAAAGAGAGAGAATCCGGCCCCGCATAAAATGGATTCTGTCTGGACCACGCCGCCGCGCTCCGGTGAACCTTTCTTCGGCTCTCCGTGCGATCCCCGCGGTTTTTAGGATTGTCGCTATTTATTTCCGCGCCTCAGGTAAATGCGCTACCCGAACGCGGACGTTCTCAAGCTGCTACCTTTAATTCCCGGAACATCGCTGGCTCCGCTTACTTTGTCCAGCGGCAACTCTGTCCCGCAACGGTTTTCTGTCCCGCGCGTTAATAAAATTCATGATACAGGATAGCTGGAAAAGAAATTAGGATGATCCGCACGGATGTACGCGCTTCCGACGAACATGGAAGTGGAACCGATAGCCGACGCCGACGCGTCAAGCATCAGGTGATCGGTGAACTCTGAACTTTTAATATCAGCCGACACGCCGAACGAACTCGTTCGATATTGGAGCCAGCGGCGAAGGGCCGCCTCGTCGCGATGTCGCACCGCATTCGACCGGGTGGTTTCGGACCACCCGCTGGGGGTTGAATGAGGCAGCGCGAGGCACCCTCCGGATTTATGCCCCACCCGTCAGCGGCGTCCGGCCGCACCCCCGCTGGTGGCGCCCGACATGGCCCGAGAAAATTATTAGCGGTTATTACGCGTGGAACGGCAGACGCTGCGCTGAAAGCCTCGTCGAGGGGGACGAAGAAACGGGAGCGGAAGGATGACGGGGGAGGTTGCGAAACTCGGGGACGAGACGCGGCGGTCACCGAGAGCACCCTCCCGGTGTCTGCACGGCATTAAGGACCCGCCGATAGCGCCGTTTTAATGAGCTCGAGCCCCACGTTGCCGCTCATTGCCCTGGCTCTAATTACGTCGGATTACGTTCTTTAGGCTCGAGCTTGGAGTCGCGAAATTAAAAGAGCGTTTGGTTCGCGTGGCGTCGCTATTTATTCGGAGGGTAGCACGGAAGCTGCGAACTGAATCGTCGCTTTCGACAACAGAGCGCGATGCACCGGGCAAATCGGAAACGCATCGTGGAAATCAAAATGTCGTCAACTCTTGGCGAAGGGAAATGAAGGAACGCATTTCCTTTTTCCGAGGTCGATTCTTTCAACAAATAAAATTCGCATTCGTCGGAATCGCCGCGAGAGAAACAGAGAGAGAGAGAGAGAGAGAGAGAGAGAGAAAGAGAGAGAGAGAGAGAGAGAGAGAGAGAGAGAGAGAGACAGTCTCGGAATCATTTTAATCCTGAAGCCAACAAACTTAATCTCCCGAAAACGATCTGTTCACCGAAACGAGCACGCTCGGCTAATTTTTACGATCGCGCTCAGAGTAAACAAGACGACGTGGAAGACCTTGGAGCGGCGAAGGATCGTGTAAAAATAAAACGCCATTGCAACGTCGATTCGTCGCACGTTGCGTGCAATAGCTTCCGTGTTACGACGCGAATCGCCGAGTATCGGCGGGTGGCACGTTGCCAGCGAGTGATCGTTCTTCGCGACTAGCGCGCGATAAATGCGCGACATGTTGTTTGAAGATGCATCCAACGTGCAAGAGATACGTTTCATATGAAATATACACGCTGCGTGAAGCAGATGTTTTGATTTAACGAAATCGACCGATCGAGCGATGTCGGGAGAAATCCCATAGACCGCATAAATCCCGCAAATGGAAACCAAGCGTGATCATCGTAAACGGCGGAATATGCATTCGTATCGCAACTCTCTCTCTCTCTCTCTCTCTCTCCCCCATCGTTGCGCCATTTGCGTTTCGATAAGGCGCTAGTCCTGTCCGAAAGAAAAGTAACGCCCGTGACATTTCTGATCGTCTTGAACCGTCGTCGACGGACGTTTCCGCTTATCTGGAATTTTGCAGAGCTAAACCAGCGGATAAGCATCGACAGCGCGGGCGATGCCGTAGCGATTTCGAGCATCCCTGAAGAAATGTCGTCGCCACCTTGACCCCATGCGGGCTACCGCTATAAAGTGACATTTTCGCATCTTGAGGAAGTGGTATCCCAACCTGCTAGGCTGTGTACAAGGGACGCTGGGCTCGTGCCGACAGTTTTAGTACGTGCAATCGATAGATAGCACTATCGGGAAGATCCCGTTCGTGGTACAGCGACCACGGCTGAACGGCCGATATCGCGCAACGTCCCGGGGGAATTCACGTTTGTGTGTGTTTCCATCCGAGAATGGTTTCTTTCCCTTCCGTTACAAGCCGCGCGGCAACCGAGAAATGATTACGAAACACGACGCAATCCCTCTACGAAATCATGGACGTCGCGTTCTGCGGCTTTGACGAACGAGCTCGGTGAACGCGGCTGGCGATGCGCGCACAAACTTTCCACGAAGATACGATCCCACTCCTCGGGTTTAGTGCTCATATAAACGTATTTTTACGTCTCGGCGAGTTGATTGGCTCCGTGAATGTTTAATGAATTAAAGCTCAGGGAATCGGCCGGTCGGCAGAAGAGGCCGGCTTAATCCCAAACAGATGGAGATTTCATGTGACTGTGATCCATGCGCTCCGAGGATGTACTGACGACTCTTACCTCGACAAGATCCCTGAAGAGATCCTCGTCGACGATTCCGCGTAAACGTGGCGCTCCAGCTCCCTCGAATCTACAGGAATAACGGCATCACGCGTTGATCGTTTCGGGCATTCCTACGGGCCACTATATTTTACGAGGACCAGGGACATACGCCGCCGCGCACGCCCGCGTCCCCTTTCCATGGGGAGGTTTAGAGGTTGACCTATGGAGTAGCTTATATTGGTTTTCGCCCCTAGCCAACGGTGTCCTTACCGGGCCACTTCCTGTCGAGCTATTCTTCATTCGGATTCTACGTACAGTTCTCTCCGACAGCGCAGCGCGACCGGAAGACGACTTTTATTGGCACAGTGTTTCACTTGGCTCGTCGCCGGCCAACGGCGAGCCACCTCGATTGCCATAGCCAGGAAATCGCGCGTCATCCTTTACGACCGCGCCGCTAATTTATCTGTCCTCATTCGTAATTCTACCGTGCAGGAAATGAATCCCACCCCGCCCTTCTTCCTCTTTTTCTCCTACGTGCCCGGTCGTCCTCTCCCTTTTCCAATCACGCGTTTAACGCGGCCATGCAATTCCATCTCCTTTTGTTATGTTTATTGCGACACCGTATTCATTTCTCGGAGAATCTGCACTCCGAGAAGGGATACTTTTCTCTCCTTCTTTCGTGCACTTTTAGCGAGCATTAATTCTTAGTCTCTCAGGCTAAGCAGCTCTTAGCAGCTTTGCAACTGGCTCGTGTACTTTGCCGTTATATATTCTATTTTTATTTTCTCCCATTTTCATTAGAAATTTCATTTCAACTGTACGTCGAATAATTATCGTACATGTAATTTTCTTAAAGAATACCTGGCATCTTCATTGTGCCGTTCTCAGAAATTCCATTTTTAATCGCTCCGATAAATCTGCCGGCATCTTCAATGTCGTAATTATTTTCGCTTGGAGTATCTCGCGACAATATCGTGTTTGGCTTTCATTTTCTTGGTGACAGTATTATGGGACAGTATCCAGGGACTTGACGCTATCAAAAGCCTGCCGGGGGGAAGAGAGAGAGAGAGAGAGAGAGAGAGAGAGAGAGAGAGAGAGAGAAGCAGACCGTAAGACTTCGCAGGCATGGGAACGTTCATAATCACGCGAATCAACTTCGACGTTGGTGAATTCGTCGACTCGGGTGCCGCTCATTAATCACGCCGATTAGAGGCGCGCCCATAATTCCGATCGAGACGAGAACTCTCTTTGATGTCGTATCCGGTGAGCTTGAGAGTTCCGCCATATGGCCGATCGAAGGCATACAGCATTAACGGGGCTTGGCTTCCACCAAAGAGATCATTCGAGCGGGCCGAGATCCGCATCGAGATATTACGCGCATTCGCAAATCGGCGATAAGTAATGACAGGAGGCGATCTTTCGATATTACGGCAAGTCGATGTCTCCATCTCTTCCTCTCTCTCTCTCTCTCTCTCTCTCTCTCTCTCTCTCTCTCTCTCTCTCTCTCTCTCTCTCTTTCTCTCGTACTCGTGCAAATGTCCGAGTACGGGAGATCTCAGATGCGAAGGATCGTTCGCGAAATTTTCGATTCGAGAATCGAACATGGGCTTACCGAGAGCATAATTGCAACGAGAAGAAGCGAGCGGATGATCCGCGCGTGATTGCGCGTTATACGTTCTGCGCGTGAGGTGGAAGATATAATAAGTATAAATCCCTACAAATCGCACGTGACGACAATCGCCCACCCCCTCGCTCGTATCCTTCTCGAGTGGCGCGGGAGGGAGTGGGGAGGGGGGGGGGAGGGGAAGCGATCTCCTCGTATTCCCCGGGCTAAGCCGTCGCGTCCGAAGGAGAATTCGCGGCGGGCTTCCCTCCCTTTTGAAGAACCCCGGGATCCCTGGAAAGTAGAAGATGAGTTCCCCGGATTTGGGGAATGTCCGATCAGGGACGGGGTGGCAAGCGGTAAGGGGGAGAGGGGAAAGTAACCGGCGACGAGATTACTGTCCGCCGCGCGCGCGCGAGGACGCGCGGAGAGGCGTCCCGCATGCCCGGCTCCATCGCAAGACGCGAGGTATAAGGCGCGGCCCGGCTGATTAACAGGGTCTTATCGTCTTCCAACTGGCAAAGCTCCAATAATCACCTCGAAGCCCCACCAGTTAATCCTGAACTAATTCTCGGCGTGACAGTGCCGCCGCTCCTCCCACCACCCCGCAAAGTTTCGCGCGGCTCTTCTCACCCTGCCAGCCAGAGGTGGGCGGCAAGGAGGGGACGGGCGGGAGGGGAAGGAGGGCGCTCTCGCATTCTTTGGCCGCGTCCTCGCTTCCTCGCTTCCCGCTCGCTCGCGCGCGCCGCCACCCCCGCTCGAGATATTTAATTCCTCGGCCTCGTTTGCATTTGATTTGAATTTTTTCAATCGCCCGCTAAAAACCGGGACAACATTCCGATCCACCCCTCGCGTTCCGGGATCCAAGCTGCCGCCCTCTTCCGCCAATACACTTGGCGGCAAGGAAGAGGGAGGGGAGACATTAGTGTATTTGCGTTGCAGATGACCCCGAGTTCTCGGCCGTAACTTCGTGCCGCGAGGAAGGTCGTGAGGAGCGAGCGCGTGCGGCAAAAGAGATTACCCCGAAAATTCGCCAATCGCGAAGCGCGGGCATGTTATAACGCGATATCGATCGTTGAGACGTGACATTGAGACGCGCGCGCGTCCGCGTTCGCGAATACTGCGCGTTGCTCCGATCGCGAGATTAATCCTGGGAATGAGCCGATGCGCGGCACATATGTAGCGGAAAATGTTACAATAAAGCATCGCGGGGGAAAATAACAGAATACGCGGCCCGTATCGCATCATATCTTAATAATAGCATGTTGTAACCATAACCGCGGACCACGTAACGACCGTTATTTGTCCTCACATAATACGGTGATATAATCCAGAGAACGCTTCTCTCTCTCTTTCTCTCTCTCTCTCTCTCTCTCTCTCTCTCTCCATCCCTCGTTCTTCTTTCTCTGGCAGGCCGCACAGCCCTTCGCGATTAGATGGACGTGTACGCGACGCGCAGCGCCGCGAGGGACACGGCGTGTGCGTCACCATTGGATGAAGGAGAAGAACACGACATCGGTCTTGGAAACAGCTTCCAAGACCGGGGGTGGCCACCGCACCGAGAAACAAATGACAGTTGGGAAAAGTTCCTTCCGTTTCCTCGTTCGCCGCGCCGCGGTGGCGGCCCGCGTTCCAGTCTCTGATTTCCTCATTAATTTCGCGGGGATCAATACTAATGTCTTTATTTTTTGCGTTTCCGCGCGTTTCCTTCCCGGGGCGAGAGGGGGAGAGAAAGAGAGAGAGAAAGAGAGAGAGAGAGAGAGAGAGAGAGAGAAAAAGAGCAAACGACAACGACGTCGTTTCGGTCTCGGTCGCTTCTTTCGTCTCGCGGCGCGCGGACGATCCGGACGCGGTTTTTAGGGCGGACCGAGTTAGCCCTTTTTTTTTCTTTTACTATCCTCGTGATGTCCTCGCCGCGCGGCATCCACGAAACACGATTCCCTGCGGGATTTATTTCGGACGTCTCCAAACCGTGACGCAGAGAGAGAAGGAGATGGATGCTCAATTATCGAAGACGGGATACACGGACGAACGCGCCGCGCTATAAATGTTTCACAGTGATTTCGGCTTTAATCTATCCTGCGAGATATCTTACGGCTCAACAGGCCCGTTTCTTAGTTCCAGCCGATTGGCCGGTCGCGGGAGCGTAGCGTCGCGACGCCTGGCATCGCGTCATCCCGTGTCACGTCACGTCGCATCACGTCACGTCACGTCACGTCAGATGCCGCACGTGTCGAGCCGGGCGGGTCGCGTGTCGTTGAATGACTTCACGGGTGGCGGCGCGTAACGTCGTACATTGGCGGGTACGAGGACAGATTCGTTTCAATGGATCATCTGCCAACGACAGATTCCCACCCCGGAGAGACGGAGAACGAGGGTGACGGAAAGTAAGGGCGGGCGCGGCGGCTCCGAACGAGTGCACCGTCGTGGCACAAGAAATTCTACTTTTGTCGCCGGCAGAATGGCGCTATTCGCCCACGGCGAGTCCTCGCGCGCGCGCTCGCGCGAGAGGAAAAGAAGCTCTCGGGAAGGGAAGAAAAAACTCCCGGGAAGAAGAGAGGAAACGGAGTGCGCCCTGACGTGGGGAACGCGTCACAAACAGATACGGAAAGTAAGGCGGGCACATGGAGAACCTTTTCTCGTTCTCTGTGTCTCTCTTTCGCTCGCTCGCTCGCGCGCGCGATCGCAGCTTCGCGATGTCGAGACTCCTCGCATTCGAAGGGTGAGACCTCGCCGATACATGGGTCTCGAGACAACGGTCCGCTGATCGATTCTAGATATCGTAGACGAGAAGAAGCGCAGCAGCATCGGGGAGAATGAACAAATGCCGTTCCGGAAATTTCTTCTCATCGTCGACAGCGATCGCGTCCACGAGTGATCACGATCGGTCGATTATGATCGCACTGTTGCAGCCCCCTTATATCTCCGGGCAGATAAATCCCGCGCGTCGCGTGCATCGCCTAATTAGCAGTCATCTCGCGATGAAGAAGCGACGAAGCGTTGAAAAACTTTGGCCATTTATTCGCGAGATCCCGCGGGTGGAAATTAAGCGCGGCTTTAAACGAGCCGCGTGCATCCAGCGGCTACGAGAGGAAAGAAAGGCGGCAGGAGCCGAGAAGGGGGGCAAGGAGCATGGGGGAGCGGAGGAGGCATCGGATAAAGGAAAGGAAAAAGTGCGAGTCTCTTGAGTTATGGATTCTTTATGCTCGTGGCGCGCGGGGGTGGCACGCGGGGGTTGCGAGTCCGAGAGGTAACAATTACATTCTGCGGGTGTCAGCGCTCGTGATTTAAGTCCCGGCGCGCGAAGGATTCGGGGGAGAGGCCGAAGAGGGGTCGAAGCTCTCTCCGGGTCGCGATTAATTTCGTAAAGGAATTGTTGGCATAATAAGCGCCTTGCTCGTATACCCTCCCCCCCCCCTCTCTCTCTCTCTCTCTCTCTCTCTCTCTCTCTCTCTCTCCCTCTCTCTCTCTCTCTCTTGCCTCGTCTACTCTCACACGCGTGCTCTGGATGTAATCTGACGTCTGCCATTGATGAATCTCGCGGCATGATTTATCCGTTTAATTAAGACGCTCTCCGCGGCATCTCTCGCGTCTCGTTAATCCGCCTCTCGACGTCGCTCATGTGTCGGCGACCTTATTGTTTCGCGCGATATTCGCGCGATCCTTCAATCGCGTCGGGATCGCATCGAGCGTCCCGAACGTCCCGCAAGCAGGTGTACTGCTACGAGGCGTTCTGCCGGAATGGAAGATTTAGTTGGATATCACCATCGTGTTACATCGATATTTCCGGCGCGCGGTATCCAAACGGTCTCGATCGCGAGCGATTTATTATGAGATTCTGTTAAACGGGCTTTATTAAGCGTGAAAGGGTCTCATAAATCCGAGACAGAGAGACAGAAACAGACGTCTCGCGCTGTAAATCAAAGCTTTTTGTCAGCTCGCGCGAGGAACTCGCCTGCCTGCCACTTTTCTCACCCCGCGCGCACCAGTATTCGTTACAGGGGTAGTAAGTCTCGGCTAGCGCGAGCGAGCTCTAGGCTCCAACGAACCGGTAGGCTGGAAACGCCAAGGGTTGCAGTGTACTTGGCACCCTGCCTGATGGAGATGTATGATTCGAGGAGAGGAAGTACGCGTTGTCACACGAGCCGGTAACGCTATCGCCTGTAAATCGAGCCGCCGGGCTTACCGTATGCGCGCCACGCTAAACAAGGAGCGATAGATTATCCGCGTGTTCGTATAAACAGACGTCCTCATAGAAATTACACGTCGCGAGCTGGCGCTTTAATTTGCGATCCGATCGCGTCCGATGCGGCCTAATTTCGAGATCCGGAATGCATTCGAGACGCGTTTCCTGCCGCGCTCGCGGAACAATCGCGACTGCGAAGCGCGCTCGTGATTTCCAGCCATTCTCGGCAATAAATAATCCCCCCGCGCTCATTCGTCAGCCGTCTCGGTCAGCCGGTTAACGCGATGTTAACTTGATTACGTTTGGTGCAGCCCGCACCCACGTCGAAGGGGTTTAAAAAGCGCGGGCGCGCTGCTCGCTAGGTTTGCCTAGGATTTAAATCGTGCGCGACCCTTCTGCCGCAAGCCGGGTCAGCCCTCGGATGGTCTCCCGGCGTACCATCTGCCTCAATCCGAATCCACTCTCCTCGCCTCCCCTCTTGCCGGCACATAATACATATTACGCGGTAAATGGAAGCGAGCGAGTAGCGACAGGCTCGAGCGGGCGATCGCCGGATGGGATTCTAATCGAGGCGTGGGAAATCGATATCGCTCTTCGACAACTGCCATTTCCTTTCTCTCGAAAGGATAATCTCTTCGCTTGTCGGGATAATTACCACGCGATAATTGACAAGCTCCCGTGGCAACGATAGCTCGATAAAATCAAGCGGCAAGCTTGACCTCCGATCTAAATCGCCGATTCGCGATGTAAATCGCAGCCCGGCGCTCGATCGCACGCCGCTCGGAGCTCGCAACGAGTTCGTTGTTCGTTCGCGAGTGATCGCAAGCCGTTACTCCGCCGTCCGCGCGACACATTCGGCGCGCTCGTAATATCGCGCCGCCATTATTCGCTAACAAGGCATCGATGCAGCTTTTTCAACCATCGAAAGTAGTTTACAGCCCATATGGTGTCTCGATGGACCGGCCGACCGTGCCGCGCATTAGCCGGAATCGCGCCGCGCGCACGCGCGTGCTATGATATTTGGACGTGTGTAATTTCAACGGGTTGCGCGTTTCGTGCGACTCCTCTCGCGGCCTTTTCGTAGTTCCGCACGCGCCGCTCCATCGTGCTTCCCGTAATTCCCTTTGCGGCCGCGGGAGATCGTAATCAAGCGCTCTTATTCGTGCCATTATTCGCTCGTGGAGATTAAAACGCGCGAAGGCACACCGAAGCCGCCGCCTGATTCGACGGAGTTCCGTTGATTCCGATTCCGTTTTAGCGCGACGTTTCAGATCGCTCGGCGAATTTTAAGGACATTTAAGGTTCTAGACGAGTTGGCACGGAAATGATGGGTCCCCTCGAGGTGATCTCTCAAACAGCGAGGAGACCTCCTTTAATAAATAAAATTTCCTCCCGTCGCTCCCGTTGCTGCTGTATGATTAGAAGGGCGGAACTAACGACAACGCCGAGAGACTCGAATTTATGGAACGCCATTCTCGAGCGTTTACGGTTCTGTTCCGCCAAGGTCGCCGCGTTGTTCGCGTACATGTGCGTGGGGCTGCTCGACAGGATGAAGAAAAGCTCGGGGAACGCGCGCGGGGAATGGCGATGCATTATGAAGCGACTGCGAAGTCCGGAGCCAACGCTCGGGTTCTGCTTCCATCCACGTCAGGCTCACCTCGTCCTCCCCTTCTCCTGCTCCGCGAGAGCGACTCTTTTGTAAGACTCCGCCGCGACACGGGGATTAGTTACTTTGTGCAAGTACCCTTCTCTCATCTCTTATTCACCGAGTCGAAAAAGGAGGGTGACTCTTGCTCATTTCATTATGGCGGACGCAACGAGATACGACGTAGAATTCCCTCGCTGTCATCGTCGCTGCTGTCGTCGTTATCCGCGGCGAGTCTTGCTCATTACCAACCGCTGCGTCTCGGTCGCGTGAACCGTGCTGATCGCCGAAACGAGTCCGGCCGCACTTTGGCAAGATGAGAGCCTCGCCAATGGATCCCCGAACTCGAGGAGATCCCTGCCTCTCGCAGGACATCCGAGATCCTTTCTCTCTCCTTTCCCTTTTTCTTTTTTTCTTTTCTTTTCTTTTTTTCTTTCTTTTTTTCTTTTTTTCTCTCCTTTTTTAATCTCGTGCCAATCCGGTCAAGGCTGGTTGCCGGCTAGGTCAAGGCTGCCTCATGCCGGATTCGGACCCATTCGGATTCGCTCCGGGCAGCGAACGCTGCCTCCCTTCTCAACCCCCTCTTCCCCCTCTTCCCCCCATCCCCACCCACCCTCACATACTTCTGATCCTATTCATAGCAGCAACGTATGCCAAGGAGAATACCTCCCTCCGTGGCACGATCGCATAAAATATCCCACTAATCGCGTAATTCCATTCATCTTCATTATCGGCCGTTCAGAAAAACCGCTCGAACCGTTTACCCAACATCGCGAACCTCTTCGAATCGCGCGCTCTTGCTCGCGAGTGCAGCAGCGAGTCTGATCCAGGCCAGGAGACGTGAGCGTGATTTATGACACGCGCGAATTAAATACGTAGCTAGAATTCCAGCAGTTCCGTCCGGAACTGCTTGATAGATATTCTCCATCGTTCGCTCTCCATCCGCCTATCAATCTCTCGCCTTCCTGCGGAACACGCGTGCGATATTTACGCGCGCGTCGCGATACGAAACGCACAGCCGACCGGAATCGATCCGACACCCTCTCTCTCCTTCCCCCCCTCGCCGCCTCGCCTCCCCTCCCCCCCGTTCGTCCGTCCTTTTCCACGTCTCTTCTGCATCCCTCGCCTCCCGTCCGGATCGTTTCCACCCTTCCCTTCCGCCGCTTTCCCTTCTCGCCCTCATATCTTTAACCCTCGGCGCGCTGTTGCTCCCTCCGCGCCCCCCTCGTGCATGTACGCTCGCCCCGTCTTCCTCTCAAGGAGACTCGAGCGCGTATAGAATCTCCCCTTGTTTATAGGGTGTTTGCCGCTAGCGCTACCCTCTCCACGAGAGCGGACGAGCCGAGCAATATTGAATCCGGGGGTGTAATTGAATTTGCTCTTGTTTCCATGCGCGCTGATCGAAGACCGATGTTAAAAGGAGGCGCGCCACCATCGTCGGTCCTCTCTGCACCCCTCTTCACGCTCGTTCGGTCAACTTCTCTCCCTCTCGTTTATGCTTCTCTCGCTGATTTTCCGATTTCATCGTTGCTCGCCGATCGGAATTGTGCTTCCTTAAGCAGTGATTCGACCAGGTCTCGATGTGGATCGATTTATGTTGGACAAGAGTCAGCAAGTCGCGGCTCGCTGGTCGCTCGTTGCTCTCTTCGTCCCGATCGGGGAAAATAAGCCAGCGAGACTCTCTCGTCGTTGATTCCGCGCAAAGCTGTTGGTCTCAGGTTGCGGGAGTGGTGTCTGGTGAAATTTCGCGTGCGAATTCGCCGCGGCGGCCCGTGGATTTACAGGCAAGCGCCATCGAAGGAGAGCGCGCCGAAAGAAATTCGATCTCGAGGAGATATCGCGCTTATCTCTTTCACTACGGGATCCGCGTGGGTTTATCGGAGCGCCGTACGCGCGGGGAACATGCGTGTACCATCGATGATTTATGGGTTCTCGGGGTGAGAGGATTATCATCTACGGTTTCGATAGGGCGCGATAGGGCCGCTGCGACCCTCGATATTTTTATTTCACGGAATGCGCTCGCAATACGCGATTCGCGGAATTGTCAGGCAGACCTTGCCGCCCTAATGCCCGATGACGCTGCTTCCTCGGTTGTTTCTTCGGGGTCATGCCCCGTGCGCTTTTAAAAGCAATGTCGCTCTTGAAGACGCTGCAGTTACTCTCTCAGCCTCGTTCACTTCCTTCGTAAATCTGTCCCTTATTGCCACTTCCGCAATACTCTCCCGTCTCTTACTACCGGGTGTATTCGCTCGCGTGTTTCTCTCACTTGGCGTGCACCGCGACGAGGAAGGCTGGTTTCACCTGCGGATCGGATAACGGGTGGTAACAGGAATCCCGTGGGGCACTCCTCTCGTTTTGTAATTAACGAACGTGCTCCCGGGAGTCTCGAATCACTCCCGGCTGTCGTTTCGACTTTCATGGCGGATCTCGCCGGGCGATACCGGGAATCGGGCTAAAATTTCGTGGAAAAGTATACGGTGCGCACCCCGGAATGGCTGTCAAGAAGGCGGTCCGCGTCCTCCCCGGGGTATTAACGCGAATTATATTTCTGCTCGCATTCTAATAACTAACAAATCGGACGCCCGTGTGGTCGTTACGGCTGCCCTAAGTATCCGGCACGCCGAGTCGTAAATTCACAAATCTTCTCGGACTGGCACATGGCTCGTTCGAGCGAGAAATTTTAAAACCTGTGATTTTCATCATCGCCACGGTGCGCAACACTCGACCCTCAAACGCAGATGCTTCCCGTTTACGACGCGTCAGTCCCGCTGCTTTGTAATTCCCGCGAGCGCGTGTAACGAGCCTCGAAAATTCACGAGACATTACGTTCGATTATCGAGCGCGAGCGTATCCGGTTAGGTATCGTAAATTTCTAAACGAACGATCGCGCCTCTCCGATCAACCCCGCCGGCGTTAATGCCGCACGTCGATGAACGAGGCTGAAAGGCAATTAATTGCACGACGCGTCACCGAGTTGTTGCAAAAATTCTCGCGCGTGCAACGAACCTTGCATTTTATCTACAACCGGGTTGTCCCTTCGCGTATTACTAAATGAAATTGTGCGCAATGAAACGATCGGATTAAACGATAAACAGGAGGATGTAAGAAGAACTGGAAGAATATTGGAAAAGACGAGCGAGTGAACGTGGAGTAAAAATAGAGACTTTTGCGTTAACGGCTCGAAAGCAAAATGGTGTGCGTACGTACAGAGAACGGAAGAGAGAGAGAGAGAGAGAGAGAGAGAGAGAGAGAGAGAGAGAGAGAGAGAAACAGATTCAGCTGCTACTGTTACGCCAGCAGTCGTTATCGTGGCTCGCCATCGAGCTGGAAAAAATTAATGTCGGGCACACCGTTGTAAAGAAGTAATCTCGTTCTTTTCACCGTATCATTTTTACGCCTGTCGCTGTCACGAGGAGGCGGCTTCTCGACTTATTTTCCATCCGGCCTCTCTTACGCGCGTTACATTGGGCGGTCAGGGAGAGTCACCGCTCTCTTCGATCATTACGCCGATCACCGTAATTTGCTCGCTCGTTATCCTCACGGCGGACAAAAACTCACGTGTTTCGCCGCGCGCTCTATTCGTGATGAGAATTATAAGGAGCAAGAAAAAGCAGAGGAATAAGAAGAGGCAGCGAGAAAAAGGGAGACAAAGTGCGGGAGACGAAGAGAGAAAAAGAGGGAGGGAGAGAGAGAGAGAGAGGGAGGAGGGAGGGGTCGGGATCCACCTCCCGAAGGATTAATCGAGAAGAACCGGCCGGGATCCTGCCGGTTCTCGATCCCTGATTGCCAGGCCTGGGGAGCTGACCAAGAGGCGTTTACGCAATTCCCTAATCGTTCCTCATGTTTACGTCGATGGATTCTTCGCTTGCTCGCACGTCATTTAGTTCTCGATCAATCGGGATTTCCTTTCGATCGTCGAAACTCTCGTTCGTTTCTCCCATACATGCTGCGAGTGAGCGTACGCCCGTTGCATTGATCGATTTCTTGCCGTGCCGATGTCCGAGTCGAAACTTTACACTTCTCGTGGTCCCTTTTTCGATTCGAGAATCGCGCAATGTCGGAGACAAGACGCGGCTAAGGAGATCGCGGAAAAACGCAGGACCGTCGTCGCGAGCTGGCACTCGACGAACTTCGTGGCCATCAATGGAAACTCCGGACGTCCTTATCCTTTTGATTATCAAAGGCGAAGGGAGCGCCGAAGACCGTTCGTTTTAATAATTACGCCTTCTACTCGCTGTGCAAACTCTAAGAACCTGATTCCGCGCGGCGAAGTTTCGAATTTCTTTGCGGACACAATACCGCCGAAAACGGGCTCCCTTTACAATCCCGCAACAATAGGCCGCTTCCCCTTTCAACTCGATCGAGACTACGTTTCTTTCATGAAGAAAAACTGTATCCCGCTGGGAGAAAGGGACGCCAAACGCAGCGGCATTAACATTATCATCAAGACGTGTATTCATGCAGCGGAGACTTCTCGTTGTATCGTTGTAAACAAATCCGGCGTGGCGTTAATCTGTCGATCGTTTGCTCTCCTTTCCTCGCATTTGCTCCAAGCATTCGAAAGTAGATTACAAGTACGTCGAATATCCGAAAGAGCCCTTCGAACAGGCCAGAGAGCTCCCGCTCGCCGCGTTCTACAACGTCGCGGGATAAATCGTTTCCGATAGCGTGTTTCTTTATTTGCTTAAGAAAGATTGCCGAATATATACGATCAAACGTCGATCCACGTTAAAACGAACGACGTGCCTCCGAATCGCTGATAGTACGTTTCGCAATTCGCTGGGAAGGGCGAGGGCGCGAGTCCGGGATGAGGATTGAAAGGGAGATGTTTCGAGCCGTGACAAGACACGCGAGAGCATCCGGCGAGGCATGGCGCGTGTTTCGCGAGGGAGTTTCTCGGGAATCTTAACGACGACAACACTTTCGCAACCGGCGGGGGCTGCTGCTCCGAAGGGCGTTTCGGAGGGGCTCGCGGATACGGGGATGGGGTGTAGGCAACCCGGGGAAAACCCGACCCCCAACCCGGATTTCCATCCGCTCCCCCGTTCGTCGCCACGAGCGACGAGCAGCCGCATGGTAATGTAGGTCGTCCTGTCGAGAGGACTAAAGCAGTACCTCGATATAGTTAGCGTTTGATGACTCGCGCGTGGTCTGAATGTGCCAATTATCGCTCCAGAACGACCCGGCTCGATTAATTAGAGTGCCTCTGATTTACACTTACGCGAGGCTCCTTCCGCGAGGCGGAACGTCTTTCTCTCTGCCCTCCCGATCGATCTCGGCTCTTACCAAGTCGCAAAAATGTATAAATGTACGTTCTCAATGTACGTGATGATAAAGTAGTAAACGTTTTACTTAATTCCAATACCCGCTTCCCGTATTTCTTTCCCTCGCGGCGATATTAATTGTAAGAGAAAACAATACGCGCACGCGTCTGCAAATATAATCGTCGGGTCGGAACGTGGCTTAATGAGTCGCTTAATAAAACGTGATATTTATTTAGGATTATCAAATATGTGCAAACGCGCGTACGCGCGCGCGCGCGCGCGCGCGCAGCACGGATTGGAGAACGCAATTAGCCGCAGCGGCGTCCTGAAATATTCATAGCGGACGAGTTATGAGGTGTAGAGGCATGCAAAATCGTTCCGTGCAAGGCAGAAGACGCGCTCTGGGTTTGCGCGATCGCCGCGTTGTCGTGCGCTTTAGCGATTACCGGACGATAATTGCCGGGATAGTACGTCCTCTTTAATTATAACGCGCGCACCCACCTCGAACACGGGCGTTACATCACTATTAAGAGTCTTCAATTTAACGTAGCGTATAAAGAGCAAGTTCCTCGGGGCACTTGGGAGTAATTTATGGCTCTATAATCGTTTCTATGGGAATCGCATTGCGCGGAATAAACTCGATCTCGCTCGCTTGCTCTCGCTTCGTCGTTTAAGGCTCGGAGCTTTGGAAAGCTCTGCATTTCCGTTGACTCGTCATTCTCAGTCCGGCAAAATGCATCGGCATTAATGCGGCAGGAAGTGATTCCCCCGATAAAAGATACGTTTAGATGAATTTTCCAGCGAGGCGACATCAGATTTATCTGCTGTTGAAGTTTAGATATCGCTGAGAAACTTGTTGGACGCCGTTCGTGATGGAATATTCGAGAATATTCAAGTGACTTGTAGGAAAATTTTCGCGAAACAAGTCGATAAGAAATTTCCTAGATCTTTGTTCCGGCTTATCGAGAATTAAATGAAATGAAATCAAGAGGAAAGAATACATCTCGACATTTATACGCCTTGAAAATGCTTCGTCCTCTCACGAGACGATCGTCGAGGCACTCCCGAGGCCTCCGGAACGCCTCCGTAAGGAGCTACAATCGATCGACGACTTTATCGCGATTCTCGTTCCCCCGATTTACGATTTATAGAAGCGTCCTCCCCGATTCCGAATCGCGCCTACCGCGGCGCATCGAACGACTTCCCGGCGAATCGTAAAGCGGGATCGCACGATCGAGGGGGAAGAGCATAATTGAATTAACGAGGCAAGTCGTACGTGAAAAGGGAATAAAAAAGCTTTCGACCCCGTAAATCTCCGAGGCATAGAAGATAGAAGGTAAATATTTCCCAAAGTCG
Source organism: Eciton burchellii (assembly GCA_020341155.1). Taxonomy (NCBI): domain Eukaryota; kingdom Metazoa; phylum Arthropoda; class Insecta; order Hymenoptera; family Formicidae; genus Eciton; species Eciton burchellii. The sequence goes on from JAHMML010000005.1 coordinate 4,178,591, forward strand.
CGGGACGCGCTCCGACGTGACGACGGAAGGAGGAATATCGTGGATTTCCACGCGGTTATTCCTCGCGTCGGAATAAATCATGTAACTCGGGCCGTTGTATTTTCGATTCGGCGCGAAGATTACAGATCGCGCGCGATTCGGCGCGAGGAATTCCCAGCGAATTCGCCCGGAGACGCCACTCGCTTATCCGTTTGAGCTAAAAATACATAAACAAGAAATCGCAAGGGGAGACCTCGGACACGCCCTCGGCGCCTCCTTATTACATTCTCGAAGTTGGGGAAAATCGAAAGATCGCGCATCGGGAAGCATCGAGAGATTGTCCGCGGTCAGATTGTCCGGGAATGCATGAGACAGGCGCATTTGCCGCTGTCGTCGCGCGCTGATGACTGCTTTTGTCTGACGACGATTACAGGAGCTATTACTTTCCACTTTGTCGCGGCTCTCCGCTACACCACAGCGCTACGTCCCCCTGCTTTGTGTACGAATCGAGCGGTACAGGGCGGCAGCGAAGGGAAAAGGGCACAGGGAGCGCGTGCATACGCGCGCACGAGTATGTTTAGCGGTGAAGTTAATGCGCCAATTAACTACCCCTTAAACGTCCCATTGAATGCAACATCGCTCGACTTCCGCGCTAATTTATTCGTAGCGAGTCGAGCTACCCGGCTGGTGGTGCACCTACCAACCGGCTTTTGTACAACTTGGCCAAACGAACGGTTGTTCGCCGTCCAGCTGCCCCGGCGAGGCCTCGCGAGCATTTGCCAATGGACATCGATTAGCCCACGCACGGCGCTTTATTCGAAATCGTTGCTGCGTGTTCGATGTCGAGCCTTGAATAGCGGAGAGATTGGCGTAGCGCTACTCGGCCGCGCATTGTTCGAATGCTGCACCGCGCGTTTCGCATCTGAACTGCGTCTGCCGTCTGCCCTTGCGGCTCCTCCTCCTCGTTTGCCTAAAATTATCGATTCCACTCCAACTCCAGCGTCTCTGATCTCGCGTGTTGCGTTAATTAACAAGATCTCGCTCTCGTTCTCTTTGGAGGAGATTGGACGGGCCTAATTCCGACTCGATCTGCCGCGAACGCGAACTTTCGCGAAACGCAGCGTGAGACACGCTGCTTTTCACGTAAAACCGACACGGCCCGACGCGGCCCTCGGAGATGAATCCGGCTCGCGGATCTCACATGGAATATTCAGCGAGAACGACTGCTTTTAGTGGGCTGTTTAACGCGCGCGCGGCTTGATTTCTCGTGTGTTGGAGTACCGCGCGCGAAACGGGGGACGCGATTCGATCAATAATACAATGCCGGGCGTCGCGCGCGGCATTTTCGGGGTTATACCGTATAATAACATCGCGATATAACATCGCAACGCCGGCGAGTTTTACGATCGCGCCTCCCGAACCCCTTCTCGCTCTTTTCTATCGGTTCTTCTGGCGACGCGTGCACAGTGGCCTGCTAACCCCCTTAACAACCTCCGTGCCAATCAAGGGCATGCCCTTAAATGCCTCCGGGTCCCTCCCGCTTTCCCGACGCTCTAACCCACCGACTGAGAGCGATTGTAATTTCAAACTTCCCTATAAACGCTTAACGTTCGCGAAGGCCAATGCGGATTAGGAGACAGAGAGAATCTATGAGGACGTTTAAAGCCATCCTAACGTCGCTTTATGCGCCAGCTGATGGATTAACTCCGAATGTAACGATGTAGTTTCTCTCTCTCTCTCTCTCTCTCTCTCTCTCTCTCTCTCTCTCTCTCTTGCCAATCTCTCGTTTTTCGTCTCTCTGCCGGTCGCCGAGAGAGCGACTGCCCTTCTATATATAACGCGCGGACAAGCGCAGGAGATGCGGGTTTAATTTTATTACTTGTACTAAGTAGCGCTCGGCTCTTTTTAACGTGTGGACGCGTTTCTCGCTGAGCACGTATCCGTAGCACACTTTCGACTTAATCCCGCCGCGCGCTGCCGAGCTAGCCAGCTAAGCGCGATTCAGAAGTCATCGATCCGAGCAGGGAAATTTCTGCGAATACGCGCGAAGGTCATGGTCCCCCTTTTCCTGCTGCCGCGAATACGAATATAGATATCGATGTGAGTGCACCGGTTGAACGTACCCGTGCGAAGACTCGTAAAGAAGACGTAGCGATGTTCCGAGGCATACACGCGAGCGATATTTCACTACCTGACGTCCCATTCTGCGGAATTCTCTGTATTCGGGCTTCGTAACGGCGAAGTCTCGGCCGCAATTATCGTAGCGCGATCGCCGCGAGAGGGGGGGGGGGAGGAGGAGGCAGGGAGGGAGGGAAATCCCGCGAGGGATTTTCAATGAGACTTATCAGAGAAAGGCGCCCGATCGCGCCAGGCTCGCGCAAGTTCCCGGGGAGGACCAGTCTATCAGGATTCGATCTATTCGAGGCAGACATCTATTCCTCGCGCGCGATTTATCGCCAAGTCTAGAAGACTCGAGTCGCGGCTACCAGCTCGATCGCGAAAGTTCGCCCGCGATGCGTGGCCCTCCTCCTTCCTTGGCCTTCTCTCTCCTCCTCCTCCTCCTCCTCCCAAAGTGTTGTCTGCGCGCGGACGAGCAGCACCGCGTTGTCGCGGCTGTGAGCGTCACGGTTGAACGTACCCTCCGCGAACACGCGCGCGGAGACGGCGAGGGCGCGCGCGTGTACGCGCGACATGCATAACCACGGGTGCACGGGTGGCGATTCTAGAAATAGCGGTGTGTTTTCCGCCGGAGGGGATCGAACCCGCGACCTTAGGAGTTACACACAACCGCCGGTGTCCCGTTATATTTTTAGTGCGGACGCAGTGAAAAATGCACGGCCACCCACCCACCCTCCTCCTCCCCTCCTGCCCTCGGCCGCCGCGGCCGGTCTGCCGGACCCGCGTTCGCCTCGTTAGAATTCATCGTGTTGCACGCCTCGCGTGGTCGTTCGCAAGGTAAACCGGTGGTTTCGCTCGATGCTTTTTATAAGTGGCCGTGCGATGATTTATGCGGGGTGTTACTCCCGGAATTACCGCGTGCTCGATCTCGCCCACCCAAGGCCAGCGATTTTCTCTCGAAACTCGCGAAAGATGACAGAACCCTGCGCGCAAATAGCCACCGCTGAAGTCATCGCTGAGAAAAGATCTAGAAACGGGATAAGAAAGAAATCCTCAACGAGCTTTCGCTCGATATCGCTTATTATCCTCACCATTGACGTCCCTGACGTCGCTGAGGTGCGATCTTATCGTTCCTCCGTGTTCTCGCGACATCGACAACGTGCGATCAGGTCGGAGGTCGCTCGATTCGGCCCGCCGCGCGAGGCGAAAGAAATCGACGGGGGAGAGGGAGGGGGAGGGAGGGCGTCGAGAGGAGGCTGCTTTATCTCGCTTAGCCCGCTCTCCAAAGTCCCTCAGTCTCTTCAGCTTCAGGGCGGGCGGGGGTGGACAGAAGGGCCAGCCCGTTGCATTTTAATATGCACTCTCACGGACTCATTTCCGATTCTGATTTATAAACAAATCACGCCTTTATTCAAATTTCCTCGCGGAAATACTTGTCGGCGCGGCCGATCTACGTCGCCCGGGCTCCCGCGGAGATTCCGCGGGGCCCATCTCCCCCGGCAAGTCTCCCCCTTCCAAGGGGCCCCGGCCCCTTTAACCCGAGCTAAATTTTTACCGCACCCCCGCGCCACACCGTGCCCCGCTCTCTTGCGAAATCTCCTCTTGTAATCCTCTCTCTTAAAACCATCTCCATCCCCCGTTACCAGCCAACTCCGCCTTCGCTCTCTCAATGCTCTTTAGTCATCTCCACGGCTTCCTCGCGCGCACCTAACCTCTTACTCCGATGGCGTCGGAGGCACCCTCTTCCATGGCCGTCCCGGAGGATCCACCCTCGCCACCCTTGCGCCGTGCTCCCAATCTGGCATGAATTTGCATGGAACCCTTTCCCGGTGGCTGACGCCTGTTAGAACCGAAAAGCTCCGCGGCGGCGGCGGCGGCGGCGCAGCGCTCTCTCCACCCTTCTCCGTCCCACCCACTCCTATTCCACCTTCCTGCTCTTCTCGCCCGTTCGAGCCTGACGAGCGTCGGATGAAATATTCATTTAATTATGACTGATTAAAATATAGATAGCCGCGTTACGTGCTGCATTACGCCCGCGTTCCAGCGCGAGCATCCGAAGCACCGTTTTCCGCGATCGCCCCCCGCCCGCCCGCCCCGGGGCATCGGGGAATAAAGAGCCCGCGGCGCGATGGCTAATTATCCGTAAGGAGGTACCGCGGGCTCCCGCGCAAATTACCACGTCGGCTCGACTTTATCGCGAGACACGGCCTGCCAGTTACCGTCATAAATATTTCACGAAGACAACAGGCCGAACCGGCGGCGCAGCGCTCGATCTCGAGATAATCTGCGCGGAATGCGCCGTCGTCGCAACGTGCGTACGCGAGAGAGACGCGGAGCGAAGACTGCGGAAGAGAGAATGCGCGATCGTAGTCGCGCATCGCGCTGGGAAGGAAACGCGCGGGGCTGCGCGGAGGGCGCGCCTAGAGCCTAGAATTAAAACTGTCTCTCTCCGTTTCCAGCCGTCACGGCTCTCGCGGCCAACCTGCTCGTTCATCGATGCTATCGCACTCGGGAATTAGCGTCGCGTTCAATCCCGAGAGTCCCGAGCGGCACTCTCGAAAGCCGGCTATTCGTGGGCGCGAATGCACCCAGTGATTAACGTTATCGTCGCTAATGGAACGATAACAATGTCGCGTGTCACCGGCGAATTTTTCGTAGTAATTGAAATTTGCCGAGTACCGCGCGCGCGTGCGCGCGCACGTGTCGAGGAGGCTTCGACAACAGTGGCGATAATATGGAAATGCGGCTATTGCGGCATAAACGCACTCGATTATCAGGTGCGAACGGTCGCACCGCGCTGCTATCGGCGCACTTTACGTCGGTTGCCCTAACGAGATGACCCTCGAATTCCCCTGAAAAGCGACGGGCGTATAAAGAACGGCCGATCGATCGATCGATCGATCGCAGATGCCGCAGCGGTATAAATACGTAGGGAAGCGTAGGAAATTAACAGCCGTACTAATTCCGGCCTCATTACACCCGGGCCGCCTGATTAATTCGATGCAAGTGGATTACGACGACGGGACACCGATAATTAATGACGGAGACGTGCTGGAAATTTCGACGAGGATCCAAGTCGGTGGTCGAACCGGAACTAGGTGACAAACGGTTCGCCTCTCCTTCGCGCGAGCGGACGTAAAGAACGTCGGGGGAACTATCGCTCCTTCGTTAACGTTCCCTTACCTCGTTAAACCCTCCTGCGCTAATTACCTAGCTAGCGATGGCGTTTTGTAGCGCCGCGAGAAGAGAGAAAAAGAGTAGCCGGCGCTAGCGCGCGTTGCGCCGACTTAAAATTTTAACGAACAACAGACTTAGTTACGCGAACGGTCTTGTTATTAAACTCGGAATATTAGCGATCTAATATCTCGGCCAAGCGTTCTAGACTCTGAACTGAATACTTCGCGTATAATTACATGTCGAACGATGCGTCTCGATTCGCGATCCGCAACGCAGTGATTTCCTGATTACTCGAAAAATTATCGGCGATAGGAGACGCCGCCGTTGAAAAATCCGCGTTCGAGGAGCGGGCTCTGAGAAAAAGAGAAAGAGAGAAAGGGGGAGAGAAACTGTCGCTCCTAAGGCAGCGGATTAGCGTAGATCAAGTCGCGCGAGCGTAATGTAGCACGGCTAAATATTTCGCGCAAACGGCCAAGTTTACTAAAAGAAGAAGCCGTAAAGAAGGCGACTCGGTCCCAGGCGCGGGAAGCCTTATTTATCCCCCGATTACGAGATCGTCCCCGCCGCGGGACGAGACTCTCGGTTGATTAAAAAAGAGCGGAGAAGCTAAGAGTGGAGGAAGGCTCCATGAAGCTGCACTCGTTTCATTTCGCTGCGTCCTTCATCAGGCCGCCGGCCGGCTGATGTACGTGCGTAAAGAGAAGCAGCTTACGGGGAAGATGTACGCGCGGTAGGCCCGTGGATCTCTCCAGCGCCGAGGCTCGGTTACTTCCCTAAAATAAGAACGCGGAGAGAAAATAACCGACAACGTAAGCGCCGCTAATGCCCGCCGAGCGAAATTTCTCCCTCGGGGCGGCGAGCTAAAAATGACGGAATTGCTGCATCATGCGATAGATCCCTCGTGCGCCCGCGTATGCTCTCGGCCTCTCAAAGGTTCTGCCCATATTACGTCGAAGCGCGCCGCTTTTAAAATTCAGCCCTTCAGCGCGGGATGGCAGACTCGCGCGGTGGCATTCAAAGGAGGACGCGTCAAAGGCCCGCCACTGCGTTCAGCAGCGATCCGCCGCGCGAGACGCGGAAAATTTCGTGCGCGCGACATCGAAATAATACATGAACGCTCGCATGGTGCCTAAGGACGTATTACACGGTTCGCGAGTGAAACTTACCGTACGCTCCCGATCTTACGGCGCCCCGAGGGGTCAAAGGACGTAGTCGCGCTATTTAAAGTGTACCGCTCGCGATGCGCGTCGTCTTCAGCGCGGTTGTTCCTTTAATGAACGGGCCGACAGGCCGGCGAGTAGAATCCGCTATTTTAATAATGTATTTTTATGTCTTCGTCAGCACGAGTCGCGCGTGCTTAAGAAGCATCGAGATAAAAGGCCGCGGCTATTAATTCCCAAGGAGAAGACTCTCTCTCTCTCTCTCTCTCTCTCCCTCTCTCTCTATTAATGGCCGCGCTAATATTCGCCGCGAGAGCTCTAGTTTCGGCAGCAACCCTTTCGCATAATGGCGTTAAATTAGCGCCGGCGTTTCCCCTAGCCGGGGCCGCATCATCGTTGGACCCCCGCACCGTCGCCCTAGCCACGACCCCGTCCCCAATTTTTATCCGGGACCTTTAAATTACTCGGGATTAGGCTGCGTGCATTTTACGAGCGGGCGAACGACAGAACTTTTTTAATAGCGCGATAGCGGCCGCGGTCTTAAAGCCCTTTTTTGCATTTTCAGTGCTCGCAGTTTAAAACGTCGCGCTGCGAAAATTTATCATTATCATACGCCTCCTGTGGCCTGGTTTATATTCGCGCGCGCGCGCAGCGCTTATTACGTCTCGCCGGATTAAGCGCAAAGTCGATATCTCTCGCTTCATTATTTATCGCGCGTCTCGCCTTACATTCGCTCTGCCGAGGATAAAAGGGAATCGCGCAGGGAGGCTCTCTTGCCTATGGAAAGCAAAGATCGGCATCACGCGAGAATCAAAGTCACACCCTTTAACCTCAGCTTCGCTCAGCTATGTTTACATCACGGCGCGACGCGGTCGTAAGCTTCCCGATCGCGATTAAATCGTAACAGCGATTCCTATCGATCTCCGCCGCGAGTAACCTGTCTCACTCGAGGGGAGGGGAAGGGACGAGTCCCGCCGCGATTTTCCCCCTCGTCCCGGGAAATTAACGCGAACGATCGGCGCGAGGACCACGGCCATCTGCACCGGGACAGATCCGGCGGATTTTATTTTAACGAACGACGTTCCGTTCTTCCGGCGACAGCGGCTCACGGATTAAAGGGGACCCGTTTAATTTGCCCCGTTTAATCCGCGCGGTTACAGCCAAGGAATATACTCGCGCCGGGGGGAGGAAGTACACGAATCGCGAGTAAGTTCTCGTCCCGGCAAGGTGATAACTCTGTACGCAGGTGGCCGCCTCCGCTGCGAGCCGCTCTGCGGTAAACCGCTCGACGGTTCCCTTTAATTTTTACCGAAGACGGCGCTTTTCCGAATGAATTACTACTTACCGACCCTCCACCGCCCGCCCCGCCGCAAGTCATTCGCCCGCCCCCTCCCCATCGAGCGAAATCGCCCGGATTTGTCGTCTGTAATTTACGAGCAACGCGCTGCCGGAAGGGGATGGGATTGGAGAAGAAGAGAAAAAGAAAAGGAAGGAAGAAAGGCGAAGAAAGAGAAAAAAAGAAAGAAAGAAAAAAAAAAAAATAGATGGACATAATAACCGCGTGGCAGCCGCGCCGTTTAAATTCCGGCCGAGCACCCTCGCCGCGGAATTCCCCGCGCGATATCGCGCCGATTTTAATGGGATTACCGGGGGATCTCTCTCCACCCTCCCGCCCTCCGCTCCTCCCTCTCCCGTCGCCCTCCCCCCCCCCTCCTCCCCGGTACGATTTGCCGGTTCATTGAAGGACGGGCGCGGGTCGGATTTGGAAAGCCGTCGGGCTGATTGGCAGATCTCCGGCAAGAGGAACACCTGCGTATGTCGGCTCTTACGCATTTGTGACATCACGCGCAATCTCGTCCCGTTTTTTTCGTGACGTATCGCGCGCGCGCGCGCGAAGAGAAAAAGGAAGCGCGCCGATCGCAGACGTTCGGCGATATTTCGCGGAGGGAAGCAAAAGGATCGCCAGACTAAAGTCGTCCGAAGTCTCTCTCTTCCGTTCGCCGCACGCGCGATACATTTCGGGCGACGTTTCCCCGAATTCCGCGCTGGCGCATTAAGCGTAACAAAGAACGCGATACTCCGAAGTCGCGCGTCCGCTCGACCGAGATTTTTCAGAAGTCACCGGTTAATGGCGGCATAAATATCCACTGACCCGAGAAGGGTGTCGGCGTCGGCGTCGGCGTCGTCGGCTGATCGCAATTAGCCCGGACCGCCATGGAATTCTCCGCTGGAAATCGCGCATTACTTGAGAAATTGGATTCGCCTTTATATTTAGTGGCCGCGCGGCCTCGCCGCGCGGAAGAATGCGTGTAGCCATAACCGACGTCGGATCTCACCGGGACGGAATAAAGTCGCGCGCGTGCAGCACGCGGAAAGTCGGCGCCGTCTTTGAAGAGATCGCGCGCGCTCGCGTCTCCCATTCAAAAGATTCTTGGGCCCGACGTGGCGAAGAGTAAAACGCGCCCATAATTTACGATACCGTTTTCACGAGCGCGTGAGACAGGAAACGGCACAGAGATAGGGGGGAGGGGGGGAAGGAGAAAAAAAGAGAGAGAGAACGTCGCTCCCGTTAAGAGCCGGTGTCGCGCGAATTGCGGATTCAGCTCGCTCCGTGCGGATTCCATCGTTCGTACCATCCTGAGATGAACAGGCAGGAATTTTAGCAGCCTGATATCTCTCTTCTTCTCTCCCTTTCTCTCTCTCTCTCTCTCTCTCTCTCTCTCTCTCTCTCTCTTCTCATGCACGAGTATCGTGTTTTAATAATAAACGCGTTGCGTCGGTAGATGAGAAGGGACCGTGAACAGGGTGAGAATTAAAGGGATACGCTGTTTAGTACGGAAAAATAATCATGCGCGTTCACCGCATCTGTAGCATCATGAAACTTTCATGCGGAATAAGATTTTAATTACTAATTGATTAATTTTTGAACGATTTAAGGGCGATCCGCATGTGGCGAGAGCGTTGTTAATTTTTTATTGCGCGGGCTTCAGCCTCTCCCTCTCTCTCTCTCACGGCATTTTTTACATTTTAAATACTAAATGTCCTTAAAATTTAATGCACAAAGTTTCAAGTTTTTTAATTCAGTATTACATCCCCTTTTAAGTTCGATGCTCGCCAAGTGAAAGTGCAAAGGAACGGCGGAGGTTATCGGGAAGTTTCCGGCGGCCATGGGACTACGCTCTTAGGGGGTGAGGCGGAAATTTTTCCCGCGGATTCTTAAACTCGCGCGAGACGAGATATTGCCCGCGCTACGTGGGCGGAATTGTCGGCGAAAAAAGAGTGAAAGCTAGCAGCGAAGCGAGGACTAATTTTAATTAGTTACTCCCCCGACGCGCTCCGAATCTTCTACCAGCATCCCCTCCCCCCTCCCCTCCTTCCACCCCTGCAGCCTTGCCGTAGCCCTTTTGTCATATTATTTTACCTCTCTCCGGTCTGCTCTCGCGATGTTATCTTTTCACGGCACGCTGAGGAATTGCGGCGTGTCAAAGAGAAGCCCGCTCGCCCCGCTGTCGCTTGAGATCCCATCAAGATCCCGCCATACTTTTCTCCCCAAGAAATTGAAGCGTATGATCCCGAAATGCGTTTTCGGCAGTCGTTTACGCGATACGCGAACGCGTACTATTGACGCGCGATCGACGTCTATTGATCGTAATTTTTCAAGGTCGCTTGTTATCCCGGTCAGGTCTTTTCTTGTCTAGCGAATTGAGGATATTGAGCTCATCTTTGACGATATTCTACTTGACGCGTCGATATGTATCGCGAGTGCTGATGAAACGTCAACTGGTATCGAACTGAGGATGCGTATCGAAAATTTCGTCTGGTTCTCATGCTTGATTTGATCAAGGCGCAGGGAGATTTAGTTAAATTATACTCTCGAAGAAAATACCGCGCTCGGTGGCATGCGAGAACCGTAAGAAAGCAATCAGAAAGCATACAGAATTGATAAACTCTCGGGGAGACAAGCTGGTATCTTTTCTCGAGGCGATATCGCGTTTCCGAAAATTTACGACCGCTCGATCGCGGCGGACGGTTTACATCTATAACCACCCTCGTAAACGGCCCAGCGGCTCGTGTAGAGTTTCTCGAATCGGACCCTCGAGGCACGTTTAATTAGGGAAAATTCCGCTACGGTGTCCGTGGCGCGAGAATCTACGCAAGCTACCGCAAGAATGGCTTTTCCGGAAAGCCGCGTGAAAATAATGAGCGCGGATGCTTGTAATTATGCGAAAACTTTTTCGCCTTTACCCTCCTCCTTACGCGATGTGACAAAATGTCTCCAAGATTATTTCTTCCCTTATCGCAAACGTGAAACCCAATGAAACTCAATGCTGCTCCAACGAAAGTCCCTTCAGCGAAAGTCTCTTTCCTTTCTGCAGAAATGGAAATCTCTTGCCGTTCAATTTTCTTTTAATCTCATTGTATCTCCCGTAATAATTAAGCTCCAAATTCCTGCAATACCTTTTACTCTGCTTTCGTGACGTTCGCGAGAGGAATCGTGAGAAACGAAAACACGAACGGGAGATTTCATTTTATCAGAAATATTACGTCTCCCCGCCCCCTCCCCCACACACACACACACACAAACGTATCATTCGCGCGCAGTAAGGAAGTTACAAAGCCACCCCGCGAAGAGTTAAAAATTCGGTGTCGCAGACTCCCCTGACATTATCTACCCCTATTTCCGACGAGAAAACCACGTGGACGAAATATTCCGCGCCAACGACGAGAATCATGACTGGCTGACAGGGAGAAAGATAGAAACAGCGACAGGAGAAGAGAGAAGGAAAGGAAGAGACAGACAGAGAGAGAGAGAGAGACGGAGAAGAGTTTTGAGACTACCATCGGAGCAGGAGGGGTGACGGCATCGGTGACAGCGTCTTCCGACACTGATTAATGACGCGCGGAGTCAACGGCTAATGCCACAGGGTGCGCGCCTGTCTCTCTCTCTCCCTCTCGCTCTCCGTCTCCGTTCTCTCCGTCTCTCGTTCCGTTCCCCTCGACATTTTTCAATCGGTCCGCATCGTCCATGGCAAACCCCAAAATTCGGGACGCAAGCCGGGACGGTCGTCGGTCGATGCCGGTCGCTTTATTAAATCCGCATGCGAGTGTCGTTAGACCGCCATTAGCGTGTAATCTGTAACCGTCGGGGAGAGCGGGAGACCGATTCGCCGATCGGCGAATTTATCCGGTTCGGGGGTTCCGAGCGGTAATCGCAGCGTGCACCGCGCTACAATTGACAGCCGAGTTAATTCGCGTCGCGCGCGACAAGATATATCGTTGGCTCGATGCGCGCGGCTGCGAGTGACGATTCATCATTCCACGGTAGATCGGCAGCGGGAAGAAAGAAAAACGCGACGTGTAAATCGCGATGGATGTAAATCGCGAGTACGCGACCAAGCCGCATTTGCGACGCCTCGAACGAATCGACGTGGCGCGATCGCGATCGCGATATCGCTCGATCGTGCACGGAACGAGACGACCGTCTCTTCCGTCCGCTCTTCGTTACGCCGTAATTCCATCAAGTCCTCTCTCCTCCCTTCCCTTCCCTTCCCTTCCCTTCCCTTCCCCCCACCCCCAATTAATCCGTTCGTTATGTATAGCACGAAATGCAAATTGCCAGGCTCGGCCGCACTTTCGGACTTAATTGTCGTCGGCCGGAAATGCCCGCTTAAGCGAATCTGGTATTTATATTGCCGATAAACGGGGAATGCATATTAAAACATGCAAATCGGCTAGATAAAAATTCGGGTCGCTCCCCCACGCTGTTAAACGGCCGGAATGCTGAGCCACGGAGATTTCAGGGATTTCGGACATACAGAAGGGTGCTCACGGCCCGGAGTTTTGAACGATCGCGGGTTCGTGCTTTACTGGCTGTTTCGAAGAAAGGGGGATATATATGGCGGCTGCTGATGCAAACGATTCGACATGAAATTCCGCCGCGGTAACGCGCCACGCGGATTCCCGTCACGCATGTCGGCCACCCTAACAAAGCTAGGGGGCGGGCGGGCGGGAGGGAGGGAGGGAGGGAGGGGACCCCGGCGCGCACGCGGGCTAAATCAGAATTTCGCGTAGCCCGCGCGATCGGATCTGCGTCGCTCCGCATTAACCGCCGTTAGCCCTCTACCGTCCCCCTTCCCTTCCCTTCCCTTCCCTTCCCTTCCCTTCCCCTCCCTTCCCTTCCCTTCCCTTCCCACCTAGCTCTGCTCGAGCGTCGAGCGCCGTTTGCATCAGCAACCTGTCCGCCAGCAATAACGAAGCAAAAATCGGCCGCACATAGAGATCAATTCCAGGGACAAGAAGTGCCATTGCAGGGATGACAAATACGCTCGGCGCTCCGCTATGGAGAATAATTTGCGAGCTCCCGCGTTCTCCATAGCCCCGAGGAGAATCAAAGAACGACGCCTCGGAGGACACCCTACGTATCACGAGCGGCGTGCTATTAATGCCAGCGGGGATGTGAGGAATATCAAATAATGCGAGCGCAGCGGGCACTGCGCCGCGCCGCGCTCTTCCTCTTCCGCCGCCGCCGCCGCCCGCCCACCCCTCTCCTCCCTCCGCGATTTTTTCAAGATGTTGATTGAGGCATTAGCGAGCAGCGACGGGGCATCGTTTTTCCGATACCGCGTCGCACCAGAAATTATAGCAATCCCGAGATAAACAGCCGCTCCGCGGCAGAAATTGCCTCTACGTCGCGAATCGCGCGGCGAGTCTTCATAACTCCACGTCGCGCCGATCATTCGCGCGATCTGTCATCGCTGATTATCGTCGTCCTTCTCTCTCTCTCTCTCTCTCTCTCTCTCTCTCTCTCTCTCTCTCTGTTTTGAGCTCTCCTTCCTCCATATTTTATGGATTTTATCCGGGAATGGATTTCTTCGTCGAATCTCGTTCGTGTTATCTCGCCATGGGCGACGATGCTGTCAGAAATTTTCCGATGGAACAACAATGGAAGCTTTCGCAATCCCTTCGCGTGCTCCCTCGTGCGATGAACGCGTGATTTCCCCGTGATTTCCCCGCACGATCTTGGAAGCGGCGATGCTAGGATTGCTCCTCGAACAAGTCTCGATATTGTTTACCTCTCTTTTGACATTAATGTAACTGGCGGATGACGTTAATGGGCTTGCCTAATCTCGCGGATAGATCCGCGAAACGATTAAGCCTTCGTTTCACATCCGAATGAAGAAGCAAACGCGTCAGTAATCGGGAGTAAACGGAGGATCACTCCAAGTGGGAAGTTTCGGATGTAAAGGGAATCCCGGCCGAGTCTCGAATGGCGCCCCGTCCTCGTTTCCTGCGGATGCAGCGATTCAACTCACCTGACAGCTCAAAGGACGCCTCTCGTGCAGGGATCGCGCGCTTTTCGTGGAAATTTAACGCTTTCACTTTCGCTCTCGCGCGAGTTCACGCAACTCTCGCGCTCGCTCGCGCGCCCGCGCGCGCGTGGAGGCGAAAGTGTTAATTCCCCGCGAGTGACCCCGCAACCATTCACAATTCGTAATTAATGACCGGTGCTGGTATCGCGTTATACGTTTCGCCGCTGTCCGCGAATGGGAACTCGCATGCCCGGAGGATAACGCATTGTATTATTATTGTTATTATCATTATTATTACGTCGACGGTGTGTGTTTTTTCTCGTCGACCAGGCGCAACGCAGCCGCGATAAAGTACACTGCCGGCGGACGCGTGGGTGTTCAAACGCAACGAAATAATGATGATTGATCCCTGGAAAGGTTTCACCGTTACAATACCGGTTCGTTCGTTCGGCGCGTACAGGCTTCCATTGCGGTGTTATTTAGACTAATGCCTCCCTGATCGCCCGGCGCGCCTATATTATTCGTCCTGCTGGATTAACGTTATTCATAGAAAAAAGGGGCGCCGATTCGAGATCCGATCGGCCAACTTGTTGCCAGGATTCATAAAACGTCCTCGTACATTCCGTACGTGCGTCTGATGTACGTTTCACGGTGACTGCTGGATTAAATAACTCTCTCTTTCTCTCTCTCTCTCTCTCTCTCTCTCTCTCTCTCTCTCTCTCTCTCTCTCTCTCTCTCTCTCCCTCTTTTCGGCTGCACGATCGAATGGAAGTATATCAAATTTAGCTCTCGAGTTATCTAACCGAGTCAGAGAGGGTACGTTTATAATCGCATTATTTGCGATGAATTCTAAGCATTCAATGAGAGATCAACTCTGAGAAGAGTTCGACCGAGTTCCACGACCGAGGATCCGAAATATAAAAAATAACAAGAGCGAGACACGTCCCAGCGTTTTCGCGTTTCATGTACTGCACGTCGAAGGCGAGTGTTTGGTGAGGTAGCCATATATCCGCTTACCGGCAGTTCGCTCGTTATACGTGCAGCATGTACAATGTATCCGATGCTGGATACCGGTTTGATGGATCGACAATCGGAGCGAATTATTAAGGGAATGAAAGAAGACGTCGAGACGCTGCGAGTATCCAGCTCGCCTCTGTCGACGATGAGCTTGCGTTTATTCGCGGCATTGCGAATACAAACGGAAAGAGAAACGCGCGATGTGCGCTTGTTCGGTTGCGGATAAAGTAAACAATTCGGTTAACCAGCGAATTGTCTCAGTCGCAGACAATCTTACAGACAGCTGGACAATTAAATCGGGTCGAAGCACTCTGTTGACCATTGCATCTCTGAGATACAGAGATACACAAGTGAGACGTATCGAAAAACGCGTAACGAGTAACGACGATAAGAAGAGCGAATCGGATTTTCTTCCGGAAGGATCGCCGTCAAACGTTTATCAAAGGCTCCAAGCAGCTCCAAGTATTCACGGCGACGACATCGGGAGGTCACGAAATTAAAGGTGGCTGTTTCGTTCTTCGTCGTAAGCTTCGCACTTCCCCGTCACCCGCGTCGCGTTCGGGAAACGCGATGACCATCCTATCCCGCCACGTATCAAACGCTCGAAACGCCTTTATTTACGATCAACCACGCGCGCCTCGCCATTCAGCGAGTTCAAAGAAGAGCTCAAAGGGAGACGCGCGAAGTGGCTTCTAATGCTCGGCTTAATGCTCGTCGCGATTAGAGGAGGCTGCGCCCGTTAGATTCTCATCATCGGCAGCACGTCTCCCCGCGTTGGTCGTGAGAGGAGCTTAACGGTATACGAGCAGCGCTGTATTTATATACAAGATCGTAAGGAAGAGAGTGAGAGAGAGAGAGGCCCGCGCTTGCGCGATCCCTGTGCGCTCAGACGAATTTGTCGAAACGCGGAAAGCTTCCTCGCGCGTTGTTAACGCGCCTTTGATGTTTCGCGCAACACCGTTTATATATTTATTTATTGCCGCTTCGAGAGAGCGTGTTCGCTAAAGATGAGATTAGAAAACAAAACAACCTCCTTTAATCGTGAAACAACTTGACAGTTATCTGGATGCTCGCTCTAATTAAGTGACAAATGCGCGACCGTTGCTTCTGGCTGCTCGCGACACACAGAAGACATTAATCCCTTGTCGCTTGATATAACCGAACGATAACGATCTTTCTTTGTTGCGACTTAATCCCTTGGCCCTGTGACCCGAGATAAGCTGTATTCGATATAAGCTGTTTGCATGGAAAAAATTGCAAAACCAATGACAACGCGCACGAAATCCTCAATACTCGTGCTCGCGACGTGCCCGGACGCTCCTAAAACGTAAAACGAGGGAAGAACGAAACTGAGATTTCCGTTTACGAATGGCACCTTTTACAATTAAAGGGTGCTGTCGCCGATTCCGGCGCGACGAGATAATCTGCTGCTTCCTCTCGCGTAACCCCGCCTTTTTTATTCCCTCTTCCTTTTTCTGTTTTCCTCTTCATACCTCTTGGCAAGAACCAGCAGGGACTACCGTTATCATTGATCCATCGATCCATCCGATGCGATGCGATGGATCGACCCCCGCGTCCCACTGAAATGCGGCCCTGCGTTCGCGGACGTGCGCCGCGAAGGCTCACTCTAATTGGAGCGCTGGCGCCACGGCGCTCGGAGATCCCGCGTCTCTCCGCAGCCCGCGACGCGGAAGAATCTCGTCGGCGGCGGCTGCGGCGGCGATCTGTTCGACGAAATCGCCGTAGCCGGGACGTTTTTCCGTCGCCGCCGTTTCCAGCCTCGATCTCTCAAGGCGGTACGTTCCCGCGCGTCCCGCATCGTCGCGCGAGTATTTTTAACCGAGTCTAAGGCGCGAGTAATACGGCGTAATAGATAACTGTCAGGATAGCTCATCTGGGAATTTTTCGTGTTATTAGAACGGCGGCGCTAATCGCCCGTGACTCCTCCGTTCTATCAGCGAGGGAGACGCGTAGCCGCCCCGTTCCCTGATACTGCTGCTATTTCCGTCCGCATATCCGAGCGGGGAAACGAAACTCGCATACGAGAACGCGTTCTTCTTTCACGGGGACAATTATGCTCGCCGGTACCAAAAGGCGGCGGCGGCCTTTACGTTCCGATTACTTCTTCCTCCGAGAATCCACGTCGATTTCTTATCCCTCGATTTCTTGAATCCTGCTCCGCGCGAGCAGGCGCACAAACGCGCTCGGACGGATATCTCGGACGGGAATCGGCAGCACGGCCGTGTATATCAGTAGAAACGGTCCTCGTTGGAGGAACGTCGACTCGGCGAGCGGATTCGTGCGGTTTGCGCGCGTTCGGTGAAGAAGTTTGCATTCGGAGTAGGCAGGTATAACTCCCGGGAGCGGAGCCTATTTTGTATAACCAGTTCCGCCGGGACGCAGAGATTTACGATCGTAGCCATCTTTCCTGCCGAGCACCGAGGAGTCGAGGCTCCTCTCGCCGCTTCGGAGCGAATCGGTTCGCTCGTTCGTCGCTGAAACCGGCGGGGAAACGCGAAACGACTTATCATTGCGTGAAACTCGACGTTTCCTACGAAACGATCCCGCGG
This sequence comes from Eciton burchellii, assembly GCA_020341155.1. Lineage (NCBI taxonomy): Eukaryota > Metazoa > Arthropoda > Insecta > Hymenoptera > Formicidae > Eciton > Eciton burchellii. Next base: position 4,195,922 of record JAHMML010000005.1, read on the forward strand.
CACGATCGCTCGGGCCGCTCGATCGGATCGTCGATGTTAACGAAATCTTTATAACCACGAAAAGACAGAGCAAGAGAGAGAGAGAGAGGGGGGAGGGAGGGAGGGAGGGAGGGCGGGAGGGAGGGAGGGAGGGCAAAAAGGAACGAAGAAACGCCGGTGTGCAACATCGCGGCGCAATTCCGAACGTGAGTCATCTCCTTCATCGGCGCATTAACGTGGCCGCAATAATTGCCACGTGGAAAAAGCTTCTGCCGTCCGCGCGCGCGCGCGCGCGCGCAGATATCAAAGTTACGTCGATAAAAATCTCAGAGCCTCTCTAGGATGAAATCTCCGCTGATTTGAGGCCCGAGGGCCTCAGCGACGTCGCACCGAACCGCCGCGTCACGCGGAACAGATGCACGGACGTGCAGCGTGCAATTTATTATCTCGCGCTAAGTTATCTCGAAAATTGCCACCGCTATCGGGGCCAACGACTATTTTGCCAACGCGGTGATTTATCGCCGTCGCAGCAGAGGCGCGTTCGATGATTACGAGCGCGTATCGCTTGACCGCGCGGCACCTGTTCTCGGCGATGATCAGAGCGGGCGACGTCAAAACTAACCAGGTTTCTGCATTTCCTCCCCCTCCCCGCTGGGAGAACATAACAATATTACACTCGACTACACGGGAACGGGGATTCCGTGTGATCGTTCATCGATGAATGATCGTTCCGGTGTTGCGCGTAACGCTGCCGTAAAATCGCATCGATGGATGGGATCGTTTCCTCGGAGAGGAGAAAGAAGAGAACGGATTCGAACGGACACAAAAGATCGGTCGGCGAGCGGAAATAATTACTAGCTTAATCGATAATCGCTGATGATCGAAGACGAGGCAGGCAGAGGGAAACGGGACAGAAGGAGGAGAACAGGAAGAACGGACTCGGCGCGCGATACAGTCTCTCGTTAAACTTTAACCACTATAATTGCCAATATTATTTATCGATCGAATAAATGCCGGCCCCTTTGACGGAGGAAGTCGAGCGCGTTATGAATCGTTTACCGCGCGCGCGCGCGCCGTCTTTTTTACGACTCTCCTTTCCCCGATACTTTCTAAAACCGAGTCGGCCTCGAGCGGCAGAAATTACCTAAGGGAATTCGTCGTAATGACTAGTTACAACGAGCACTGCCGCCTCTCCTCCTCCTCCTCCTCCCCCCCCCTCCCTAAACCCCTTATCCCGTCGCCGGTTTACGAATGTCGGATGTCGTTTGATCGCGAGCGCGAGCGTCCGCTCTTTACCTCGATCGAGCGATCCCCGGATCGCCGTGAAGAAACGAGAGACGACGGATAACTCCTCCAGCGTGCGCCATATCGCCTAACCGCCTAACAGACCGCCGCTTTGAATCATCGTTCTACCGTAAAATTCGTTCGATCCATCGCGATTGCGGCGAATGGCCGGACGGGAGGCCGCGGATCGGGAGGATGCGCTGTTTGGTAAAGCATGCAATTAAATCCGTCTCTGAAGCGCCGGTCGACGACGATGATCGCGATCACGCGGAATCAGTGAGACCGTATTCCAGCCAGGCCAGTGCTATTCGTGCTCCGTGCATTCTGTTGCCGTCTCACTCGCCTCTCTCCCTTTGCCTTTTTCCTCCTCTCACTTCCGAATGCCCCGCGCGTTTCCGTTCCACGCACCGCGCGCGCTTGTGCAAGCGGCGATAGCCCGCTCGACGATAAATTGCGGGTCCCCTTATCTTTTGCGCATTTGACGCCGAATACGACGGGGTCTTACCGACTCTAGGGAATCCGACCATTGGATGGATAGTCTCGGATTACTATTGCTAAACGGAGTCGGACGGGCCGGCGTGTCCGTCTCCTTTCGTAATCCCGTCCAATTGGACCACCTTCCGACAGTTAACACAACGAGTCCGAATGCGTTTCGCGTACTTTAAGGTCAGGAGTGACGAGGGGTTGCCCTGGCTCGTCCGGCAAACAGCCCTGGTCACATTCACGGTAGGCGTCGTAACGTAATACTCATCGCGAGGGTCCTCCGCCCAGTGCTCCTCAATCTCTCGCTTCGAGGCGCGAGATCTGGAGAGAACTGGAGAACTATCCGGCTGATTACGCGTCCTTCAATCTGTTAGTTTCTTTGGCTGCTGCCAGAGCCGGGTGGCTCTGAGATATCACTAGTTCGTTATCCGGAGCTTCAGAAGGGTCCAGATTGCACGGCATCGCCTCGCTTATTTTCGCAAGCGATCGATCAGACAGACCCGACGATTTAACAGCGGTCCGGCCAGCATTACGGTTCCGAAATCCTCTCTCCGCCGATGAATTTCTGCCGTCACGGACCGCAGAAAGAAACCGCAGGCGGACCAATGTGGCTGTGGCCAATGTCGCGACTGGCCTTAGCCGATAAACGCTCCGGGGACAAAACGACGCTGCGATTCTCGTTCCTGCCGGCTTGAGAACCATCGCTCTGGTGGTATGCCGCGGGCAGCAGCCACGGATCCAGCAGGAGGCTCGACCAGTAAAGGGCAGTAAAGCATAAATCCCCACCTTCTTCTGCCTTGGCCTGACTGCCACCAAAAGCGGGGGCTTTAATTCTACTCCGGCTGTTTTAATGCGCTAGTGCTAGTGCGCGCGCGTATCCTCCTACCGGCACCCTCGTCCCCTCTCATCCACCTTGATTGTCTAATTATTGTGGACCGTAGGTACCCGCGCGCGCGCGCGCGCGCTCGTCGACGACGATTAACATGGAGGGCCGGCGAGAGGACGGCGGAACGAGACCGGACGTAACGAGGGTAAACGAAATCGGCCGGTCTCTCTCGGTGAGACGAGAGAAGACGAGAGAGCCGGGAGGCCATTTCGGATTTGCGTTTGCTCGCGAGCGAACGATGGACGAATCACGCGCGCATTCTTGAGAAACGGTCCGCTCAGTTCGAATAATCCTAAGGGAGGATCCTTTTACACGCGCATGCGCGCGCAATTCTCTGTCCGCTGCACGACGGCGCTAATAGCCGCTCCCAGTTTTGAGAGATATTAATTCCCTGCGATCCCACCGTTTCCGCGGCCGTCCCGCGATGACTCTCCCGTGATGATCGCGGGCTCATCGCGAGCTCAGAGATGTGCCAGCGCTGACACGCGCGTCTCCCTGCAGTCCGCCTCGCGAAAATATCGGTACTCTTAAGTAATATTTCATTACCTGAAAGACGAATTATGGCTTCGCGAATAATAACGGTGGAAGGAAGAAGCCCCGCGTCGCGCTCGGAAGAAACGCGCAAACGGTAATTCCACACCGTTCGCAAAGAAGACGATCGATGTTTGGATTTAAAACGATGTTACAGCAGGTCTCGATCGAGCCGCTCGCTGTAATTACCGCGTATTACGCACACAGGGCTAATGGCGGTGCGGGGCGATGCACGACAGCACACGCCATTCCGCGAAATTAAGTTACTTATTATTCCTCTAATAATGTTATATCAACGCGCGCACGCGCACGCGCACGCGAGATAACCGCGGCCCGTCCACGGCAGAATGTGTTTATCTGGCCCCGATCGTTATCGATGATCTTAGGCGCAAGAACCGCAATTAACCGATCGATGTCGAACACGGTCCGAAAGAACGTTTACCGGGAAAGATACTAGAACTGGCTCTCGCCATGGCACCGTTATTGGCGCACGAGGGTTTCAGAGTTTCTTATTCGTTTTCTTATCGCTCGGAATATTCAGCCGGCGATTCGAGCTACACGATGTTCGGGGCTACATCAATCATGCAGACGAGAAAAACTCGTCTCTATAAATGAGTTCACGCGCCTTCGATGATTCGCGCAACACTCTTTATATATTGATTTATTGCCGGTTCGAGAGAGTGTCTTCAGTAAGGACGAGAATCATTAGAAAACAAAACAAAACAATCGTCCTCTAATCGTCAGACAACTTAACAGTTACAATATCTGGCTGATACTCGCTCTAATTGAGTAACAAATGTGCGACCGTTGCTTCTGGCTTCTCTGGCAGGACACTGAAGACGCTGTTTTTCGCCGCTTGGTAACTGCCAAGCGATAGCGATCCTTTTTTATTTCGACAACGGTTGCGACCTAATCCCTTGGCTTTGTGACTCATATTCGATACGATGCTTCTTCGGGGAACATTCCAAAGACAAGGCGTATAAAAATCCTTAACGATAAAATTAAACAAACTCCTTTCGAGGAGAGAGAGAGAGAGATACACTTTGCTATCAGGGGAGGGAGGGCCCCTCGTTTCCATTTTCCTTTAATCCCAACTACATAATAACGCGCGCGTCTTTTCTCCCCCGAAACTACAGATTACACGCTATGCACGAGCAGTCGAACGGAAAGCAATCTGCGCCGGAGAGAAAACGATCACTTGACCCCGCCGCTTAATCGAATTGATAAATATCGTATAAAAGTCCCGAGTGACAACCGGAAATCGCGTCCGCGTAGAGAAGACGCTCGCGGAACGTTAATTGGAAAACGCGCGGAAGTGCGTGGAGACTTTTGCGCTCTCTTGCTGATGATTTTCTTCCGCGATAGCGCTAGACTACATAGGTAGTAGACCAGCGGGCAAGCCGCAAGCGGGAGCAGGGGGAGCAGGGAGGGAGGGGGATAGGGGGATAGGGGGTAGGGGGGTAGGTGGGCATTATTAATTTCCGAGTGAGGGCACACGGGCGTTGCGCCGCCGCCGTTGCCGCTGGATGTATTCGTAGTTTCGTCGTTTCTCGGTAAGGCATCGCTCGACAGCCGTTCTTAATTACCGCCGGTGTCCCAGGGGATACAGAAGGTAGCCGGCAGTAAATAACAGGGATGCTGCCGTTGCTCCGCTTGTACGATCCCACGGTCGCACGTGCGACAAACCGGCCTGTCTCACGACCGGGGGGCTTACCTACTTGCTACACGCGTACGTAGATGAGCGCATGCTTTCGCCCGGTCAGGCTTATCCACGCTACATCGTGGTTAACACTCGGGTTCCCTCCGTCCGGGAAACAACTCGCTCGCCGGAGCCAATAAAATCGTCGTTCATCTCATCGCGCATCGATCCTCCGCTGAGCCTCCGCCACCCATGCAGCCCTTAACCCTTGGATAGCGCGAACGCGCGTATCGGCAGTCCTATTAGCTCCCGGTAAAGCCATCTCTCTTCGGCTGGCCCGTCTGCGGGCGCATCGAGCTGCCAGAAGCGTCTCGAACCGAGATGCGTGCGTTGACCCGAACGCTCGACTTTTCTGCAACGGCCGCTGAGCGCGGCTGAGCCTCGGCGTTCGTCGCTGATCGTGGTATTTACAGGACTCCCGCCCTCCCGCCGCCGCCCCCCCCCCCCGTATCTCTCTCTCTCTGTCTTTTTCTTTCTCCGTATCGCACTGAGCGATGATTGGCAAGCGTGCCCGGCTGCTGCTCGCGAGGAGAAGGGAAAAAAGCTCGACACGGACGAGCAGATATTCTCGTTGCATTACGCGGTCTCGTGACAGAAGCATAACTTTCCTCCGGCCGGGCGCGATTCCCGCGCGGCGTGAAAGTCAGGCCGAGATACAACGTAGAACGCGTTCATGTGCGAGGAGCGTGCAGAATGCTCGTGCAATGTCGACCCGGTCTGACCCAACGAGGGAGAAGTAACTGCCTCCGTGTTGGAGGCTTTTCAACATCCTGCTCGGTCCGATGCCATGCATCTGTCCCGCGATCGTCCCGCGGATCCTGTGCGTTTTTCCGTCAGGTTTCTTCCGGTTTCTAATCCGGATTAACGGAGCGACGGATTTCGTGCGCGCGTTTCCCGAAGGCGAAGCGAACATCGCGGTCCTCTTCCCGTTCTTGTGACCGACATTTCCGAGATGCGGACGGTGGACGATTTAAAAGTCAGATATTATCGCGAGCGCGCAAAGTTGTACGTGATTTTAGCGAGGCGCGACTGAAACGCGGAGCGACAGGAGGAAAAGCAGCGATCGGTGTCAAGGTGGTGGGCGTCTCTAGATATATGTATAAAATCGATATACACGTCGACCGGCACTAATCGACAATCGTTTGAAAGGATGTATCGCGCAGTCGCCGCCAAGAAGTAGAATCTTTCACTTTCACCGTGCTTGCTGCGCGTGCCTCGCCCATCAGCGGTTGTGTAACAATCTCCCCGCGACCTGGTTCCCATAACTGTTTCAAGTACGACGAAGGAGCATCCAGAGAAGATCGGAAGGTTGCGCGAGATGCACGCGATCCGTCAGTCCTGCTCGGAGAGTCTCGCGGGAGAGGAAACGGAGCGCTCTTTCGAGCGCGCGGAGGCTGCGATCGAAGTCGAGCAGATTCGAGGACAAGCTGGAGAGATGTCAGGAGTGCTTACGTAGGATCGTAGCAGAATCAATCGAGCGGAGTCAGGAGAGGTCGAACGAGGAGGTTCCTTTCGAGAGAGAGAGAGAGAGAGAGAGAGAGAGAGAGAGAGAGAGAGAGAGAGAGAGAGAGAGAGAGAGCATTCCCTCGTGTCTCGCGCGCATCGCGAATACGCGGGCAAAATCCGCCGAAGGAACACGGTCCGCCGGATGCTGCGTTAATCTGCATGCAGAGCGCGCTAATCCCGAGCGCAGTTACGTAACGGATCCTTCTTACGTGCCGCGAGCACTGAAATCGCCAACGGGCGCAAGTGCGGGAGCTTCGCTGCATCCCGAACGACATTTTCGTGCAGCTCTCCTCTCGCACTCGCGAGATCGCGGCTCGTTCTATCCCGCGCACGGGATTGTAAAATTACCGACAGCGGGAGTAAGGAAACCGCACTCCGTGAAAACTCCCCGCGAGCGCTGCGATACGTGACTTCATTACCTTTTCGCGCGCTTTCACTGGCACGAAAGCAAGGTGCGTTGCGCAATTTCACTTAGGCCCGTTTCAAGATCATAACGTAAGCTCGATGCGCGATCGAGAAGCGAATTACCGCCGAGCGCTACCGAGTGCACTTCCAAGTGCCTCGAACGAAATGTCCCGCAATAACGCGGAAGAAACGAGGCGAGGGAATCGTTTGATAATCTGCTCCGCTACTCTCTTTTTCCTTATCCCCTTATTGCGCCCCTAATTGGAAACATGTGTCGGGCTTTACGCTCGTGCACGAGCGGATACTCAATTAGAATCATAGGACCGGATCGTAAGCCGAAGCGCGCAACGCGAGCGTTTCGAAATTGCCTTCAATGGCTCGGCATTGCGCGGCATTTCCCATCTCGCGGAAAAATACGGGGCAAGTGTGCCGAGTTGAGTAAACCCTCGCTCCTATCTCTATTCATCTCGTTCTTCCTTCATTAAACCGGCTTTTTTCCTCCTTTTCTGCGCTAGTCGGAGCACAAACGCCGAGAGTGAGCGCGAGCGCGCGAGCGCGCAAGAAACTCAATGCCGATGTTGATAACTGCTTGTTGCAGAACGCTCATGATTTGCGCCTGTCACGCGAGGGTGAAATCGCAATTATTCGAACGGCACTATTCAGGCCGATCGAATCGAGCGAGCAAAATCGACGGCGGTCAGCGCAACGCCGAGCGGAGTCCCGCGCGTTACGTGCGGGGGCGCGGGGAGGCGCGCGCGCGCGCGCGCACACCGTATAATTCCGGCGACATAAAACGCGAAACTCTGCTCTCATTAGTGCGCACCGCGGAAATTTCAGCCGCGACGATAGATCGATCGGTATCGCTGTGTGCACGACGCGCCGATACCGACACGCACACATGCGCGTGCGCGGCGATTACTTCCCATCCGAGAGAACACTACTCGGCCGCTGGTAATTGGGCCGTAAGTCTTGCGCAAGTATCAGCCGGATATTGTCGGCGGCAGCAGCGGACACCTTAAACCGATCTGTCGCAAACGCGGGAGATAAGGCCGGCAAAAAGCCGAGTGTTGCAGTTTTGCGCGGCGATACTTTATGGCCGGCGCGCGCAGCGTTTCTCAACCTGCCGCGATAATTCGCCGCCAAAGCGCGCTTTGGCGGCACGGACCTCGCTTCGACCGCCGCTCGATCGTCCCTTGACACGCGCGAGAGAGTCGCCGCTTGCGCAACGGATCGCGTCCATGCGCGGAAACGACACTTATGTACCAAATCAATCGCGCGCGATCTCCGTCGCGAGAGGCCGTCGATGTGTGTAATGAGCTCCTACCTACCCCACCCCCTCCCCCCAACCCCTCCTCCCCCTCCTCCTCCCGCCCGGCCCCGAAATCGTCATCGGCGTGCTCGTGCACGCGCGCGACGAGACGTTATTACGAAAATAACGAGCCGCCTCCCCTCTCGCCACCCCCCCCCCCCGCCTCCCCCTTAGGCGCCCCGCTCCGCGGTGTCCCCGTCCAATTTCCAGCTACATGAGCGCGTGGGTCGTTTGGCACAATACCGACGTTTCGTCTCGCAATAACGCACGTAATTCCCTCGCTGCACTTCCCTTCCGCAGAGGCAAGTTTCACTTCTTGCCCTCGCTCCGCGGTGCCTTTTTTTCGGCGGATGCTTATCCCGCGCGCACTCCCACGCGCGATAAATAACCGGCCGCCAGGTCATTTGTCGGGAACGCGCGTTATTCCGCGCAATTATGCGCGCGTTATCGCTACCTCCGTTGGCCGGGAATTCGCTTATCCGCGACGCGATCGCGAAAAATTCGCCCGTATAACGAGTCACTTTGCTTTACTATCGCACCGAGCGCGATCGTAAGCGGTTCAGCAAATTTTGAGAACTCGTCGTCTCCGTTCAGCTTGCACCGCGGATTTATCTAATCATCGAGCAAAGTGGCAAATAACAATAGTTTCAAAGCTGTGTAAGACAGTCTTTTAACCGTAACTGCCGGTCATTCGCCTCGTACGATTGCTTGAGAATCGCTCAAACTTTCGGCCATTAATGCTCGATTTTTATGTATATCGATGAGTCTTCTCGGGAAAGTAACACCGACAGTAAATCGTATTCGCTTCATTAGCCGCGCAATTAGCAGACGAAACGAAAGTCCGTACGAACGATATTTTGCCGCCGAGCGATTCGCTGGAAGCTCTTCCGGTCTCCCGGCGGCCATTTTTGCGGGGATAGATCCTGGTAATCCGTAGCAGTGACTTTTCTCTCCCCATTAGAGATGCGACAGCGACTAACGATTTTCCGAAGTTTACGAAGGAGACGACATCGAACGGCCTCCCACCTCGTAACTCACGCGCTCACGCTGGGGTCAGGGGGTGCGTCCGAAACTCCGGCAGTTACCGAGACCGCTGTCGACATAAATTGCAACGACCTTCGCCACGCATAGCGAGAATTTTCGGTTTCGGCATCGGGCACGTCCGATACTCGCTTTTAATCGCCGACAGCTATATCGCCCGATGTGCGCTTAATCGAGCGTTGATTAACGTCGACATTAACGTCGAATCATCTCTTTTCGTATCAAATGGCACGCATCAAATGCCTCTACGATATACTCGATAAATGGGGCGATTCGAAAGAATTTGACGACACGAGGATGAGATTTATCGCTAGCCCAAGCGTTCCGCAAGGGCGGCGGGATGATACATCGTAAGAGACAGATCGATTTCTCGCCGAGGACATCTCTCGATGCTGGAAATCTGGCGAAGGACGAGGAATCGCCTGGACGAAGCGCTCGCGCGATCGAGCTGGACTCATCGTTCGACCCGAGATCGACCAACGTTGTTGTTTCAGCTACAATAAAGCCGCAAGTTTCGAGATGCCGAGATATCTGCGCACCGTTCGGGAAAAATCCTCCACCTTACGTCGTTGGAGGAATCTCTCGCGCGAGAGATCCAACGTGGCGCAAATAATTTCGAGGCTCCAGAGGAATGACACAAGTCATTCCGCAGTCGCGCTCTTTTCGGACACGATTGTAATCGTCCGCGAAAAATCGCGCGGCACTTCAGCGCATCAAAGGCGGAAACGCGACGACCGCGCCGTCACCTCGCCCCCTTCCGCCTCCTCTTCATCGTTCGTTCATTCGGGTGCGTTTTTCGCTTGCCACCGCAAACATTTGTTTACGCAACTGCGTGCGCTTTAAACGCGCTGCCGACCGCGCCGACCGTATTTGAGGTTGATAATCATAATTATGTTTAGCGCCGGGGAAGGTGGGAGGGGGTACGGGGGGAGGGGGGAGGGGGAGTTCAGCGCGCCGAATAATTTCGCGTGTTTCGGCCCCGTATAGTTAAAATATTCCGTACCCGAACTCCCCCTGGTACGACCCGTCCCTCCCCGCCCCGGGCAACGGGACGAACGCGGCGCGATTATTTCTTTCTTGCAAAATTTCCCAGCAAATTGGAACATAACGTGGACGCGGGAGAGAATTCCGCGGTTAACTGTTAAAATAAACAGGCGCCGCCGAAAATAATCGGCGGAGCGGTGAGGCGGGCTTCATTATTATTTTAAAATTCCGCGTTCGCGCGGTAAATTAACGGGATGCCTTCGTTAACTCAATCCGAACAAAAGACCCGCGCATTATTATTGCGCTGCTCGTGCATTGTTATTATCGCGGCACAGGCATAGGTTACACGTAATAATGGCGAGCTTCTGCGCCGCTGAAATCAAACCGTCCACGGAGGTAAAGCGAAAGGAGAACTCGCGAAGGTCGCGGCAAAATGAGCAAGACGTACGCTCGTGCCCCCTCGCTTCTCATCGCGGCGAGGGAGCCCGTCGTCGCGGTGAGGTCCAAAGTCGCCAGGCCGAAACTCCACGGCCGATCGCTAAACCCGAAGGATCCTCGACCGCGTTCCGTTAAGCCGTGAAAGGTCAGCGGCGGTGGCGGCGGCGGCGGCGGCGGCGGCGGCGGCGATGAGAAGAAATCCCGCCGGAGATAAATCCTGCGGGCGCGCATTCCGAGAAAGAAACTGTGACCGATTGTCGGGGGCAGCGCGCGCGATTTTCGAGCGCGTCGTAAAAGCGTCTGATTCACTGCGGACGTCCGATTCCGCGAACGCGCGCATAATTCCGCCTCGTCGCGCGCGCATTCCGCGAGCGCGGCGCGTCGCGGCCGTGCGAGCTGAGGGATTTGCGAGGGCCAAATCTGAAGAAATGCGACGCGAATGGATTTTATTGTCGCGCTCGGGCTTCAGGACCTTAAGACACGCGTATTTCACGCCCACGAGATTTCCACCGCCTTCCACCCGCGTGAGAAAAGAGGAACAACCGGACGCGCAAAGTCGGAGCAACGCAATCGCGTCTCTCCCGCCCCGTCGTCGAAGTCTCTCTTTAACGTTAACGCGCAAACAATTCGAGCGCTTCCCCGCGCTCACCGCGCCGATCCCGCTCCTGACGATGCTCGATCGATGCTCGCTAGCGAGAAGATGCAACAGTCGAGGAGTACTGATATATTTTCCGCGTGTTTCCGCGGACACTTGAGCCTTCGGTAGCAATGCTCGTTGCAAACATATAAACTACGCAATATCGGAAACAATACGTCAAAAGCTCGGAAAAGCCCGAGCTGCGTAACGCGATGTTGAAACTCTTATTTTCGTTCGCCGGAGTATTTGCTTCACTCTCGGATTTTACTTGTAAAATCCTTAGCAAACCTGCTCGACCTGGCGCGGCGCGCGGCGCGCGGTTCGCAGCGGTGTATCGCGATCGCTGAAAAAACAGCGAGCGGTCCCGTTGCGAACTCGCGCGCTGCAAGCTCGTACGTCGTATGTACGTACGGGCTAATGACGATTCTAGGGAGAGCAGGCTGCTCTGAAAATTTGCATTGCGCTTTGCATAATTTCCCGAGGCGGGGGAATAAACAGCTAGAGACGTTGAGACGAGCTGCCGCGGCCGGCGGGCGAAAGAAACGGCCGATCTGAGAGCGTTCAGCTTCTCGTCCAAGATACGGAGCACCTCGCCCGCGGATCCGGTCGCGATCTATCGACGATCCGAACGACCGCTCGATCACGAGTCTCCTCTCTCTTCCCTTCTCGATACGTCGCGCTCTCGAAATGATACGCGTCGCGCTCCGTCCTTGATTTAACCCGGATCCCCGCGCACGTGTCGTTCCTTCCGCTCTTGTCCCTTCGCGGTAAAGTAAATCGCGCGTAAATTGCACCCTCGATGCTCCCTCGATTTCATATGTTCCATTTGTCCGGTGATAACTCTTGTTAATACCCGTTTCGACATAGAGATCAACCGCCGGCGCTAGATACGATCCTTCTCGACGAGCGAAGCGCACCGTTTGCGTGAGTGCGTGAGTGTACACTCGAGCTCAAGTATAACTTTTAACGGGAGAAGCAATAAAGGGAAGGCGACCGAGGCCTTTTTCCGAGAGAAATAAAAGGGCGTAATGTATCGGTGCATCGGGAAGCCGCAGGCTACTCGTAGCCAGCGAACGTAAAGCTCGAAGACACGTGCGCGACGAGTAAAAAGTAGATTATACGCGCCTTGTGGTGATAAAAGTTCAAAGCGATGCTGCGGAAACCCGGAGCGACCGGCTGAGCGTTTCTTTCACCGGCGGAGCCGGACAAACCTATCGATTTCTCATCCGTCCTGCGTTCGAAGTGAACGCAGAAAGCAAAATCAACTGCGGACGTTATGCTGCAGTGTTTCGTCTTTATCGTCTTTTCTCGCCTGATTATCTCCGTCTCACTAAAAAAAGATGAATCACCGGCCTGAAGCAGCGCCTGATCAGTGCTTATCTCTCCAAGTTGTCAGAGAAAGAAAATCGAGAAAGAAAAGAAAGGAAAAGACTCGAGCAATCTATGTACAGTGCTTGTCGAGAATGCGCTGATAGATCTGCCGTTCATGCAAGCTCGCGTTTCCGTTAAATCGAATGTAGCTCTCCAGCTTCCGCCTTCTCATTCTCATCGAGCGATTAGCCGAAAATCGAGAAAGCGAGTTATCTCGTCCATTGGGTGCAATTGGACGGTTCTATATCGGTGCGCGCGGCAGTTGACGACGTTAGAGCGTTAGCATTCAAAGAAGCCGAAGCCGGCTGGAGCGGCTGAAATCGAATAAAGCGCCGAAGATTCTTTGATCGGGCCGTCTTCAAAGAGCAGCGAGATAAAAGACATCCTCGTAACTGTCGCGTCTGTGTCGTATCAGCGGCGGTTGGCCGCGAGCCGCCATCGCGCTTCGCCAACATGCTCGGAATTACGGCGCCTGCCGCGTCGCCTAAATTATTTTCGAAGCGTCTCTAAAGCATAAAATCTAGCGCGAGGTGTCAGTCCGCGTGAAAAATTAACGCCGCTCGCGAGCCGCGCGTAAAACTCCAACAGATTACCGGCGTGTTCTCTCGCGGAAGCGACTGAGGCGACTTCGTCGCGTGCGCGCTCGCGCGCGGTTCGCCGCTCGGAATTAAGATGTGGCGACACGAAGGGATATTATATTATCCATTATTATTATACGCGCGCTATTGGCCGAGGAATTTAATATCTCGTTCGCGCAAGCGGGAATAAACGCCGCGATCTGCTCCCCTCGCGAGAATAACGTTACGGACTCGCGAGAGACGTGACGGACGAGTGATTTGAATATCCCTATCGGCGAATTCGTAAGATCTCGCGATCCGTATATCTGTACGAAATTAAGGGATCATCAGGGCGGATAAACAAGCCGCTACCTGAAGAAGCCACCCCAAGATACACGTACGGCAAGTACACATCGCGCGTTTCCCAACGGAAGCTTTCACGAAAGCTCCGTCCGACTGACAATTTTCATCCTCCGAAAGCCAGCGGGGGAGGCGGTAGGGAGAGACGAAAGTTTTATCGTCGAAGCGTTTTTCCGTGACGAGCCTTCCTGAAAACTACCGACGGAATCCTCCTCTCTCTCTCTCTCTCTCTCTCTCTCTCTCTCTCTGCTCTTCGCTCTCCTCTCGCTTTTGGAATCGCGGGCATAACCGACCGATCCCATTGCAGCACCCTTAAACAGGGTCGCCCTTTATCTGTATTTTATAGCCAAGATGAAGGGCGGAGGCGTCGGCATACTAACTTTCCCTCGTGCGGCCTTCCACCCCTTCGCGCGCCCCTCCCCTCCCCCCACTCCCCCTCCCCCGCCACCTTTCTCCATTCCGCTCTCGGCTCCTGTCCTTTAAAGCGCCTCGGCTCGCGCGGCCAGGCCTCTACCCGGTTTTCAATGTGCCGAATCTTGCACGTGCTCGACCCCCGGGCCGGATGACGTATTTTTTAACTGCCGACGACACAAATAGTCTAATCTACAGCGCTATTACCGCGCCTTTTATAGCGCATAAATCAGATCGGTCGAAGTGGAGTCGCGGCCCGTGTCTAATCTGTCCCTCGGCCTACGATCCGTCCCTTGCCCTACGATCCGTCGCCACTTTACCCGGCCGCGTGACAAAAAGCTCGGACGATGCGTAGCGAGGACCGCCCAGGATATAAGAAGATGCGCTGGGATTTACCGGTGGCGAGCTCGCAGTAAATCCCGCCGCATCCGTGGACCAGCAAATGGCTCTCGACGTGAACGCATCGCCGCCATGTCGAACAATCGACTCAATAACGGGGGTGTTCGATTTCACGATTAGTGGGATCGATGGGACGGACATTGTTCCGTTCAGAGGGTTTCGACAAGGCGCCAAGTCCTGCCGCGACGATCGAGTCGCGCGAGAGAGTTTTATCGAACGCGAGATTCTTCAAATTAGTTTTTTCGTACGGCAAGCCACTTCGCGTTCGTATCCCGCGTAGGACGAGCGCGGGCCATTGCCCTTTTCCCTTCTGCAGGTGGGTCTCGCGGATCGAGAAGCTTCTTGCTCGTCGTGCTCGCTCTCGAGAATCTCGGGAGCACGTCTCCACGTTGATTGATCGCGTTTGCTCATCGCGCCGCTTTTCTATCCCTGATGCTCTTTTTAATACCAGTTCATAGCTAACTGCTGCGCTCTCCGCGTTGCTCGCCGCGCGATTCCATATATGGAATTGGACGATATGCAAAGCAGGGAGAAGATCTAGTATCCGTTTCATCGCGATCCGCGATGACTCGCAACTCATCGCATACTCCTCCACCGTTTTCATTAATGAGATTAATGAAGCAGGGGAAGTGAGCAGGTGTCAAGGGAATAAAGAAGAATGGGGAATGCTCGAGAGTGCTGTCCTTCCTGAAATTTTGCCACCGCGGTAGTTCTTCCCGGGACAATATTCTGTTTATGTTTCTATAAAAGTAACGTTGTAGCTTTAACGTACGTCAGCGGTAATCATGAATAAAGATACGAGCATAAAGACACGAGCAATCGTTATGTGCAGCGCTCGGGGCGCTGTAGGCTTCACGAGAGAGTCATAGCATGGGAAATCCTCGGCTCATATTTATTTATAGAATTGATTACGATGCCGGCTTACGCTGTTTCCAGAAAGCAAGCAAGATTGCCGGCAAATCATTCCGCGCCGGATCGGTTGGATAATGCGCGGAAGACTAAATCCCAAAACGCTAAACCGCCCAGGACGGTATCCTCTTAATTATTACGTTATATTTTGCTTGATACCTTGTCGTTCACGCTTTTATTGCAGGCTGCTTTGCGGGTTTCAGATTGAATTTCGCCGGCGGAGTAGCGGACACGGCAACAGCCGAGGATGAACGTACATGGCGCATACTACTAAGCGACTGGCTCTTCCAGTTTTCTTTAGCGAACCATAATAAAGCACCTATCTATCCGTTTAGCGTTTTACGATCGTGTCCCTCGCGCGTCACGCGATCTCGGGCGCTGGGAGTCCTTAAAATCGTCGCTCGAAACCGGTAGGCGAGTGTACGAGTTGACGAGCGATAAGGCTCGCCAGAGAGGGAAGGCCTTCCGAGCCGCGAGTCCGCGAATCGAGATGCAGGGATGAGGATGAGTAAATCGTAAACGGAATTAAGATTCGCGTAATAAATCGGCAGCGGCCGGCGTCGTACCGCACGTAATTCAAGCCGGCTGGGAATAATGAACGCTTAAACGCGCGGTATCACTGTCACTGGCTTTAATCGTTCGCGGAGACCACACGTGACCCGAATACCTTAATAATAACGTTCCCGCATACAAAATACACTCGGGTATTACCTCGGGGTGACATCGCGTTATTCTTCGCGAAATTTACGACATTTCTTTCTGTGCGCGCGCACGCGAGCGCATTATGTAGGACAAGCCGAGTTCCCTTACGCGCTTGCGCGCGCGCGCGCGCGCGCTTGCGCGCGGATGTACACGCGGCCTGCGGCCGCGCTTTCCGGAGTTAGCCGTGGACGCGCGACGGCCCGCGTGCCGGTAAATCTCTTCTGGCCGCGCGGACCACGACACGAAACGGCGTGTCAAATGCGGGAAAAGAGCTCGCCGGGGCCATAAATGCGAGGAAAGAGATCCTTTTTGTGCGGTCGAAATACACACGCACACACGACGCCGACGAGGCCGTCCGTTCGCCCGGTTGTTGCGGCCTATCCGGGACGACCGCAAGCGGAACACCGCAGAGTTCCCGGTACCCCGGGCGAATGCACCGCGCCGTCGGCGTCGCCGCGCCGTTGTTTCGAGGAGGGACTTCGGGACAGGCGTCACTGACCGAAAAAACTCATTCTTCCTCTTGCAGCGAAAGAGCAGAAAGCAGAAAGCCGTGGCGTGGCGGCGCGGCGCGGCGCACCGCGGCCCGCTCGTAAAAATATTATTTACGTCCGTCGCAATGGCCGTCCCATCGCGCGCCACCCTCCGCCCCGCGCCACCCTACCCCTCAGCCTCTTGATCCTCCTCGTCGCTCTGATATTAATGCACGCCGACGCGTCTTCTAATTTGGCGGGGGCTGGATTTCAAGATTTACGCGCTCGCCTCTCCTTCCGGAAACCAAGAATCGCGCGCGCGCGGCGGGATGGGGGAGGGAGGAAGGAAGGACAGGAAGACAGGCGCGCCTGGTGTCTTTCTGCGCCGACACGTCCGCGTAATGCGTTAACGCCGGCGAGATGGGAGACAAGTGGAAGCAAGCTGTGCGCGTAGCTCGCGTTGTCGATCGCGTCACTTGCATGTAATGCTCGTATCATCGGTATCCAGCATCCACGGAATCGCTCTGGAATCTCGCCCCATAACGCGAGCTCATCTACTTGGACGCGCCTTGAGCCGAGCGTCTTCCCTCGTCCTCGCGAGACGCGCTTTAAGAACCATCGCGCATGAAAATCATCGGTGCAGCATCACGGGACGTGCGATCAGCCTCGTGTCATCGGAGAGATTTCTAGAGCGCCGGATAGCGGTCGCGTATTCAAAGGACATTCACGTGGCTGTCGTCGTCGTCGCCGTGAGGAAGATAAGAGAGGGCAAGCGGGGGGAAGCGACGGCAGACAAGCGGCAGAGAGAGAGAGAGAGAGAGAGAGAGAGAGAGAGAGAGAGAGAGAGAGAGATCGGCAGCGAACGAGCGAACGAGGAGAGAAGAACGCAGCCATGTAGGTAGTAGTAATAGCGGTAGTAGCAGGCGGGAAAGCAGGCGACGACGACGATGACGACGACGACGACAATGTGGACGGAGAACGAGGAGGAGGAGG
Source organism: Eciton burchellii (assembly GCA_020341155.1). Lineage (NCBI taxonomy): Eukaryota > Metazoa > Arthropoda > Insecta > Hymenoptera > Formicidae > Eciton > Eciton burchellii. The sequence goes on from JAHMML010000005.1 coordinate 4,213,276, forward strand.
AGAAGGAGGAGGAGGAGGAGGAGGAGGAGGAGGAGGAGGAGGAGGAGCAGACCAGCCGATGGAGCAGAGCCGAGGAACGAGCTTGGCCGCGCCCGGGGGAGATTATGATAATGCCGGCAGACGTTTCGGGACCGTAAAAATAATATGATGGTGTCCCGGCACGGCTACCGGGTACTTTGGCCGCTCGCGTGCACGGTGATTCATTCCGGCGCGATAAAAAGCGACGTGACTCAAACTTCAACCGGGAGAGAGCTACGCGGACCCACATGCGCACCTCTCTCTCTCCCTCTCTCTCTCTCTCTCTCTCTCTCTCTCGTCCTCTTTCTCTCCTTTCTCTCCTTCCTTCCCTCCCGCCCCCCCCCCTTTCTCCTCCCGCCGCTCTTTCCCCTTCTTTCTCTCCCTTTCTTCCCCCGCGGACGCGGACGCGCTCGCGAGCTCGAAGATGACCGGCGAACGAGACCGTTCGAATTCCCGAGGTCCGAGCGGGCTGCCTCGAGCCGAGCATCGAAGCCGACATAATTTCGATAAGCCCCGCAGTGAGCCATTCCCGGTTTCCGACGCATATTCCGGGACTCGGGCCTGGCAGGCCCGGAGGAGGGGCGGGGAGGGGAGGGGAGGCGAGAGGAGAACGTCGTGAATTTTTATCGCGGAGGCGCGAGGGCGCGCGGAGGTCCGGCTCGGATAATCCCGCTGGAATTAATAAGGCGGCCGAGCGAGAGGGAAACATTGTTCGGCGGCGTCGTCGGGCCGCTTTATGTAAATGCGTAATCCATAACGTCGCATTCTGCGCCGGTGTACCCGTTATCGGATTATGTCGACTTAATATGCTCGCGAACGCGGAGAATCCGAATGAATCGAGCCGCTGGTGGGGGAACAAGGAGGCAAAGTCTGTCTGAGATAATCAAGCCATCGAGCGATCGAATGACCCCGGTGTCATCTTGTGCTCTATTCCGCCCCGTTTCGACCGCGTCCTCAGGCGCGACGCGTACGCGGCCTCGAGGTCACGAATCGCTGACGGACAGCCTCTCTGAGGCTGAACTATCGACCTCTCCTCCTCCGGAGGAGGAGTAAGGGGAATAAGCGCAAAGGAGCGGCTTATGCTAAGGATACCGTTCGATGATCGGCCGTAAACGTCGCTCATTTTCAATAACCGACTTCATCGGCGCCGCGACATTCTACGGGGCCCGTTTCGGGCGTTTACTCACTCGCGCCGCGGCGATCCGCGGTGTTAGCGTCCGCCGAACGGCCAGGAGGATTTTTATGAAGCCTGCCGCTACTCGCCCCGGGGCAGAAACGATTCGCGGGAACGATGATTGCTCGGTAATAGCGACGCGGCCGCGCGCGGTAGCGAGTTTCCGGCGCGATCGCGACATCGGAGATCGTGAATTGCGAGACGGAGAAGGCCGCCGAATCGGGGCCTGGCGTGTAAAGTACTCGGGAGTTCGCGCGGCGAACGCTCCTCGTTAACTCCGTGATTAACAGAGACTGCGCGTGTAAATTATGGAATTATGGAGATTCCTGCGGCGTTACTTTGCGAGGAGGATACCGTTCACCCAAATGCATTGTAATGCGTCTTAATGCAACGGGCGTGAGTGGCGAAGAGAGAGAGAGAGAGCAAGAGGGACGAGGCGAGCCGAGAAATCAACGCGCGTTGATAAATCATATCGCCAAATGCGATCCATGCCTTCCATGCCCAGGTTTTCAAGATCTCTCCATCCAGAACGTCTCCGTCCGAACGAAGAGTATCCGAGCGCGGACAGCCGCGCGGACAGCTTCGGAAAGTCCGATAATTCCGGGACACCCTGTAGCTGACGAGGCGCAGAAACGGCAGAGCGGGCGCGGTGAACGGCATCGAATTCGACGGATTAAACTTGGCCACGGTGGACGGTGGCGCGGCTCGCACGTACATCGATTACCGATACGAGCTGCTACATGGACGAAACTGGGCCCATAATTGCGAGCTGGTTCACTTACACGCGGTACCGCTATTTTTGCCGTACGTTGGATAAGCGCGCTCGCGCCGCGACCTGCCTCAAACTGTCCCGATGAACATTCCGGGCCCCGTGGGCCCCGCGGACATCGTACCTCGTCGCCGAAATTCGTTTCGATTCGAGGCCCCTGGAGGAGAAACGAGTTTTAATTGAAACTTGATCGCACGATGTATCACTTGATCTTTATTCCTTTCTCCGTCAAATCGCCTTCCGGGTGGGGGAACTCCTTTTTATTGAGTCATCGCCCATCTCAGCGCGAGTCATTAAATCGGATTGGCTCGGACCGATCGTCCGGGATTGATTTCTGGCAGCTTTATTTCGGTCCTGGTTCCGGCACGCTGCATCGCGCCATGCATCGGCGCAATTTTAAAACGCCGAATTCGCCAAGGAGAGTAACGGTAGATACCTCTCTGGCGCGCAGCACGCCCAGCGAATTTACGAGAGGAAACGCGGCCTCGGTTATTTGCCGGCGTCTTGGGCATTTATTTTTCTTGGACCCGCGGGTATTTTCTCCGTAGGGGCCGTTGCGCCCTACCCGCACTCGCCCGCTGGTGTATTTCTGCCGGTTGCTTTTCCGCGACGCGTCCGCCCCGGCATCGCGCCGCGATGAAAATTCACGGATGCGCTCCGCTGCCGGATGCAGTTTGCATAATGCGCTAGTAACTTATCGCACCTGCATATCGTTGCCGGGACGCGGCTTGACCGCCAACACTGCGGGACATCGTCCGATTTTTTCACGCGATAGTTCCGTAAACGGCAGCGCGCGGTGATTAACCGCTTACAACTCACCGGAGCTCTACGCTCCGTTCTACGATCATCCGTTAGCGGTGACACAACTCCCATTCTTCATTCGATCTTAATTACGTTAATAGCATTTTAAACGAGGCCTCTCAGCCGGAGACGTTCGAGGCGCGGCGCCTTGCGGAGAATTGAGAATTCGGAAGACGAGGAAGGAGCCGAGTTTCATCAAATACTCGTTATGGTCGATCTTCCTTCCCCTCTCTCTCTCTCTCTCTCTCTCTCTCTCTCTCTCTCTCTCTCGAGCGTTCTCTCTCGAGCGTTTAAGAAATTCATGGATAATACCCCCCCTCTAGGACATATCCTCCCCCCTCATCGTGAAAAGTCCTGTACGCTCGCGTCGCGAGTAGCCTCGCTCGTTCCCGCTTTCCTCAGGGGATCGATTTTAATGGCATTATACATTACCCTTGACGATCTGCCGCGCGGAATTTCAAGTACGAGAGCCGCGAGAATATCGCGCGAGTTATGCCTCTCCTCCCCGCCGATGCGTGCCGCTCGTACGAGCGCGATGTCCTCACAATGCGCGCGCGCGCGCGCGCGGAACGCTCGTGCAATCACTTCGTGAGAAGTGGCGTATTATCCCCGCAGCGGCCTCGAGACACATCGTGCGAATACCGTGACTGTGCGATACGGACGGAACTAAATCGTTTTCCGTAATGGCGGTAATTATACGAGGCATTCTTCCATTATAAGTTTTTCAATTACGGCATTCCGCGGGGCTTCCGCTCCGTGCAAAGGAGGCACCACTGCCGCCGCCAATTTTTCTGACGGACAATTTCCGCGGGAATTACGTTTGACTAATCATCGCGGCGTATCGCGACTTACGTCCCGTAAACATTGATACGTTGATACGTTATGGCTGGCTTTACGAGCGCGTAAGGCGCGGCTTGCGACAGCGCGGCGCAGCTACGAGGACACGCGAATTGCTTGTAAATTCTACGAGCGCGCTGGCCATTATAGTAGCTCGTTGTTTAATTAATTCGACCACCAGAATGAACACGGATCTGCCTAATTGAGTATCGCTTGAATGGACACCGTGCTTCAGGAATGCAGTTTAATAATCCGAGAGCTCGGATTCCTCCGGCTTGACGAGCGTGTTTCAATAATAAAGCGGATGATGTACTTTCAGATTACGCTACGATGGGGGAAAACGCGAGGAAATCTTGCGCGTCGCGTCGTCGAATACGTACTTTATCGTCCAGAGCCCGAGCCTTGTTGTCTCCCGATAACAACGATACGCGCGAGTACCTTCGTCTCGCCCATTTATCTCCCGATTTCTGGATCTCCGATCCGGAGACAATTAGCGCTAAAGTGATTTCACTCGCTGATCTCGGCAGCCGCCGAATCTTATTCCCGCGAATTTCACTGGCGGCGCCAATTCGATTCGATCGCCCACCGCGTTTCACCACTCTCGACGACATTAAGGGATTAACTTTCCCCCTCTGCGCCTGCTCTCTCTTCTCTACACCCCGACAGCGTCGCTCGACTGCTGCATTCCCCCGCGCCGCGGCTTCCCGACGTCGCCGCGCTGCTTCACCCTCCGCTGCATCCGCTTTCGTTTTCGCCGTCGATTGTGGATTTGGCAAGCTCAAGTGGCACCGCTCCCACGCGACAGGATACCAGAGGGACTCTTCCTCCCCCCCTCCCCCCTCCCCCCCTCTGCTCCCGAGCGAGAATGGAGCTCGATGGATGAATTATTTACCCGATTATGTCTCAGAGGAAAGGTCCGCCACCCCAGCGGCGGTATCAAGGCCACGCTGCATTATTAACGCGAGCGCACTGCGACGGGACGAAAGCGTCGTTCCTCGGTCCTGATCTGGGACTGCCGCAAGCGGATTCTCACCGCGCTCGTGAGGCGCGATCGAGCGGTGTGCTTGGAGAAGAGAGTGTGCTCGATCGTTTGTGCTTTACGACATCGCTCGCTGCTCGCGCATCTGAAGAATGGGACAGCCACGCGAATTCGCGAATTCGCGAATCGGATCCCTCGCAGGAGCGCGCAAGATAGGCAATTTCGTCAGCATTTATCACCCATCCCCACCCGAGGTCTCTTCTCCGGCTCTTTGAACTCGCCGCGCGCTAACGAACGCCTAACCTTGACCGGGAAGCTCGATAGATAGCTCCTCCGGAGAATTATCCATTATCTCTGCTACTTTGGTAACGCGTGCGCGCGCGCGCGTGTGTGTTTGTGTGTGCGTCTTGTGTCTCTATCACGCGTAAACCTCTTTGCTTCCCTTCTAGACGCCGCGTCTCCCCGGCTACCCTCGATAGGGTTTTAACCTTTCTTTCTTGTTCGCCTTTACCCTCCTCGCTAAGCCGTTCCTCTTCATTCCGTTTACCGTAATTCGTATCAGCGGCGTAACTTGTGCGGTTTCGTTTTACATGGCCAGTAATGGCCGATTATTCGCGCGCGCGTTAACGGCGAAGGATGGATCGCTGGTCGGATCGGGCGGCGGTAATTTCGCGAAAGCATTTGTCCGGTAAACACGTCGCACCAGCGCCGATAGCGGTTTATTCAAAACCCCGCCTTCCCCGTCCAACCTGGCCTCCCCTATCCCCGCTATAAATTGCATGACGCATGACACGACAGGGCGGGCCCTGTATAAAAAGGAAAACTGTGCGCCTTATTACCGTCATTCGTTTTCGTTAACGAAAACGCGGCGCCGCGACGCTTGGAGGAGATTTTCACGCTTGACTTTCGGGGTTCCGCTGCGAGTGATTTGTTTCCGCGCGCGGCGAAATCTTGCATCTCGCATCGCGCTGAATAAGTATATATCACGAGAACTTTAGATGAGACTCATATTGATTTACTGTCAATCCATTTTTCATCATAAGCTGAAACGCGAGGGAGAGGAAGAGAGAATAAAGCGAAACGTCCTCTTTTTCATCTCATCACGAATCTCTCATTCGAAGCTTTCTTCGTGGCCTGATCTCTCGTCATTGCGCAAAACGGCTACGTTAAAGTGTGACATCTAAGCCCTAAACAACTGCACAAACAAACCAATAAATAGCAATAAATAGCATCGCCCGCATTCTTGGACGGATCCTCTGATGAACGTTGATGGAATCTTCAAATTTCCGCGGAAATCTATGGATATAATGAAGAGATCGTTTCCCGCGACAATGTCGCGAAGAATGACGACAGCAGCGCTGAAGGCGAGAGGCGAATTAACGCGGGCGGTAACCGTGCGGAACCCCCGTGCGCACATGCGAGCGGGGCGAGATTTTAGCCGAATCGTTTCCGCTAAATTTCCCTTCGACCGATAGGCCGCCGGTATGCTCCGGCAGATCGTTCGCCGGCTCGATATCGGGACTCGCGCTTCGGAGCACACGCGACTTAACCGTCCGGAAAATTTTTAAAATATCGAGCGTCGTCGGAGCGGCCGGCGCGCCCACTCGGCGAGCCATCCCGCACTCGCGCGAGTAAAAGTGAATTTACGCGGGCTCCTCTTCGAACGACCGTTCCAAATGAGTCACGTGGGCGAAATGGACGCGATTGCGGACGAAGACTGTTCCGACGCGTCCTTCATCGAACGCGCAAAATCGCGCGACGATTCGATCTTCCTTCCTCCGCCCTCAGGGTGCACGATGAATCCGATCACCCTCGTTGTTCCATCCGTCCCGTCTCTCTTGTTCGCGGCACCTCCGCTCGACGCTCGACGCGACTCGCGCCTGCGAATTCGCCTGAAACGGCGAAAGTCACGCTATTCGTCACGGCGAGAATGTCGCACAGTTGCCCGATTAGCAGCCCTCCGAGAAGGGAGGAACGCGGCTAGCTTCGCGCTCGTAAAAAAACTCTTTCGACCGACTACTTTTACACGATGCCAGGGATCTCCCTCCCCCCTATCTTCCCTTTCTTTCGCTCATCGCTTTCGCTCATTCTTGCTCTCCGCGCGACGTCGAGGCGAGGATGCGAGGGTCTCCGTGGAGTTGCATTTCCGTGGTTACCGGCTGCAGTTTCGCAAAATCAAAAGTAACGAGCACGACTCATCCCCCTTTCTGCCCTGCTTTCTTTTCCCTCGTCGCTCCTCCGTGCACTTTAGGGCAGCAATTGAAGCCTCTTCGGTAAGCGGTCGTCTATCGCGCGAATATGCGCATTCGTGACTCGCATGTATGATTCCCCCCGCATGCTAATTAATTCGTTCTCGTAGCGTAAGCGCGCATTGAAAATCTTCGAATGGGAAACTCATGCAGGGACCGAACGAACGCACTAATTCGCAGTGTCCAATTAAAAAAGTGCACGTCCGTTAATACGCACGCTGTTAATATCGCGCGCTCACGTTGTACGTCACCATGTTCGTGCATCGGGCGGAAATCTGATCGCAGGATCCGCTTCGTAATTAGCTTTCGGCGAACGATTCTTTTTTCAGAAAGAAGCGCCGCAGAGTAACAGGAATAATCCCACGCGATTGGAGGCCAAACGCGCGGTTCCTTTGCGCGGTCAGCATGCTTCAAGGCTCCCCCCTCTCCTTTAAAATCTAGCTTCAATTTCGGTAGCCCAGGTGCGAGCGGCTAAATGCTGGAAAGTGACTAGTCGAAACTCGCGGCAGATTAGAATCCCGACTCGATCGTATCTTCTCGTCCTCGGTGCACGCGATGCACCGGATGCTACCCCTCGCGCACCGACCAGAAATATCCGGCGAGCTGCACACGCTCGCGTACGCAGCGCCCGCGTATCTGGGTCTAAGAAATCGGCTATATCCGTCCGTCTTTCTCGTACTAGCCGCCGTACGCGTACGTGACCTTACCGCACGGGGACGGTAATATTAGAAACTGCGGCGTGTATATCCGCGGAGCGGATTGTGCCGGCGCTGGCGGTCGCTCGCGTGTTCCCTGCGAGTGACGGCGATCAGCGTCGAGAATTACGCGCGATAAGAGAATCCGATGTCCGATTCCGACATCGACCGATTTCGATTCCAAGTTGCAGCCTCTGGCGAGGCTCGAGAGATCGATCGCTCGACTCACGGAAGGACGCGAGCGTCCGCAAGAAAATGAAAGAATAAATCTGGAGAAATGATTTAAGCATCTTTTCTGCTTTGCTATTTCCAATCGGAGTCTCGATTTATCCCCCTCCCCGCGAGAGAACGGTTTACGCGTTCCGCTCTTTTTCTCTCCCTGCTTTCTTTGATTCGGAGAATTTCCGAAGGAATATTAATAATCGCCGCCGCCGCCGCCGCCGCCGCGATCGGCGGCGAAAAATGCTCGTTTCTCGTTGAGCACAGTGGGAGAAATTAGATATTTTCTGATGGCCGGGCATCGATTTCATACTTTATCTGGATATCTGAAGGCCCCAGCCGCGGATGATGAAAGTTTTCTCATTTACATTTCCTCAATTCGCGATGTAATTTATCGCGAGCCCGAGAAATCGAGCTGCCCCGAATCGAGTGGTTCTTATTTCGCGCGATTACAATTTCATATTAATTTCGGCTTTATTAACGCCATGCACGCCAAGCCCTGCGCGGCTGATCAGCCGCGTGCAACCGGCGTGCACATTTAATAGTTAATAACAGTGGATGAGAAACATATGTTTTATAACAGACGCGTCTCAGCTTTTAATTATTACGCATATTTACGTGGCCGTTACTGTGAATGTTAATTGCAACTCATGCCCGTATCGCGAACAGCGTTTCCTTCTGGCCGACTGTATACACGGCCGCGCTTTTTAATTATCACGGACACGGACGGCGCGGAACACACAAACAAACGCCGGAATAATTAACCAACTCGCGAAACGTCCTGTTGGTCTCTCCGATAGTCGCCCTGTTCTGTCCGCGATCCCGCGGAATATTCAGGATAATTAACGAGAGCCAAATTATTAGCGCATCCGGTCCGCACGACAATCCGCCTCGTTTCGTGCTCGGCCGCGATCGTCAATAATTTACAGGCTAATAAGTCCACGCCGAGGAAGAATGTACCTTCTCGTCTAGGAACAACGGGGTCGTTTCTGCGGACGATCGTAATTAGGTACAAATCGTCCCCGGACGATTAAGTAATCGCTCAAGCGACGACGAGCAGAGCGGAGCAGAGGAGGTGGGACCGGGGAGGGGGTTAATTTTGGGTTAATGCCCGCTCGTTAATTTCGACAGTCAGGCGCAAGGCTGCGGCCCGCGGCCGCTTTATGTCGCGCGCGCGCGCGCGCGCGCGCGCGCGTTCGTGAACCAGGTGGGACGTGAAACGCGGGAGAAAGAAAGAAAGAAAGGAGGAAACTCGCGGCGAGTTACGATGTAACGCACGCGCGCGCGCGCGCGCGCGATGTAGGCGATAGTCGTCGATAGTTGTCGAGATCGCGTGCGCGATGAGGAAATTACAGCCGCCGCGTACGGGATCCGGCGATTAAGCGGCGTGCGAGAGGTGTATTCCTTAAATATCCGGGTGCTGTTATCTGCCCGCGCGCAGCGAGACGCCGCGATCACCAGCGAGCGGGCATATCTCGATAAGCACCGGTGAATCACGCCGACAATCGCACCAGTTGCGATCTCCGCGCAGCGCGATCGTCGAGATGGCGATCTCCGCCGGTGAAATGTGTCCATTGCCGGATAACTGGATCCGGGAATAAGGTTCTTCGTGGCGTCGCGGCTGCCGGCCGGATATCCGGGCGCAATTAATGAAAGTCGAGTTATCGACATGAGGGAGCCGCGTGACAGCACGAGATATCATCCCCGCCGCGGTATGCGACTCGGACTATTAACAATTTGCCGGTTAATAAGACGCGGAGCCCAGCTACGTGTGCACCGAAGGCCACCGAGCTGCTCTAAACTACCGGATTTACGGCTGGCCGTCTGCTAAACGCTCCGCGTAAACACGCCGTTAGCAGCGGCGTGGCGAGATCCCACCCGTTTTCATCCCCGAGCTCGCCCCCGGGGCCCCAGGTAGCCCGATTCCATAATCACATTTTGAAGAGGGAGTAGCGGACGGAAGAGAACGCGTCCTGCGGATGATAAACGGGTACGCTCGCCGCAGCGGACGAAGGGATGTGGCTTGGCTGTGTGTATCGCGCAGCCGGAACGGGTTCTCCGTTCTACCGGAAAAGGAAGGAGCGAGTATTTTAAAGACGGAGCCTGTCCGAAGGGACAGGCGCTCAGAGTATCTCGGCTAATCTCCGAGATATTCCGCCTTCAGTCCCGTCTCTTCCGTACCTACGCCACTGGCAAGGGGCAACATATGCGCAACTGCGCTCACGGCGGGCGGCCTCGACGTCTTCCCTCGCGTAGCAGTAGCATGATCAACGGCCGATCGATTAATTGCCGATAATGCCGGGTGACAGAGTCAAAAGTCGCTTGCGCCACCGCGTGTGTCGCTTACTCGCGCGAGCGAAACGCAAGCACGGCAGGCCGGCAGGCGACGAGGGGATGGGTTCTTCCCTGAATCGAGATTACGAGATTACGAGAGATTACGCGTGTACTATCCGGCGTTTGCGCGCTCGTTCTCCGCGAAGATTCGAAGGGAGTCAGGCGGAGCGCGTACTCGAGCGCGCGATTTATGCGCGGCCGCTGTTTCGCGAATGCATCCCTCTCCATTTTTTTCTCGCCGTCTTCTTTTCGTCCATCTCGGCGCAACGGTCCGATCAACGGTTCGGTCGGCCTTCTCGGCGCGTATCGCGAGAGAGATCCTCGTGAAAGGATGAGATTACGCGCCGGCACGCTCGTAATCGACCGAGTGGAAAGAGGAAAAGAAACAATGACAGCATCCGTAAATAAAATCCACGATCGTAAAGTAATGCCACGGCGGTGATCCTCGCGACGATTAAGTTTCTTAATTCCCCGCCGATTCCCCGGCCGATACATTTATACGTGCACTTAAGAAGAAAGTAAATGGGGAACAGGATATTAAAGGTGCAACTGAAACGGGCAAAATTAACTCAGCTTCGCTCACACGAGCGAATTCACGATGATACACCGATGATACATCCCAAATCGCTCTTCGAACGCACCGAAATTCACCACCCCGAAAGCTCCGTCCTGACACGCTCGATCGCGCGATCGTGATCACAACCGGTTCCGGAACGCGGTCGGCCGACCGGTAATTCTCGTTTAAATTAGACTCGTCGATTACAGCCGGTTGGCTACGATTAGACGCAAATCGCGGAATATCGGATTACGCTTAACCGCGAGGCTCTCGTGTCGGCCGGCAAACGGCGGCGCGGCTGGAAGAGGCGATCTCCTGCCCCGTTCGGACCCGTGACGTCACCGGGGTGGGGCAATTAGATTGCTTTTTCCGCCCCGGAAAAATCGTTACCGCACGCGACTGGTCGGGGGGATTCGCGGGATGGATCTTCCTCGAGAGCGGACGGCTACTAGATGCAGATCGACGGCACCGCGCGTGAATAATATATTCCGCAGCGCGTTGCGTGCCCTCGACACATTCGGTTTGCAAGAGTTATTAGGACGTAGGGCGCGCCGCCGATCGAATGAATCTCGATTCGAATCGCTACCATCCCACCCCGCTTATGATTTAACCATATCATTTTCGTTGCGATGATCGATTGCGATACCTATCTGCCTTATCGATCGCCAAACGATTGACGCTCCCTGCTTTCCAGCGGAAGGGAGGCTGGGAGGGTGCCGAGGACGGGAGGAAGGGGCGGGGGCGGGGATGGTGACACGCTTACGGCGTTAGCCGGCGTTTCCTCGAGGAAGCCTCGTTACTCGATACGGGAGATTAGATCACGCGAGCGAACGCCTGCACGCACGCGCAGAACGGCACGCACGTGTGCGAAGAGTTCGCCGCTTGATCCAAGAGTTATCCGAGATGGAAATTTCGGGAGTGACGGCTATTCGCGCTCGGCAATCGCGTTAAATCGCTCGGCTTTATGGCGCGACTACAACGCGCTGATCGCAAGCATTCCCCAATATTCGATGGAATTCCGCGCGCCCGCGCCCGCGCCCGCGCCCGCGCCCGCGCCGTGGACACCGGCACGGACTAATAGCGAATTTAAGACTCCTCTCTTGCGCCATTAGATCTCGATCGACCCGTTGCTCCCTTATCGCGCGGCCGAGAGGAGCGTCAACATTCCCCGCGCGCGCGCGCGCGCGCCTAACAAATCGTCAGTGGCACTTAACGCGTCAGGCCGCGCGGGATATTCAGCTGGGCCGTAATGCGTGTTGCCGCCGCGTAATGCAAAGTAGCCCGAGGTCCGAAGTAATCGAGAAACCGGTCCGCTAAATTTCACGTGACGTTCCACGGGGATCCGGGAAACCGACGGGGCGCAACCCCCCCGGTTGCCTCGCGCCTCGCGCCTCCCCCTCCCCCTTCATCGCTCGCCTCCGGGGGCGGCGAAAGAACGCGCCTCCGGGAGCGAAACTTATCGATCGCCGTCGTGTGTCGCCGCGCGTAACCCTTCTTCCTCCTCCCTCCCATCCCATCCCATCCCCCGCCCCCCTTGATCCCCCGCTGATATCCTCTCGTTCATCATACGATCCTCTTGACTCTCACTGCTTGCCACCGTACTCACCATTTTACACCCGATAAAGCCTCTTTACGCGTTCTCAAGACGGACCGACGGTACGAGCGGTAGGTGGGAGGGAGACCGGGGGGGGGGGAGGAGGATAGTAACTCGGAGGGGGAGAGAGGAGAGGGCGGTGGAAAGGTGGAAAGAGAGCGTGGTAGAGGAGACAGGCGTCAATTCCCTATCGCGTGATGCATTAATAAACCGTGCAGGTCTCTCTTTCTCTCTCTCCTTTTTCTCTCTTTTTCTCTCTCGGCGGTGGCGGCGGTGACGAGGCGGCCAAAGTGGCTCGCGCTACGTCGTGAAAGCATTCTCCCGGCACAATCGGTCGAAATATTTTCGAGAGAAGCCTCGTAAAAATTCGAGATATCGCTTATGAGTGTCTTCGCGGCTCGTCCATCCGCTCGTCCGTCCGTCCGTCCGTCCGTCCGTCCGTCCTTCCATCCGGGAGCATCGCAACGCCAAGTCGAGCCCATGCCCTCGTTGGACCCCCACAAAAGGGTCCCATTCCGGGCGTTCCAGGCTTTACGACTGGCTTGAAAACATGGTGAAAGAGAGAGAGAGAGAGAGAGAGAGAGAGAGAGAGAGAGAGAGAGAGAGAACCAAAGTAGACTGTTCTCTCAATCGTTCGCTTTCTCTCCCTTCCTTCTGGTCCGGCGAGAATACACGCTGCCGCGGCCATCGTATACGTTCATCGTATTAAAACATATTCCGAATATTCCGTAACAGCGTGCACGGACTTGTTCCGCGCACGCAATTCTCACAATCGCGAGATCATCGCAATCTTTACGATGCATGATACGGCGCAATTTGTGAAGCGGTACATCGTAACTGTATCACACTTCACTCGGATGTATCTAGCAAATACCATCCGCCCTTTTTCGGATAAATAATAAATAATAAATGATAATAAATTTCGAATAATATCGAATCATGAAACTTTTCGTATACGAATTGACGATACTTGCAGGTATAATGATCATCGGCTGAATCTATTCATTGGCGATGGAAATGTTTAGTACTCGGGCGTCTTCATGACGGATCAGAACACGATTGTTCTGAAATGATCTATGTTTGCTCATTAGGTCACGCTCCGGAACAATAGCAAGCGCAGTTCCTGTAAATCTCCGCCCGTCAAGTCCCCATTAGCATCAGATTCCTCGTTCGCGATTCATTGTGAGCGCCGCGACTGATCTCATAATTTCCAATCTCGTCGCTCACGGCAGGAATGACTGATGGTCGCATCGTCGCAGCGACAACTCCCAATCTGCGCTCATCGCGGAGGTGCGTCCATCATTATATATTTTCATAAATCTGGGAGGAGAGAGCAACGCGACGCGCTCATCGCGGACTCGCGAGAGGATTCCGCGAAGAGCGCAGCCTCTCCTGTGTGCATGTCGAGAGTGCGCGTTACGGTTCGACCGTGTCGGATGCGTCGTCGCTACGCGTAAGCAGCGATCATCGATTGCCTCGCTGCGCGATACATGCGAACAATGACGGTTCGATTGATGACGCTCAGGGTCTCTCGGAAGGTGTGCAAGGTCGCGGCGCGTAGATACGCGCGGTAGCCGCCGCCAATCCCCCGGGCCGATATGTTTCTCGCAAGGAGATCACCGCGATTACCGCGATCCCTCGGAATTGCGAATTACGTACGTGCCCGCCGCGGCTCCTGCGTGCGTAATGACGGCCATTACGCGTATCGCATTCGCGTTACAGGACGCACCGGCGGCGGTCGAAACGCATTCGATTATGCCACCAAGGACGCGCGGCGTGTATTTACGTATAACGGTGGCGATCGACGTTACGCTTCGTAACGTGAGCACGCGGGATGCGCGGGACGGCCTTTCCGTGGGATTGACAGGATTGCAGGATATGTATTCCGATAAACGTTATATTTTCTAATTACGTTGACCTTCCTGGCATGCGGATGCGGCATGCGGATTTTTTTCGATTCGATCTCGAGCGTGCGGCAGGCGACTTCTGAGACGTCCTATACGAGGAACGGAGTGCGCGCATGCAACAGCGTTCGCTTTTAAAAGGATTGCGTGCCGCTAAATAGCGCGCCGCACGGTTCCCGCTATGATCTATATTACGATGAGATATTAGATATCCACGGAGTCAGTAACCTGCGGTTTGCGCTATTTTTCAGCCTGTACTGCGCGCTAAAAGCGAGAGAAGAGTATTGAGGAGGGCCGCTCACGCCCCGAAATATTAAAGCTGCTCCGTCACTGACCCCCGCCGTGATCTTCGCCCGAAGATCGCTTCATAGAGGGATATTGGACATCTCCGCTGGTCCAGAAGAAATGTGGCCCGACGCAATGTACCACGATGATGGCAACGAGCGCTTGAGTGTAATGCTCGCGCCGATATCGCGCGATAAAACCCTCCACGCTTTTTCGCTTCCTCCTTCTTTCCCTCTCTTCTCTCATCTCGCGCCTTCTCCTTTTTCTATCTGTCATGCGGCGAGGATGAAAACATTGATCGGACGATGACTTTCGGGTCGCCGTATCCTTTGAAATTGCCGTGAATGGTGGTAGATAAATGTGACATAAGAACGCAGCGTTGCACAGATAAGTAAGCTTCTAAAATCCAGAATGTCTGCGGAATCGTGCATTTCCTATATACCGCAGATCAAACGAGGAGAAATGAAACGAGGTTGCGCAGTCGTCCCATCAAAACCGGGCATTGAGAGAAAGGATTGCCAGTGAATCTCGAAATCCAGTTAAAAGCAACCGCATCGTCAATCGTCAAGAGAAAATAACATGCGCGCGGAATAAAAGACCTCGCGCTTGCCGTTCAAGATGCTGTTGCATCTTCGCGATCGTGAATCACGAAAAGCGCATCTAACCTCAACTGCCAGCATACTCCATGCTCTCTCTCTCTCTCTCTCCCCTTCCACCTTTTTCCCTTCCGCCTTTCTTCCCCCATCACTTTAATGTTCTCGCAACTATTATGATGTCTTTTCCTCTCTTCAAATCACTCAAGAGCCTCAAACCCCTTCAAATGAGAAATTGCACGTATAATATCAATGTACTTTGGAGATTACTCTATAAGTGGAACGTTGATTGCTAATTTCGTTCGACGCTCATCACGTTCCCAAGTGTCTCGGGCAGCAATTCAAAGACACCGGGATGAAAATAGACCCGGAACGATTAAGCAAAGGGGAAGCCGTCGACGAATATGCTTACGTCGCACGTTCGAATTATACTTGTAGCCAATGTAGGCAAGGGGAGGGTAAGATAGATTCGCTCATACAAATATGACATCGCCAAGTACGCCGGGTACTCGCCGGGGGACGCGGCCGACAGCATGAGGGTGCGAATATCGAACGGACATCGGCACACTCGCTCGCCCGCTCGCTCGTTTCTCCGTCCGCTTCCAGTGATGCATGATGCGATGTTACTGACCCTATACGCCCACCGAAACAACCCTATTTTCCTCCCTCGATTCCTCCTCCTCCTCCTCCTCCTCCTCCTCCTCCTCTTCCACCTCGTCCGCCTCGTCATTCCGCCGCGCCACCCTTGAGGACCTAGCTGCGTTCTCTCGCGCCTGCCGACCCGCCCTCGGTTATTTATTTCCATTTATTTCGACCATCGGATCCTGCACTTATATCCTTCAGCCTCGCCGCGCCCTGTTACGAGGCATTGGACCTCGCAGTATATTTTATTACCGCCCGAAATGATTTCGCATCGCCGGACGCTTCCCGGCTTGTGATCGAATGTGTAGCGACAGTCAGATGATGCACGCGCAATCGATCGCGATTGAAAGATAATTTCTAGTTTAAAGTTACGCGAGCCGTCGAATCCAGATGGAGCATAAGTCATCTTCGGTCGTCTCCAAAGCAAGGCAAGGCCAACACGTAGGCCTTTCGGCCTTAGAAGGCTCAGAGATGCTGAGTCACGTATGATCTCGGAAAGTCGGTCGAACAAAGTTCTCCGAAGGTTCTCCGTTGCCTAACTAAACACAAAGTTTTCAGCTAAAGGTCTTCCGATTAGATAAAAATAGCTCATGACAGGTGTAGCCTTTAATCTTAAGCGAAAATTGCGAGTATAACACGATAATACGATAATTCCTTGACGAAAATTAGGATCAACCGACACGTTAGCTGCCAAAGCGAATTGTCGCTTTCATCATTATTATCCTCGCTGTAATTTATGATTAATAGACCGTCCCGGCGGAACGGAGAGCCCGTTCTCTCCGCCGAGGAATTTTCGCTAACGAAATAACCCAACGCCGGCGGAAGACGGCGAGAAAGCCGGCTCTCGTGCGTCTTAATTGGCTTCTCGCGGCTGTTCACGTTCGCCGATGTTTTCGCAGTTCCGAACCCTTCCGCGCCGCGGATCTAATTAACGAATTGCATTAGTGCACTGGGGAGAGAGAGGCCAAGCGGCGCGAGGTAGAAAGAAGGGTAGAAGCAAGTCAAACATGATATTCCGCCGTAGCCAAGAACACTTTCCATTCGCGCGGGCGCGCGAATGGAAAGTGTAAGCAAGCTCGCTCCGGGCGCAGGCCGAAGAGCGGAAAAGCAGTGGCGCACGCGGGGAAGTTCTCTCGTTCGGCCGAGAGAATTTCGGGTTAAGGGGCACGGCGTTATTTATTTAGGCTCGCAATCCGTCCCGGTATCGCTCGTAATTTCCCCGCTCATCCGCCGCGAACCGCGCGCGCGCAAAGGCAGCGAGGACACCGAGGACCGGCATCCCTGCCTCCCCGCACATGCGTGCCGTCCGGAGAGAAATCTCGGGTGTGTTTTCCCAGTTCTTCCGTGTACCGCTCGTGATCTGGAAATCGCAAAGAAGAGGGTGATCGGAAAAGAGGGAGAGCCTCTTACGACACAACGAAGTGGGGCGTCTTCCCGGCGTCGAAGGCGGACGAGCAAGCGCGATTACGCGTCGGGCGATTACATCGCGAGGCTTCTCGGTTCGAGCCGAACTTTCCAACACTGAGATTCACGCGGCCATGCCTCATCGTGCTCCGTTCGTCTGCATCTATAGCTGTTGTGTCGACGGTTATATCTCGCGAAGCGAGACGCGATCCGTGAGCGAGCGTAAGTGCTTAGGCGCAATGCCGGGGCCAAATGGGATCAAAAGTACTCGGAGGCTGCGTAGATCGATCGCGGAGGGTCGCCGCGATGGTAGAGTGCCCTAGATTTTCCCTTGTTTTCGAACGCGGCGCCTCGGATGGCGGTCGTAAGTTAGGGGCGCCTTGTATAACTACCCGCTACGCCCCCGCCGTTGCGCATAAAATATTTCGACGCTTTAATGGCTAATAGCTTTTAATGGAACCTCTCTCGGCCATGTATTCCGTGACTGCGGAAGCCTCGAAAGGGCCTCGACTCGGGCCGCGGTCAAAGGAGACGGAAGCGCATCATCCCGGGTCAGCCTCCGAACTCTTTACGGTTCATGAAAGTTGTTTCTCCTTCGGCGATTGAGGGATCACGAGGTAATGCGCGTCGCGAATGATATCGCTCGGCAAACTGTTTGTTTGGGAAGCTAACAGAGATCGGCGCTTCGTAATTACACCTTCCGCGCGGATGTGTGCATTCGTTCTGGTGTACAACGAGACTCGTGATTCGGATAATTAATCCTTCTTGGAATTGCAGCGATATAGCGCGCTTTAAAGACGCACCGGCGCTTGCTAATCTAGATTCACGCTAAACCGCAACGGTGCAATTGCCCTTGAGATTGCTACCAGGAAACACGCATGCAGTTGTTAATTAAAACGCGTCGGCTATATAATCACTCAACTATATTCCTACCAGAATAAAAGGAGTGCTTCTCGAGAGATTCGAAAACCCGCGAAATCACGAATTCTCCGGTCCGCGATCTCCAGTTATAGATCCGTCGTGAATCCATAAAGTACATTAATATTAGCTCGATCTCGTCTCCAATTTGCACCGCGAGCAAGCCGCGGTAGATGTATGATGCTCAATTCCTGAATTTCGTGCGCGTGAGAACGTTGTCGAAAAAATTGCAAGTGGGTCTTCCGTACCGAATCGGCCGATTAAATCGCTGAATTAACATCTCTTAATTAAGACCGAGGGTTTACGGCTGGGCCATAACGAGCGGCAGCAAACGAGCTGCTCGCCTCCTCACGGTGCGTCCACGAATTCGCTTCGTAAAAACGCATCCACGTGAGGTCACGTATCGCCGAGGACGGTTTCCAAAAAGGCGGAACGGCCTTCTCGCATCGATGATCGCCGGCGAATTAATCCCTCGCCGTTGGCCGGTATACGGCGGCGCAATGACGGGGAAGAGGTCATCATCGTAATGCGCGTCGCAATATCGGCTCTCTCGATTAAGAAGAAAGAACATGCACGTGCGCAGGCGAATATCAGGCTCGCCTGATCGTTACATATCGATCAGTTTCGTTATTCGCGGCATTTAATCGGCACACAGACGGCAACCAAGAAGACTCTCACACCGCGGACGTCCACCTTCGTTCTCCTTCGCGCGCAGCTATTCGCCGCCCTCTGACCGAATAATAATTCAACGCGCGCCATATTTAACGACGATAGGCGAAAATACGCGCAGCATCCGTGTAATTTCCAACGCGGTCGGATTTTTCGGGACGATCTGACTCAGGCAATCGTGAAATATCGTTGCTCCAGGAATTTGTCTTGGAGCAGAGCTTGGTATTCGGGGCAACTTGCCGGGGGTCGGAGACAAATCACCGGCAATAACGTCAATGGCCGCCGCCGCCGCCGCCGCCGCCGCCGACATTATTTTAGTATTTCTGATTCGGCCAGCGCCGAAGCCGGTGAACAGCGAGGAGAATGCCAGGGCTCTCCTCCTCCCCCTCCCTCCCCGCCGTCCCCCCTCTCCCCCCCCTGTTGCCGACGGCAGCAAAATCATATAACAATCAATATGAAATTCCGGCCGAACACGCCGCCACTTCTTCGCGCGGCTCACCCTCCTCGCATTCTCCTTCATCTAATAAATTAATTCGTGCGATCGGTCATCTGGCCCCATCACGTCATTTCCCGTATCAATGAGAATATCAGACGAAAGCTGGAGCTTCCCGCGCACCACACACACACACACACACACACACACACACACATATATATATATATATATATATATCATTTCGACGAATTTGCTGGCATTCGCTTTGTCCCCAAATTCGTAAATTATCTCAGGGAGGCTGCACTCTTCCTTCTCTTTCTAAGCGCATCACAATCGCGTCGCAATCAAGTACACGGAGAGGACGCAAACTTGCAGCTAAGAGACATAAACTTTCCGCGTACGTTCGCGGAGAGAAGGGGAAAGATGTAACCGTCCCGGTGATTTCTCGGGAAATTTCGCCGGAAAACACCGAAGCCGCGGCGTTGCTTTTTAGTATCCGGGAATATCCGGCCTGTCTTGAATATTAGAGGCACGAATGTATTTGCTCGCGCGGCCCAAGGGGCCGCGCGAGAACATGTGTGTCATTCCGACATGCGCATTGTATGTACAAAGATGCTGGCACGTAATGTCAATATTAAACTAGGACCTCGATCTATTCCCGCGATACGACCAGTACCTTTAATCTTTCGTCGAATCCCTCAGCACGCACACACGTATACGCGCGCACACGCGCGCACGACTGCGGCCCGAGACTCGGGATCCAGCGTGACTCTGTGAATTAACGTTAATGGCCCGATAATAAATCTTTTCCACACAAAAAATCGCATGTACACGTCGCATTCTTCTTTAAAGGGGTTCCGGTAACGCTTATCCCGCTGATTCGTTCGTCACAAGCTCGATGATTCATTGATAAGCCTTTTGTCCCCGAAACGCTTCTCCGTCGTGCGTACGCACGGCCGGTGCGGTCCGGAAATCGTTATCGTCACGTTGGCCGGATCCATTGCGACGGATGATCCGATCCGGAACGCAAAAGCGAACGCATGATCGGCCCTTAACTCACGCGGACCGGAGTCTCATCGGACTTATCGCGAAATCGCGGCACGTGCCGGCACGATAATTTCGGCGGCACGCCGCGGCTTTGGCGAACCGAGCGGAACAGCGATTTCGTCGAGACGCTCTCGCGCGATCTATCGATGGCGTGCCGATCGGTGGAGGCTGTGCGCGCACGGAGAGCAGTCTCTACGTGAACGGCGTGCGAAAACGGGGCTTACCGTGCGGTATTTGCGGACGGAGAGATTATTGAATTTATGAGAAAGCGAGATAGAGAGAGAGAGAGAGAAAGAGAGAGAGAGAGAGAGAGAGAGAGAGAGAGAGAGAGAGAGAGAGAGAGAGAGAGAGGGAGACAGGAAGGCGACGGGGGGGGGAAGGATTTTTCGAGTTGCGAGAAACGCGCGAGGGGCTTCCTTCCCTCCCGCCTGTTTCCCGCCTCTCTCTCTTTCTCTCTCTCTCTCTCTCTCTCTCTCTCTCTCTCTCTCTCTCTGAAAGGAGAACGGATCGCGCGTGCGGCGAGGACGCGCGACTTACCGCGCTATTGTGGCTCCGCGTATCCGGCCATATCTCTTCGCCGTGATGTTTACCGGAGATTTACCGTAAGCATGTGCAATCCCATAAATCTCGCTCTCCTACGACGTTATTGTCGCGCGGATCGACCCGCGCGACCGCGATTCGCCGCGATCATCGCGATTTACCGTGACGACTGCGGGATACGGCGGCGATATACGCAGGGGAGCGATGGCGAATTTCGAAAGGCCCGGAAAGCGATAGCACGCGCGTGGATGACGGTTACCCTTGTTGACTGTCGCGCTGTATCTACCCCCTCGGCCGGGCGAGAGAGACTCGGAGGCAATTATGTATATGGGAGATACGACGTTATCGTCGTCGCTCCTCGCGAATACGCGATCTAAATAAAAAACCGTTGGACCATTCGGCGCGCGCGATATATCGTCAAAGCGACGCGAGCGGAGATATATCAAGCAGTCGCTCGTCGAGAATATCCCGGAGGGGTATTCGTCAGTGAACTTTATCGTTCGATAGCTCCAGCATGCAATGTAATCCGCGCTGTTAGTCGTCTCTCGCGACCGGCGCGTTCCGGCGATCAATTAACGTGAAAAGACTCGCGGAAGAAACGCGAACAGCGCGATAGAGAGATCTAGAAGCGATATGGCCGGAGCGATCGGCAGATCACCGCGTCGAGTCCCTCATCTGCCCCCCCCCTAGGTCCCCTTCCGGGGGTAAGCGGTAATGACGAAGCGCACAGTGTGCGTCATACGCGATGAAAATAATTTCTACCTCGATCGTACGCGGTTCTCTAACGACAGGGAGGCGATAGGCCCCGCAGCACACACGTGTGTCACGTACGTTATTATAACGACGTATCTCGCGAGCAAAACGCGAGAGGGAAGGAAGGAGGGAGGGTCGGTTACCGACCTTGCCTTATCGCGCGGCTTTGTAACTCGTGACTATCGGGGAAGCAGTAAAACTTTATCGCGACGTCAATTTCAACGTGTGAACGTGGACGTATGTATAATACACACGTCACGCTTACCAATCGCCGTGGAATGCATCCGTGCTTACGCACACAGCGCGATCCCGTCGCGCCTGAGGAATCTTGACCTCTCCGATCGGCCTCGAGATCGAAACGACCGAAAACCGTCTCGGAACGCTCGGACGTCAAGCTGCATCGCGGCGAGCGTCGATCGATTATCGAATCCGCGTTAATAACGAGATTTGCGAGGAGCCTGCACGCTACTGGAATGCGAAGCTTATCTCCGCTTCGGTTCACTCAAGGCACAAACAACGTGAACGACTCATCATTTGGATTCAAGGGTCAGACATCGCGTACGACATTGCCGTCAGAAATTGGAAACGGTAGAGTATTCGAGATAAATGATGGAAGAAAGAAAGAGAGAGAGAGAGAGGGAGAGAGAGAGGGAGAGAGAGAGAGAGAGAGAGAGAGAGAGAGAGAGAGAGAGAGAGAGAGAAGGATACCGCGGATTTTGTGAAAAGAGGAAACTGATACGCGACACGCACGCATTATAATTTCAGATGGACGTAATAGACCGGGGCAGAGGTCCACGTGGCAAGATTCGCGGCCGTAAGGAGAGACAGGCGCGAACTCTCGTCCGTACGGACAGCGTTCTGCTGAAATTCGCATAAACATCCGCCCGTTTTGGAATCGAGCCGGACGTGCTCGGAGCGCGACCGTGTATGGGTGTAAGCGCGATTATCGGCCATAAGATTTGATTTACGTAACGGCCAACGTATCGAATGTACTTTCAGCGCCTATTGTTGAAGCACCATAAGACGTTCCGCCGACGATCGTATCTCGTAAGCGCGGTTAAGCAATGACCTATCACGATAGAGGCATTCTCAAAGATCACGCGAAACTCGAAAAGGAAAAATGGAGAAAATCGTACGCACGGTACGACGCCGCTGCGCACTGGCCCGTTTACCGTAATTATTAACGCGACGACTTAACTCGCGACAGACTTACGCGGGACGTTTCGCGGGTCAAGCGTTATCGATGATTATTTTCCGCTTTGCCAGCGATAACCGTGAAAGTGCCACGAGAGAAATAGCGTCGCGAGTAGAAGAAGCGCGAACCGCCTTCGTAATCTCCCACGTGGTTTCTTCTCTCCTTCTATTTCCTTTTTTTATCCCTTTTACTACAGGGAGGGATTAGCAGATGCGCCAGCTTCCCATCGTCGTGTCACACGCGGGATGGCCGCTAATACGCGCAACGTTACAATTACAACAAACGGCAGCGAGGAGGCAAGCGGGCGTTGCCGCTTATGGTTTTACGCTAATCTTAACGCGAGTTCCGCTACCGCTACGAGGCCGTTTCCTCCCGCGGCGGGGAAGGCGCGTTAACCGCCGCAATAAACGTCTCTATCTGAGCGTGGCTCTCGTTCTCGCGGCGCGGATCGTCCACGCGCGTCTCTATAAGTCAAAACGCGATCGAGCGTGCACGCGCGCGAGCAGCCTGCAGGAACCCGTCTTTAAGGGCCGTGTCGGTGCGTGAAACGCGAAGGCTCCAACCGCATTTATGACTATCGGTAGTATCGGAAGAGTAACGTTGCATAAAATATGATTTAGAGACCTTTGAACCCACCTACCTGCCTCTCTCGTAATGGCGACGGCTCGGGGAATCGGTTCCCCGGAGAAAGGAAGAGAGAGCGAGAGCGAGAGAGAGAGAGAGAGAGAGAGAGAGAGAGGCGGAAAGAGAGAATGCACAATTGTACGCGCGTACGATTCGCGTATTCGCACTTGCGATAAAACATCGGAGCGGCGAGAATCGCACGCACACGTATGTACGTGCGTGCGTACGTGTGCACGGAGAAGTGCCTATCGATCTTCCTACGCGTTTTCTCGATCGGCTCTATTCGCGTATGTTCGCATCGTCCTTTCCTCTCCCTCGCTTTTTCTCTCTTTCTCTCTCTCTCTCTCTCTCTCTCTCTCTCTCTCTCTCTCTCTCTCTCTCTCTCTCTGTCTGTCTCTCTCACGCCAAGGAACAATTGTACAGACAACATCAACGCTTCCCTAGCGCCGATGCTTTCGACGTTCGCTCGCTCGCTCGCAGTAGAACACAGTTTCGCATAAACATCGAATTACGATCGATGCCTCTCTTATTAATTCAAGAGGTTCAGAGCGAGCTCGATTATCGATTCTCAACGCGCGATTCTCAACACGCGATATCGACGTCAGAGTCGAGAGCAAGCCGACTGTCGATTGCACATGGAAAGCATCGCTCCTGTTAGTCAATCAACAACGCAACAACGGGTGTGTGCATAAAAATCGCCGCACATCAAGCTTAATCGTACCGACCTAGTTTTTTCAGCGCTTAGCGATCAGGATAGGCGCGGCTCAGCAGCGCGCGATTCTCTCGCGTGTGTCGCGGGAGAGAGAAAGAGAAGGAAGGACGGGAGAGACGCTCGGGAATCGAAATTGGATTCTGGAGATGTGCAGAAGCGCCCCTCTGCGCCAGAAATGCATTGAGGGTCTCGGTTTAAATCGCGGAAAGAAAGGTCAACGTACAGTGGACAAGTTCGTTCGTAGAGTGGTTCTATATATTGATTCCCAGTATTTGCGGCGTAAATTAATTATCTTCGATGGAAATCAATCATGCAGTGGATTGTTCGCCCGCTGGGAATTCGCAAGATTTCAAGGGATTTAGCATGACGGACATTTGACGGACGGAGACGAAGGAAAAGTGACAGCGGCCCCGGGGTGTCGTTAAAATTCCACGATTTGCTGACCGGCGAGAGTGAAAACGACGACAGTATTAACATACAATCCCCAGGTTTTCCCATTAGCAATAATTGTTAGTCATGCGTGCGCTTTCTTTCGGTTTCGTGTCTCTTTCACGGCAGTAACGCTCAAGGACCTCGCGCTTTATGGCCACCGTAATGCTCATCCTGCCTTACCGGGAGAGAAAGAGAGAGAGAGAGAGAGAGAGAGAGAGAGAGAGAGAGAGAGAGAGATAGCTTGGCGGCGGCCTTGGCTGATCGTTTGTATTTCGCATCCTCGAGTCCACGAAGCGGCGAGAGAAAGGGCCACTTTAAGCGTTACCAGCACCCACGGTTTCGCGACAGGCCGCGAAACGAATGGACGCTAACAGTCTGTTTGCGAATCCCGGCGATCGTCTTGCCGGTAACGAATCGACTCCACTTGAGCTAAATATCGAACGAATAATGTGCTCCCGTTCGCACGAACGCCGCGTCCACCGATCGGCTTCGCGCGAGACCAATCATCAAGGTAAACGTGGTAAAGGCGCGCGATAAATCGCAGCTATTCTCGAAAAGCGAGCGAGAAAGGCGAGATATGCGGGATATCGATATCAAAGCTCTGCCGGTGAAACGATTCGGTTTAATAGAGCGTGAATAGCCGAACGAGCTAGGTCGATCTAAGATCGCGTACGCTTTTAAGTACAGGATGGAATGGAGCGTTCGATATCTAATATGGACGAAAAATCTGAACGCGCGAAACGACGTAAAATCATCAGAAATGTTTCTCTCGACGTGGAATATCTCGCAGGTGCAGCGAAAAGAAAAAATTCGTCTCACAAAAAGTGAGCGCCTGTATCCTCCAACTTCAACTTTCGTTTTGCATTTGACATTTTTTTTCCTTTTACACAGGATCGGCCGCGATCAGGCCGCGAAATCGCTCGGGCGAGAATTGCGAAATAGGAAATCGAGAAATTCCGCGCAACAAAGAGGAGAGAAGACAGCCGCAGAACGCAGAACGTGAAAGATCGAATCTCCGCGAGCGACTCTTACGAGCGAAGCGGCAGTTAATATCATCGAGATGACCGTTATTCCAAAGTCTCGGATACGCTCGGGCCCCTCTAAGCCGATAAAGGGCTTCCTGCGCTGAAATTGTCTAACGATAAGATTTGCAGTGGGATTAACAAGCACAACGAAGCCATTCGTGGGCAGCGCGGAAGATGCAGCGTAAGACCTCGCGCGTTGATCGCAGCATCGATTACACGGATCGTAAAACCCTACGAACCGAGGCGCGCGTCCCGTAGACGCTACCGACGTTGCACTCGCCATTCTCCGTCTTTCTCTCCCTTAATCCTCCTTTTTCTCCTTTATTCCCCCTTTTTCTCCTTCTTGCGGACTTCTATTTCCTCCTAAAATCTCCCCGAGAGCTAATAACGCGGTTCATGTCCGACCGACAGAGTTACCGGTTCGGCTCCGGTGTACGCGAGTACGGTTCCGCTGTAAAACCGCCGGCCTCCGATCTTTTCTACACGCGCGTTAGCGGTTAGGCGAAACCGCCAGCCGCGTAAGCGTATTTTCCAATCGGGGTATCAACTTTTTACGCGCGACACGTACGCGCGACCGCATCGCGGAATTCCGCCGCGTTTTGCTCTCGCTTTGCGGATCGCTCGACCGACACGGCGGCACAATTTTCCGAGCTGGCGGCGAAACTCGCCGGAAATCGCTTTCCTTCGCAAAGGAGAAGGAACGCGTTGAAAACAATCAACATTCGACATTGCACTTTCAACATTCCTGCGTATAATGAAGTGACCTCGGGGACTCCGCGAGCTGCATCTCTCGAAGCCGTGACGTGCCGATTCAAAGTACGCGAACGAAGCGAGAGAGCGAAGGCCGGCGCAGCCGGCCAAGCCGAAAGAAGAATCTCGTGCGGCGCATTTCGCGGATGATTCGCAGAGCGATTCGCACGGGCACCGCTCGCACGCATAGATGCACGCGCGGTTGCGCGGTATTGTTTAGGGGAACGACTGGGGTCGGTACACATGGCCTGCCAACCAGATCGCGGGTCTCTGACCTTACCAGGCGTGTAATCGATGCTGCGATCTCGCTCGCTCGCCGTCGAGGTCTTTATGCCGCTGTATCTCGCGCCTTCGGAAGAGGTCGGTCTTATCGTTGGCCTGATAGCGCTACCGATCGAGATTTATCCCGCTTTCGCGAACACGGGAGACCGCGCTCCTTCGTCTCCCCTGCGATGACGTCAGTCTCGATTTCAGAAATGCGCGCGCGAAGCGGCCAGCCGAAAGGCGCAACGTTGATCCGCGCAACGAGAAGAAATTTCATCGGAGGGAATAATGTAATGTAAGTAAAGCCGAGCATCGGTCGTTCTTCGAGGCGCGTCTGCCGTTTCTTTGCAAGCTGCATTCTTTTTTCTTAATTAATTGATCCAAGCTTCGACATGACAACGAATGCAAATGTATGATTTAATTTCATTTATCTCTATCTGCTTATGCTATTTATCTATGTTTCCGTCGTGTCACTACCTGGATTCGTCGCTCCTTTCATGCGGATAATTCAACACGGAAGATTCCCAACGCGCGACAAACAAGGCTGCTTGTTTGAAATACGCTTGAGGGATATAATAAATCGAAATTATTCTTATTGCAATCGCGTAACCTCTTGATAGCCAGCGTCCTCCCGGACGCGGAATAAGAGAATAAGCAACCGCTGTGAATCGTGCGCTTAAGCTCACAGTTTGAACGTAAAACTGCAAACAGCACGCAACTCGCGATGAAGTCTCTGCGCGAGGTCTCGGCGAAGGCGGAAGCTATCTTTAGCATAACATTCGGCGTATTTCCGACTCACGCGGGATCATTATGCTGCGCGATCGAAGTGGTATCATGAATTCCGCTGTGGAAATCGCAGATACGCAAATAGCCTGTGCGATTCCGGCGAGGGATCCGCCATCATTCTGTTCCCACGGAGCGGCAGTGCAATTACGGTGTCGTTAAGCGGGGTAATTTTAAACGTCCAAGTTCAACAGGCGATACAGTACCAAGTAAATCGAGCTTTTCCTCTGCCCTTCGACTCTGCCCCGCAGAGTCCCGCGACCACGTACGCGCAAGACGTCTCGAAACCCTCGAATTACGCTCTCCTAAATTAAGTCTTTGCACTTGGCTCTTTATTGCTGCCAGTTAAGCTCACCACGACGCGCAATACCGCTCTTTCCTCCTCTCGAACATATACCTGCACCTTTATCTTCCGGATAAATCTCGAGCTGCTTTTTACACGGTGTCTCCCGCTGGAAACGTATCTCCCGAAGCATTCGCGGATTTCCTCCCCTCGCACGCCTCCCCGAGGTGCACTCTGCACCTACTAACGGATCCTCATAATTCGGACGAGAGATCGTTATCGCGCGCATGCTTTTCAACGGGATACACCGACGCGAATCCCGCAACGATCTCGGAAATTCAGCCTCCAGGAAGTTGCGTCTCGGTATTGGCGGAATATCGACGTTCGCAGATACCGCTCACGGCGACTGACGCCGCTCATAAAGTCATTACCGCGATCGAGACCCCAGGCCCTTGACACGAGTCAAGAGCCCAGCGCGCTCTCTCTCTCTCTCTCTCTCTCTCTCTCTCTCTCTCTCCCCCTCTTCCTCTTTCTCTCTGTCTCTCTCCGTCCGTGCATGTTGTTAAATACCGGAGTTGACATCGTTTAACCCGCCTTTCCGCCGTCCTCACTCACGCGCGATCGCCAGTCGGCAAGATCAACGATGGACCGGCGTGCTGAGATCCGCTCGATCGAGACCACTTTTTTTCTACGATCCTCGAAGAGCATCGCGGAAGGGTACGTTCCAAACTGCGAATGCTAAGAGAAATACGACGCAGCCGTTTTGATGTCGCAGTGTCATTGAGCCTCGCTTTACGGAATCGCGAATAGAGCGAATAGAGCGTCACTGCATTGCAGCGAGATTTCATAGAATTTAAGGATTCAATCGTTCCGCATTGAATTTCGGGAGGGAGCTTTCTTTCAGGACCGGCTCAAGAGCGGCTGGAGCAGGTTTCATCGATTTTAAGCGATTCGTCGTCAGCAAAATGTTTCACGCCTGAAACATCGGCTTCTCAAATTGTATTTTCAGCTTGGAGCCTCGCGGATCCCGAATCCCGCAGGATTTTTCCAGCTCGGAGTCTTCCGAGTTAATTATCGCATTGTCGGATCTTCGCAGCGATTCCCGGGTCGAGGCGCTCTCGCGTGTGCTTTTACACCGCGCAAAAGCGTTTAGTCCAATTACTGTCTTTCGGTGCTCGCGCCCTTCGTCTCTCACGCGCTTCGCTTCGCGTTAACTCGACCGCTTCTCCGCCACGGGTCAACGAACATACCTAAGGGAGACGAGCGACGGCATAAATGCACGGCATTCGAGTAATAAACTCGAAAACCATCTTTAAGAGGCCTTGACGGCGGGAAACCACGAACCGAGGCAACCTCGTTCACTCCTCGCGGATGAAGGACTGACCGGAGGTCAGCGCACCGGACCGCACCTGTCGCGACGATCAACAATTTTCCCTATTAGTTGAACAACTTCCACGAGTCCAGCGGTCACGGCAGACCTTCAAAAGTTACAAACGACAGCTACGTATACGCGCGCGCGACTCCTTTCCGATCTCCCTCATCAGACGTGACGACGGCAAAGTTTGCGAAAGAGACGCCTTCCAGCACATCATCATCCGCTGCTGCTTCGACCTCGCAGCGGTGCAATCATCCTAACAGTACGCTGCGTCTTTTTACGAAAATCGCATAAATGACAGACTGATTACGAAAACGATCCCCGAAAACTCAAACGAATTGATCTCGTAGCGCGATCGTAGCATTCAGATCTACGTAAAGAAAAAAAGAATCAAAACAACTGCGTCAACTCGCGCCGGCTCATTTGTGTTACCTTATGGACTCGTTTCTTCTCATCTCACCTTCTCGCGCTCGAGAGAGGGGGGAGAGAGAGAGAGAGAGAGAGAGAGAGAGAGAGAGAGAGAGAAAGAGGCGAGAATGACGAGCGCATCCTGCGACCTCACCTATTGACACGTACTCGGGCGAGGCGGGCTTACACGCACATACGCACACAGATTCGAAAACGTGGTAACGGAGCCATGCGGCTACGGTCGGTCAGCCAGCAGGCGAGTAAGCAAGCAAGCGGGAAGGTCTTGTTTTCAGACGCGGGCACCGAGGCTGCCCCCTGAACCGGATCGCGGCATTAACCTCCAGCGGCGTTGTATATCGCTCCTCGTCTCCACCTCTCCGCCTCCGACGCTACCATCATACCGCCACCACCTCCGACGCTACGACGACCGCGACTCTCTCTCTCTCTCTCTCTCTCTCTCTCTCTCTCTCTCTCTCTCTCCC